>CM039612.1:6062727-6482767 GCA_022457205.1 Saccharum spontaneum
CATCTTGTTGTCCCAAAGGATAGAGAGCTTAAGAATAAAATTATGGATGAAGCTCATCTCTCTAAGTTGTCTATTCATCCTGGCAGCAGTAAAATGTATCAAGAACTAAGGCCTCGTTATTGGTGGACCAAGATGAAGAAGGAAATTGCAGCGTATGTAGCCAGATGTGACACATGTTGTAGAGTAAAAGCAATTCACATGAAGCCTGCCGGAATGCTACAACCTTTGTTAGTACCAAGTTGGAAGTGGGATGACATAAGTATGGATTTTATCACGGGTCTACCCACTACTCAAAAAGGTCACGATTCCATTTGGGTAATTGTGGATCGTCTTACTAAGACAGCCCACTTTTTGCCTGTCAAAACGGAATATAGACCACCTCAATATGCTGAGAAGTATATTGCGGAGATTGTAAGATTGCATGGTATACCAAAGACTATAGTGTCTGACAGAGGGTCACAGTTCACTGCTCACTTTTGGGAGCATTTGCACAAGGGTTTGGGGACGAGTCTGATTCGTAGCACTGCCTATCATCCTCAAACAGATGGTCAAACTGAGAGAGTTAATGCTGTTCTAGAGGACATGTTAAGAGCTTGTGTGCTGTCTTCCAGAGGTTCATGGGAGTCATGGTTACCATTAGCAGAGTTCTCATACAATAACAGCTATCAAGAGAGTATCAAGATGGCACCTTTTGAGGCTCTGTATGGCCGAAAGTGTAGAACACCGTTAAACTGGATTGAGCCAGGCGAAAGAAGGTATTATGGCATTGACTTCGTAGAGGAAGCCGAAAGGAAAGTTCATATCATCCAGCAGAATATGAGAGCAGCTCAGTCACGACAGAAAAGTTATGCAGATAAGAGAAGGAGACCGCTTGTGTTCGAAGTTGGTGACTATGTTTATCTAAAAGTTACGCCAATGAAAAAGAAAAGGTTTGGTGTGCGCAGAAAGCTGGCCGCCAGATTTGTGGGACCTTACAAAATCCTGGAACGAAAGGGTCCTGTGGCTTACAAACTGGAGTTACCAGAGTCAATGGGTGCTATATTCCCAGTTTTTCATGTATCACATCTCAAGAAATGTTTGCGCGTTCTAGAGGAAAAGATTGAACCTCGAGGCATAAAACTGAAGTCAGATCTGGTGTATCGTGAGCAGCCAATTCGAGTATTGGATACCAAGGAAAGGGCCACTCGAAACAGTGTGGTGAAAACATATAAGATACAATGGAGTCATCACGATGAAGGGGATGCATCTTGGGAAACGGGTGAATACTTAAAGAATGCCTACGAAGATTTTTATAATAAATGGTTCGTAACCCAAATCTCGGGACGAGATTTTTATAAGGGGGGAAGGCTGTAACACTCCGGTGTTACGCAAGGCATTTGTGCATAGCAATCATATTGCACCGCATTCATAACATCATGATCATGTGTGACAATTTATAATTTGATTTAAACAAAAGCTTGAAATTAACGTATGTGATAAATTGTAATAATATGATAATCACATTATATCAAAAGCCTTGCAACTATAATTCTTACATCACTTGGAACCCTAGTTCAATTTTTGGAGCAACTAGATGATTCAAATTTTGTCAAAACTTGTTCAAAAATATTCATGAAAAATATTCAAAAATATCCCCTATTTTAGCTTTTATTCTGCCATTCAAAATCTATTAAGAATTTTCAGTTGGCCCCTTAATCAAAATTGTAGAGAATTTAATTCTGAGCAACTTTTATTTTTGGGTCAATTCCAGAAAATGTCTTCTTCTTGTTCAAAATGTAGTTTGAAGTTTGAAATTCATTTGAATTGAATTTGGAAATTTGAAAAATCAGATCTTGCCTTAACAGGCCGCCGCCCCGGGTTCGGCCCGCGACCGGAAACGGCCCGCGCCACCCCGCGCGCGCGCGCCCGCGCAGCGCAGGCGGCCCGGCCCACGCCCGCTCGGCCTCTTCCTCCTCCTCCCGCTCGCCCGCGCCTCGCTGTCCGTCGCGGCAGAGCGTGCCCGCCGCGTGGCGTTCATGCGCCGTCGAAGCGGCCGCGTGTAGCCTCCGGCTCGCCTTGATCTCCACCTGGTCGCGCACTGTCTCCCCCTTCATCTCCGCTGTCCCCTGCTCCTCTCCGCGTCCGCGCGCTCGCCCTCCACCGCAGCAACAAGCCGGGCGGAGTGCACGCCACCGCACGCCGTTGCCCGCGTTCGCCGGCGTTTAGCTCCGCCACCGCAGCGCCATTTGCCGATAGCATCCGCCTCCAGCTCCGCCTGGACCTCCTCCGTCCCGTGCGCACGAGTTCGTCCTTGTTTTTCCCCAGGGTAAGGTCAAGACGAGCTCGCATTTGTGCGGCGGCGCCATGGTCGCCGAGCTCATGCTCCCGTGGGTGGAGCCCTTCCTTCCCCTTCTTCCTCGAATTCTTTGTACCGTCGCATTCGCCTTGATTCCGCGGATCTTGTGCGCTCCAAATCCGCCCATGCCATGGCCGGGACCGGCGTATCGCCGGCGAGCCGCACCACCGTCCCGCCATGCTCGCCGCCTCGCTCACCCGGGAACCCCTCCGGTGCCCTAAGCTAGTGCGTTAGGTTCGCCTTTCCGAGAGGAAGCCGGTGTTGGTGACCTCACCGCCGGCGAGCTCACCGGCGGCGAGATCCACCGGCCAGCGCCTCCCCCCCCCCCGTGCGTCTGACTTGTGGGGTCCGGCTATCCCGCGGGCCCGCCTGTCGGTCTCCTTTCGCGCGCGTGCGTGCTCGGTGCCGGGTGCACGTAGCGGTTTCCATCCGTTTGTTTTAAATGGTTTTTGAAATGAATTACAGAAAATGCTAAAAAGTCTTCTAAAATCTATAACTTACTCATATTAGCTCCAAAAATTGTGAAATAAATTTCTCTAGATTCATTGGAACCAGATCTATGATATAAAAATATTGCATGTCAAATTTGAGATACTTTTCTGTAGAGTTTTTAATTAACTAATGAAATGGTTGTTTTCTTGTTTAATGCTTAATAAATCCTAGAAAAATCAGAAAAATGTGATTTCAAGTTTATTAATCCTTTTGTGCCATGTACTTGCTAGGGAAATTTTATATCATGGTTGTTCTGTAGAAAAATGTGTAGGTGTAGTTCAAATGCTTTCTATCACTAATATTTGTTATTTTTGTTATTTAAATAAATTTGAATAAAACATGCAAGTGATAATTTTTCTATAGTGTTTGTTTAGGTAATAGATAGTAGAAAAATTCCTAAATCTGTTGTTTGATACTTTTCATAATGTAAAGTATTTTAAATATCCATTTTTGGCCTTAGTTTGTTATTTTTGTATAGTCAGTTCTATTAGTCCAAATGCAGTAAAATTTTTATGTCAAGCTATTCTTGATATTAGTAATCTACTGTAATTTTATAAGATTTTTCTGAGCTACTAAAAAAATGTGTTGCTGTTCAACCATAGGACTAATTAGGGTTTCTATTTATTCTTAATGCAAAGTTAGTTAGAGAAATATACTTTGGTGTATCTTTGAAGCATCTTGATAGTCAAGTACTCTCGCATGGTAGAAAATAGAGGTGGTAGTTTCCGAGTACATGTTCTTGGATGACGTAGACTACCTTGTAGAAGAGTCATAAGTTCCACAAAATCCGATAACGTAACATATTCGTTACATCGCATGCACTCCGCATCATCATCATCTCATGTCACCTCTGCAATGCACCTATGCATGTTGCACTCATACTTCTGCATCATACAGGATCGCAGGAAGTGGTTCCGACAGTTGTTCCCGAGGACGCAGAGGAGCAGCTCGAAGTGACGGAGCCGGAGCCAGCAGAAGCAGAAGAGGAGTCCGGTGAAGAGCTTCCGGAGTGCCCTGACCATCGTCCCAGTACCTTCGAGCGAGGCAAGCCCCGGAGCATTTCTCCCCCGGTTTGCAAATAATTATTTATTAATTTTACTTAATCTGATGCATTAAGTTTAGGAGTTGTTTGCAAACGTTGCTGCATTATACCTTGTTTCACCTTGTTTTACCCGATCCTTGTCACTCTGGTGTCCACGGTCAATAATTGCTTAGCTTGCTTAGACCGGTAGAAGTCGGGTGATTGCCTGTCATCCGCGAGCTATAGGGGATTACCTGGTTTTATGTGAAAGAAATGTCATGTGAGAATAACTAAGTGTGGAAATGAATGTGAGACCGGGCGGAAGCTTGCAGGGTTCTGGACTGTAGTGTCTTCCGTCTGTGTCGATTAAGGACCGTCCGATGTCGGGCCTCGGGTCATGTTGAACGCATGCCTCACATTTAGCTGGCCGAATAAAGTACCTTTCGACCGCGAAGCCGGGAGATTATTCGGGCCGAGTGGATTGCCCGCAACGCACTGTACCGGAGCAGTAGTGGCAGGAAACGGGGGCACGATGATAAGGCCGAAGAGCAGTCGGGCAGCCCCCGGGTACATGTGGTTCCTGGCAAGCTCGCGACTTTACCTGAATGGTTGACTCGGTGACCAATACCTCACTTTAGCGGGTGAGTGAGGTTTGTATGAGGAATAAATTACCAGCTGGTCAATAATCGATTCGAATCGCCATCGTTCACTGGATAGTGAACACTTGACTTGAGTTACTTCATCGTAGTAATACTGATGAAACACTTGGATAGTTATGAGGAAATGACATGGTAACTATTGTTAATTATCAATGGTAATCCTTGCTTGCTTAATTATATGGTTACTTTAGCATAAGTGCAAACATAGTTGACAGGAGAATAAAGAATTAAAAGATGACATGCTTTTGTAAATGATTTGATAAGCTAAAAATGCTTTCTTGCAAATGAGTCAGCTACCCCACCAAAAAGCCTATCATGATCCTTGGAGTCGTTTTGTTTTGGTTCTGTCGGGTAAGTCTAGCTGAGTACCTTCTCGTACTCAGGGCTTTGTTCCCACTTGTTGCAGATGGACAGATGTACTATGGTTATTGTATCAACTGTCTCTACCCTGCGATGGGCGAAGCCTAGGACCATGGGCAATGGTCACTCACTACTCCTCGCCTGATGCTTTTGTGGGAGATGATCGCGAGCTGGCACTTTATTTTGGAAAGTTGTGTGTGTGTGTGCGCGCTTTGAACGAATGCTTCCGCTACTTTATTCGAAACCGGTTTGTAATAACTATGTTTAAACTCCGATGTATTTTGCGCCGCGAACTACTATGTAACTTATGAAGGTAATCGCTAAACTTATTACGATCTTGGCTGTGATGTGAAATGGTTTGAAATCCGTCGAGATTTCACGGACTACCGGGTTATACGGGCTTAAGTGTGGTAAATTGTCCGTCCGTTGGATGATTTTCTTACTTAATCTCGTATAATTGGGCGGTTCTGTTACAGGATCTGCATTGGGTACCCAACGCGGATCTACGAAGAACATGCTGACTTTATCGAGGAGGTACTCACGACTGAACTCGGCAAAATCCTCCTGGACATAGAGGTTCATGTCGTGGGCCAGCGCCAGAGGTTTGGCTTCCATGGCATCCTCGAGCCCGGCGAGGAACAGGCAGATGAAAGGCGGCTGCTCCTCTTCCAGCACGGGTCGCACGGGTTCTTTCAAATGCAAGTTCCCAAGCTAGTTGACGATGAAGTCTAGAACGCCAAAGGTGATCTCAGCGCCTGGTTTCATCTTCTGAATGTTGTCGAACTTGAAGACGAGACCCATCTGAAATGTAATGAATCGGTGCACGAAAGTCCCCTACCTGGCGTGCCAATTATCGAAAGTATTTACTTTGGCAATACGGATCAGCGTATCACGCACAGGAATCAGAAGGGTAGCACACAAGACATAGGGTTTATACTGGTTCAGCTACGTGGTACCCTACGTCCAATTTGGTGTAGATCTGTTCTCTTGTATGCTCGTGTTTATAGGTGTGCGGATTGTAGCTAATTGTGATGTACCGATTGGGAGATCCCTACCCCTCCTTATATAGTCCTAGGGGGTAGGGTTACAGGATCTGGTCGGTTTACAGATATCTTTCCTAGCCGGTTACATGGAAAGTATAACAAAGATTCTATCGTATCTCCACAGGAGTCGGCGTCAAAATCCTTCTTGTTAGTTTTTTGTTCGGCATGGCTAATAACATATCCCGATCTTGGTGGGCCTCATCCTCAGCATATTCGGCCCATCAGAGTATTGTTGGGTTGGTATACAGGTGGTGAGATGCCCTGGGTCCATATCTTCGACATATGGAGTTATAACCTTAGTGCCAAAAGTAAAAGATGCTACTATCATAAGTAATACAGACCTATTTGTTTGCTTAATGTGGATTACAAGGGTTTCACCAAACTATTAACAGGAAGGTTGACTCTTGTGGCCAAGGAGGTCATTGGAACCAACCAGACATGCTTCATGCAAGGAAGGAATATTCTAGAAGGGGTGGTGATTTTGCATGAAGTGATGCATGAGCTGAGCAGAAGTAATGGAAAAGGTGTGATACTTAAAATAGATTTTGAAAAGGCATATGATTGAGTTATATGGGATTTTTCAGAGGAGGTTCTTCAAGGCAAGAGTTTCCCCCCAAAATGGATTCAGTGGGTCATGCAAACTGTCAACAGAGGTCAAGTCTGTGTTAATGTGAATGGCACAAGGGGTCCCTATTTTAGAAGTTTGAGGGGCTTGAGGCAGGGAGATCCCCTTTCCCCTCTCTTGTTTAATTTGGTGGCTGACTCCCTGAGTGCTCTTCTGGATAAAGCTATTCACAAATAGTTGATCAAAGGAGTGTTAACCTCTTTAAATCCCTCAAGGTATATCTCATATCCAGTTTGCAGATGATACAGTAATCATGGGTGATGGCTTAGATAACTCTATCATAAACCTCAAAATCCTGTTATACTGCTTTGAATGGTTGTCAGGGTTGAAAATAAACTATCACAAAAGCGAAGTGATTTTGTTTGGATACAAACAAGAGGACAAGGAATGGAAAGCTAATATGCTGATTAGGGGAGCTGCCCATGAAGTACTTAGGCATTCCTATCTCTGACAAGGTGTTAGGGATAGGAGCCTTGCAGGGGATATACAATAAAATGATTAAGAGATTAGACCCTTGGAAAGGGAAACATTTGACATCAGAGGGAAGCTTATCCTTACAAACTCATGTTCGAGTAGCCTACCTATGTATGTGATGGGATATTATCTTCTCCCAAAAGGGGTGCATGCTAAGATGGACACAATAAGATGAAGATTCTTTTGGAGAGGGGCAGATGATGTCTTTAAGTACCACATGGCTAAGTGAATATCAATTTGTAAACCCAAAATCCATGGTGGTTTGGGGATTATAAACAGTGTCTTATCACCAAGTGGATTTGAAAGATTGAGAAAGGTTCAGAGGACTTGTGGTACAAACTATTGAAGGCCAAATATATACAGGATAACACCTTCTTTGGATCTACACAAAAAGGAGCTTCTCAGTTCTGGAAGGGTCTTCAGAAGGTCAAACATCTATTTCAATGGGGGGCTGAATATAAAGTGTTTAAAGGTGATAAGGTCAGATTTTGGCATGACTCACGGCTTTGCGGTATGCCCCTGAAGAATCAGTTTAACAATCTCTATGATATTTGTCTAGACCAAAATGTGGTAGTCCAGGATACACAACCAGAATTTTCAAATTCTCCTAGTGACATGGGGTTCTCCTAGTGTTTTAGCATTCAAAATTTAGTATAAACTTTCCCTACTAAATGCCTCCTAGTGAGGATTTCCTAGTGCTATGACTAGTGTTAGTGTTTTATTACTAATTAAAAGAGTAAAATACACCATCGGTCCCTGAACTATTCTGGGAGTGTCATCTAGGTCCCCAAACTATCACAATGCACATCTAGGTCCTTAAACTTTTCAGAGTGTATCATCTAGGTTCCTAAACTTTGTGGGAGGTGTCATCTAGGTCCCCAAACTATCAAATGCATATCTAGGTCCTTCAACTTTTCAGAGTGTGTCATCTATGTCCCTAAACTTGGAAGAGTGTGTCATCTAGGTCCTAGACTTAGATCACCGAGCGCTCCCAGACTCAGATCACTGTATATCTACAGTACTGGACCCACACAACAGTAACGGGGCCTGAGTGAACAGTAACAGATCTGCAAATGAACCGTGATCGTTCCCACTGTTATGAAACAGTACCGGGTCCTGTGAACAGTACCCAACCCGTTATGAAACAATACTTTGTGGTACGTGTTGGAACGGTCACTGTTCATCACGGATCTGTTACTGTTCACCCAGACCCGTTAGTTGTGTGAGGGTCTGGTACTATAGATCTACAGTGATTTGAGTCTGGGAGCGCTCGGTGATCTGAGTCTGGGACCTAGATGACACACTCTGCCAAGTTTAGGGACCTAGATGACACACTATGAAAAGTTCAAGGACCTAGATATGCATTTGATAGTTTGGGGACCTAGATGACACCCCCCGCAAAGTTTAGGGACCTAGATGACACACTCTGAAAAGTTTAAGAACTTAGATGTGCATTTTGATAGTTTGAGGACCTAGATGACACCCCTGGATAGTTCAGGGACCGCTGGTGTATTTTACTCAATTAAAAACAATAGGAGAACACCATTATGGTAGGGATATGTGGGATGGAAATGATTGGGTGTGTTTCTTTTTGAAGAAGTTTACATGGTGAGCTGGTAGAAGACTGGGTTTCTTTGAAAAGTCTCTTGGGAGAAGTTCAACTAGACATGACTAGAGGGGATGAAGTTAAATGGGTTATTGATAAGTCTAATACCTTTACGAATAAGTTTCCGTACTAAGTTATGACCCAGGGGGGCTGTGTCAGGGATCAGCTTAACAATCTAATTAGGAAAAGCAGAGTACCCTTAAAAGTTAATATCTTCTTATGGCAAATTTTCCATGATAAAATACAAAATGCGACATCTTTGAAACGGAGGGGTTATCATGGAAGTAATCTCTGCTGCGTTTGCAATAAACCTGAGACAGTTAATCACATTTTATTTGAGTGTGTGCTTGCCCAATATATATGGTGTTGTATTCGTGATGCTTTTGGCTGGACGTAATTCCCAATCTCGGTTCAAGACGTCCTGTCCAAGTGGCTTCCAAGTAGGCTTGGAATCCCTCAAAGAATGGTTTTTTTTTTCTTCTTTGCAGGTCTGGCGTGGGCAATCTGGAAGAACAGGAACAATATGGCCATTGAAAAGATTTTCCCCTCTAACCTGGATGTTGTAATTTACGCGACTATCAACTCTATGCAGATGTGGGGAGAGCTTCTTAAGGAGGTCGACAAGGGCAAGATGCTGAAGGTGGTCCGATGCTTATCTGATTGGCTGAACAAGGAGAAGCACCCAGACATGAGTTCTCATATATTGGTCCTGTGATTTTCGACTTTACCTTTAAGTTCATGTCCTGTGGGTTTTCCTTTGGAGGATGTTGGTGCTGTTTTGTTCGCCGGTAACCCCAGCTTGTAAGACTCTTAATTGCTTTTTTAAAAACAGAGTGAATCTCCTTTTTTTTAAAAAACAATTGTTATCGGAACAGACCTGAAGATTATTTATCTTAACTGTGACAAAAAACACAAATTTCATGAGGTATTGCTCATTATCATGAGAGCATGCAACTTAAAATTAACCGTTTTTGTTAGTCATAAAAATGTATACATATATGGTATGCTTACTTTCAAAAAATAATAGGTATATACATATCTATTACCTGTGCTTACACTTTGCGAGTTCTTATATTTGAGACCCCCTTATATCCTCATCTAGTCTAACACCGTAAATGTTTTGTGCAGAATCAATTGTTGGGAATAGCCTTGGCATATGATATGGCTATGACTCTTGACCGTGAGCCTAAACCATGGTGACCTGCCTCCATTTATTTACAACTCCCATTGGTCGCCTTGCTTGCAATGCAGTTCAGTTTGCGTGCTCATGCTGCCTTATGATAAAAAAAGGCCTACTTTGTTAGCTGTTTGGACAACAATGGACTGTCATCCGTAACATATTATATGTGTCTATTGACTTATCATCAACAATGATAATGAGATCTCACCTGCAATATACGATCTCAACCTTAGCCATTGATCATATCCTAGCATGATCATATCCATTCCAAAAATTATTGAAATCATCAAATAGGATTGCAAAGTATCCTACGCGCGTATGGGCGCGCGCAAGACACACTAGTAAATGTTAGTGCGGCCGTAGTGGCAGCTAGCTAGCGCCTTGTGGTGACGACCCTTGCATGCATACATAAAATTATCACTACTGCTTGTAGTAGTATTTCTTATTAAGAGAAATAGAGAGAAGATGGGATCGGCTCTAACTCCAAGTAACATAACAATGAAATTGATCCTCGTGTTTTACGAAGCGCCGCGACTACCGTCCATATATATATAATACACTCAGGATTACGTGGGCCGATGTATCTATGGATAAATATTATCGTCCTGTTCGACTGATGGTTTCTACGGCGGATAAGTCGGCTGTGCTATTTTGTTATGAGAGAAAATATTGTACCATGCCTGATAAACTGGACTAATAATTAAGTTCAAGCAAACAGGGCAGCCTCTTTCGTTAAAACTAACGCCGCCCGGACAAAGCCATGAGCCCATGCCCAAAAAAAAAAAAGCAGGGCAGGCAATGCTAGCAAGATACTTATTAGAATATATGATCGGTATCTTTGGCTCGTCAACTAGTAGACGTTTTCCCCAATTCCCAGTCACTTTGCTAGAAGTAATAATATATGCATGCTCGGTGGTTACTGACTCGGTAGTTATTAATTAACTAGAAGTAATATACACGCATTTAGAACTGACTGTCAACGATCTTATCATCGTCAAGATATTAGCTAGTAATTAAGGCCTTTCAGTCAGAATTATCGTGGAGTATTCTGTGATTTGCTTTAGTTTGCACTTCGTTCATGATCATGATCAGTTTGTGCAGAGATGTGCGCCTGCTTAATTAATTATTTTCTTCTTAATTATTAGTCGTCCTCGTTGTCTTCTCATCACATGAACTGATGAACATGCGCACAAAATGAATGTAGGTGTTGCTCTGCAGAGATAGATCTATTCTCTAGTAGTAATGAATTGCAAGCACTAACTAATAATTCGCCAAAAGCTTTATATCTAATAATTTGCCAAAAGCTTAATATAATTATGGGTGGGGTGGGGGAGGAATGAGCAATAGATTCATACTTCAATAAATAAAACAAGGAAAAACTGATACATAATCTATCTATTTAGGAGCTACTATGTGTTCACTTAGTAGCTCCTAAATCTAGTCACATTTAGTCACTTTGTTGCCAAACACTATGACTAAATGTGATTAAAAGGGCTTTAGTCCTCTCTAGCAACTCTGAAGTTGCTAAAAGTGACTAAACCATTTAGGAGGGACTAAATTTAGGAGGTGTGAACCAAACACACACTAGTAGAGAAACGACCTTTCGTCCATGACCAAAAAGTATTTAGTCCCGGTTTTAAAATTGCAACCGTGACTAAAGGGGACCGGGATCTTTAGTCTCGGTTTGTAATACAAGACCAATTCCACCCTTTAATCCCGGTTGTAACGGTCACCAAGGCGTGTCAGTGTGGGAGGCTTTAGTTCTAGTTTGAGACACGAATCCGGATTAGAAGTGTGACTTTTAGTCCCAATTTGAGACACGAACCCGGACTAAAGATACCTTTAGTCCCGGTTTATGTCTCAAACCCGGACTAAAGGTGTCTCCAGAGTGAATTTAAAAAGAAAGCATACCTTATCTAAGTTAGATGTGTGGTGGAGTTGAGATAGCAACATGCGCAAGGGCCGAAGTGGGAGGTCTTGAGTTCGAATCTCCACAACCCCAACTGTTTTTTACTCAGCAGACACCTTTAGTCCCAGTTGTAGGAACCGGGACTAAAAATCAAGACCTTTAGTCCTAAGGGGGTTGGAAACCGTGATCGAAGGCAGTTTCTCCTGTAGTGTTAAGACCATCAATGTAACTTTACATATCGTGGTTGAGCATATGAAATTGGCCTGAGTAAGGTTTTTGTCATTATAATAGTTTCATAAAACATTATGCTTTTTTCTATACATACAAAAATCACCAGAGAATGTGGGCCGATATCATTTATCATATTTTCATATCAAAATTATATGTAATAAACAAATCCAATTATGTTATATATGACCAATTGAAAGGAAGGCATCTATGCGCCCTATGTCGGTGTTGGATAATTGGATGACAAGCGATTAAGAGGCTAATAAAATTTTGTGAGCCTCTTATGAGCAAATATTAATTAGTCCCATGAAGAAGGCAAAAGATGTTAGCAACCCTTACAAAGAAAAGAGAAGAGGCATGCGTGGATAATTATTAGATATATTCAAATTCATTTCGTTTTTTAAACTAAATAACACTACTACAAAAATGATTTTCGTAGACACTAGATCTTATTTACAAAGGCGGACAATTTTGCTACCGCCTTTGTAAATCATCTTACGGCCAAATGGGAGAAGCACGCCTCTAAATATCAATTTACAGAGCAAAAAATGGAGTCATTTTCAGAAGTGGCTCTCCTAAGAGGCCCGCCTGCGTAAAGGAGACACAGGCCGCAAACCCTAACAATATATCCTAAGTCTCAGCCACTGCCGCAAATGCAAAAGCACCCTCTCTTCCTCATGCATGCACCCTTTCCCTTCTCATCAGATCCAGTGCAACCCCCAACCCCTCTCTCTCTCTCTCTTTCTCGACCCAGTGGTGCCCCACTCTCTCTCTCTCCAAGTGCCACTGCTACCCATCCCACCATCTCTGCCTGCTGGAGCCCGGCCTCCCTCTCGATCTCCTAAGGGAGCTGCCATCCCAACTGCATCCTCTCCTCTCTCTCTTCTCTGTCAGCAGCACCGATTCACGCGCGAGCATCAATGCGGTGGTCGGATCCATGCTGCCGCTATTGGGTCCACGCTCGTCACTCCGGATCCGCTACTATTGGCTTGATGTGCGGGTGGCTAAGGAGGCGGGTGCCGCTATCCTGGACTCGAGTGCAATGGCTGAGGGAGCGGGTGCCACTGGCGCGGCCTTGATGCATGAGCAACCAAGGGGACAGGCGCCGCTGCTACGGGCTTGAACGCTATGAGCAACCAAGGGAAAGAGGATTGAAAGGGGATCTGCTGGAGCATGTTTTTTTGCCTTTATTGCTTAGTATAGGGAAAGGGGATTGCTTTTAGTTAATCTGGTGGAATTGGTCTAACGAACATGTTCGTGCGTTACAACAAAAGAAAAAAAATCAACTAAACGTTTATGAAAAACAGGAATTGAGAATGCTACCACCTACATATGGTTTATGTGTTTCCCTTTCTATAACTTTAAGAGCTATAATTTATCAATTAATCTTTGATTTACATTTTTAATAATGAATATAACATCTATGATTTAAGTTAATATTGGCAATATTATAGAAGTGTCCTATTAAGTCTGTGTCAGATTAAAACACATTCTTATGGGACTTTTTTTTCTTCTTTTGCGACCAGCGAATATATTTGCTTGTAAATATATCATATCTTTAATTTCTATAGTATTCGTACGTTGGCACAATTAAACATCGAGTTCCATGACTTCCTTTGAAGACCCATAGAAATTTATAGTTCTAATCTTTGATATAAGTTGCCAAGGAGTTTATTGTTGATGTGTTAGGGACTGATTTGTCCACGGATGATTATGATAGAAAACCTATCTCGACTCTCCATGTGATGGCCCTCATCGTGCATGCGTATAGCTGAGGAACATATTATTTAGACTGAACAGACAACAACTCGAAATCTCTGTTCACTACTCTCTCTGTTCTAGCTATTCTAGATGCAAAGTTTTTACTATGAAGTTTAAACTCTGAAATGTGATAGACATCAGGGGTTAATTTGAGCAACGGTGACAATTTTCTTATCTTAGAAATACATCTTGCGTGAGTGGATTTTTTTTTTTTTTGCCATGCACAATTTTAGCCTTATTAGACAACACTTTACTTTTGTGTTTGTGTCCACCGTTACCTGTTCATGAAGTGTTCTGCACGAATTTTTTTTGGAATAATTGTTATTTCATTTGAATTTTGTATTGTCCGTAGCAATTCACATGCTACGAGCTAGTAATGCAACCTAAAACAAACGTGTCGTGTATATCCATCCATGTTTGTTTGGACCATTCGTCACAAATTTCATGGGTCATGGTATTAACAGGAGGATCCGGAGACTGAAGCCAGAAAATAACCCTCTCCTCTCCTATAAAATCTTCAGACAACTTCAAACCCTCCGCTCGTATCTCTCTACCAGTAGTACATAATTAAAAATTATTTATGCAGAAACACACCATTTGCTCTCAATTTCCATCTGCTTTATCAGTCAACACACAAACACCATAACTTCAACACTGATGCTACCCAATGCCAATCCACGAGAGTTAAAAATGATATACGCATCTACCAGATAACCAGATGAGGGAAGAGTTTAAATGTTATATCTATACTTACTCCGTCCTATAATATATATCGCTTTTGGTTTCCGTGCCACAAGTTTGACTCGATTTATAAAAAATACGTGCAACATTTATATCTCCAAATAAATTTATTAAAAAACTAGATTCAAAGATTTTTTTTCAATGATGTCAATTATGTACCGTAAATATTAATATTTTTTAATATATATTTTGTTAAAGTTGTTTCTCGAAAAACGAAAACGACAGATATTATAGGATGGAGGGAGTATTTGTATACTACCAGATCACAGTACCTCATAGGACAAAATTATCATTATAATAACATACTTGATTCGTCATACCAGATGGAAGTACGGATATACGATTAAGCTCAAGCGACAATACCAGTGCCCTGTTAATCATCAAACATCTCCAGAATACAATTTTGATTACCTCCTCTTTCTTCAGTGACCCAGCAACTAGGCAGGAACTACCTTCAGGTTTATTTTACTGATACACAGCACCATCAACAGACTTCACTCGCCAGTGAACACAATTCACACATCGGCCTCTGGACATAGCTAAGAGCCACTATTGTTCAACATCACAACTTTACTCAATACCATGGGTGAAACATATAACACCTCGAACAAGGACAACTAGATGTGAAACAATCAGATGGTGACTACTAGATGCCATGACATTTTAGGACAAGTGTAAACTGAAAAGGGCTTTCCACAATGGGAGACACACCATCAATACTTGTAGCGTTAAGTTTGAACTTTGAACCCATTGGAAACAGTGAAGCCATTTGATGATGCAAATATTAGCTACGGTAGTACTGTTATCATGAAAAACAGTGTGAACACTTGACCAAACATAAGTGATGGTCCATACCCTTGCCCAATTTCATGAAAACACTCCAAAGATCACCTCATATCAGCAATCAGTTCATGCCTAATGCAATAAGGATCTCAGATCACCTGGAGCTGTCAGATGCCTGTTAATTCTAACTTGTAGGTTTATAAATCAACCAACATCATGTTGGAATAACCTCATGATGAATATAACTGGACTAATTTGCATCTCAGAGCTACATTTCCAAATAGACCCTGAATAGAATCCTGTGCACGCTAACATCATGTTGAATATAACTACCTGTACAAATTTAGAATAACCTATGTTCCTTGTCAGGGAATCACTCAAAGTAACATTATATACATATTCTCCCTAGTCCCTAGTACCACCAAGCAAGTTACAAGTCAAAGACAACAGCCGAAACCCAAGCTATAATTTCAGAACAAAAGCTTGCTGGGACAATAAAACACTTGACAAATTACAGGAGCACACAGCATGATGTAGAATTATGG
This sequence comes from Saccharum spontaneum, assembly GCA_022457205.1. Lineage (NCBI taxonomy): Eukaryota > Viridiplantae > Streptophyta > Magnoliopsida > Poales > Poaceae > Saccharum > Saccharum spontaneum. The sequence continues at coordinate 6,078,490 of CM039612.1, forward strand.
TGGTAGCAGGCTAGCAGGTAAGGTGATAGGTGAAGCAAAATTTTAGTGACCTAATTACCAGAACAAGCAGACAGACAATCAAACTCTCCAGTTAAGTAATAATACCAAGCATACCTAGCAAGTGCAGAAAGTAATTAATGGAGCAACAGACACTGGAACACATCTAAGTTAGGAAGATGCACATGTAGCTAGTGATCTCACAAGCAGAATTAGAAGAAACTAGGCATAATTATTCCAGTAATAATTCTCATAAGCAGAATTAGAAGAAAATAACAGAAAGGGCACCATTAAGTTGACATGTAGGGTTTTCACTCATTCATCTGCAGATCTAGCTGAGATCTAACTCGAGAAAGTAAGGATCAAGCAAAAGCTAGGCAACACAACAAGCCGGGCGTCTCGCCATACATAATTCACCACCCAAAAACCGTCTTATCTGGTACTGTGATCTGATCCGATGTGTGGATCCACAAGAGCGGTGGGACCGGATCGCATCACGCGGAGGCCGCGGCCGTGCGGGAGCGGTAGAGCTTGCCGAAGATGTGGAGCGCGGTGACGAAGCCGATGAAGCAGAGCGACATGACGAGCACCATGGTGGGCGAGAGGCGGAGCCCCGGCGCCTCGTCGGTGTAGAAGCGGAGCATGTTGCTCCCGCCGCCCCCCGAGAAGCCGCCTCCCCCGGCGGACGAGGTGGCGCGGCGGCGGCGCATCCCGGCGGCCGCCGCGGCCGTGCCGCGCGGGCCGACCGTGGCCGGGCGCGCGCCGGCGCCCGCGCCGCCGCCGACGGAGGACTGCGACTGCGAGGAGGAGCGGGCCATGGGTGGGTGGCTGGCGGCGTAAGTCGGGATCTGTGGCACGAGGCGAAGGATGAGGGTCGGAGGCTCGGGATCTGCGGCGCCCTAATGCTGCTCCCGCTGCTTCGTCGTCGTCGGAAGGAGTCGCCGGGTCGAGAGGGAGGGGATAAGCTCTGCTCGGGGGTGGGGTGGGGTCGGGGGTAGGCGGTTATTGCCGTGCCCGTGCCACTGCTCTGCTTGTTGGGCCGTATCCAACCTGTTGACAAGTGTCGGCCCACGTACTCATAATAATTGCTGAAAATAGCAAACGCAGCCCACCAGACCCAAATTGGTCTGTCAACAACGTGCTTGCTATGTTCCAAAAAAAAAATTGCTTGCTACGAGCCTACGACTATGCTAGCTCTTCTGTGTGGCCATTTCATAATCTGTAACCACACTTTTGTTAGGATCATAGAAAATTCTGGCTTCAGTTCTCTTATGAAAAGAGGAATCGAAGCAGTCTAAAGTTAAATAAACCGTCGACTTTAAAAGCTTATAGCAGTTCTACATCATTATTGTAAACGAAAAAAAATGAAAAACCATCCAATAGATGCGAAGAACTCCGCAGCACAAGGTTCTAACACGCCTTCAATCATCCGATGTTTGCGATCATCTAAAAGTGAAGCCAGTATGTTACATTGAACAGAACACATGATTTTTTGGTGACATTTATTAAACACTATCGTGTCTCTGTGGGATCCGACGGCTTGCGTGGTTCTCACTTTCATAGGTCTCGTAGCAATTTAATTTTCAAGAAAGTGTCCTACGTTGGGATCGATCCTACGATCTAGATTGAGCAACAGAACGTCTTTACCACTGCGCTTGATGAATGTTGTGTTGGTGTCTCACTAAAAACTCTAATTATATGATCACTGCCAGTTCCTTTAACAAAGCAGCGGTGATAATTATTTTTACCACCAGTTTAAACCGGCAGCTATAACCCTCCTCATCACTGCCTACTTTTACCACCGAGGGATGAAATCAGTGGTGATAAGGTGTTTAAGGCCATCGGTGATAAGTTTTCTGAATTTCGGTAGTACTGTGTTGTTTCCTTATGACCTTGTCATACAATTAACTTGTAGATTGTAGCTCTAGACACATTTAATAAGTGGACACAAAAAATTTGTTCCATAACCTAAAAACATAAGATCACTTTTTTAAAAAAGAAACCTAAAAACACAAGATTGAATTATTCATACATTTTCCATACTTGTTGTATCCGTAGTAGTTTTATTACGTGGTGCCCGCCAATGGTTTGTTTTTTTCGCATGGTGCAATTGATGACGGTGGCATCAATGAAGCGTCTCCCCGTAATGCAATTGTCACGCTTGATGCATGGGTTTGGCTGCCACACTCCAGTAATGCAATTAATATAATCCTGCAGGGTTGGCGGCAGGCGGCTCAGTCATTTGCCACCCCAGCAGAGCACCAGCAACCCCGCCCCTACGTGCTGTCGGAATCGCAGAACTCGGGCTGCCACTTGCTCGCCGAGCTTCTATTGCCCGACCAGGGCGGGGGCGCCCCTCGTGGCCTCGTCGAGCCATCAGCAGCTGTGGTTCGGTCTGCAACGATGGCGAAATCTCCGCGCAGACCATGCCGTCATCGTCGTCACAGACGACGGCCAGCAACCGCAGCCATTTCGAGAGGTGCTTTGGGGATCGGCTGCTGCAAGGCACCCATAGGTGACGGAGCTAGAAAAAAATTATAGCTGGGTCGAATTCTAATAAGAAAATAAACAAAAAAAAATTATGGACCAAATCGCATAGCATTTACATGATCGATCACACAAATTATGGAAAAATGCTGCAATCACACGAAAAATTGGATAAGCTACACAAGATGTTACCTCAAATTTGAAGAATAAATTAATAGTTCTTGATCCGGTTGATTCATACATGATACATTGTAAAATATAAAAAACGGAGAATGGATGACCTGTAAATTGTATGAAGATCAATTAGTGTCGCTGCTTCTCTCATCTCTCCGTCGCTGCTTGCAACTCCGTCTAGGCGTCGGCGGGCCGTGGGCCGCTCTTGCCCGCGCGACCGTGCGCTCGCGTGGCCGATGGCCGCCTAGTCGCTACATGGCCGTTGGCCGCTGGGCGCTGAGGGCTAAGGTGCTCGGCCGTCGGGACTCTGCTCTCTAGAAGTCTGCTTGGCGGCGGGCGGTGCCACAATGACTGTGCTTGCCTGATACGACCGGTTGGACCTCAGTGCTACATGCTCGCCAGGCGCCAGCTAGGGTTAGGAATTGGGATACCAGAACAGAGGATTGGAGTGGGAGGCAAAGGATGCCCGACGCATCGATTGGGGAAGAAGCCGGTCATTGTGTTTGTGTGGGACGGTTGGGCCTTTAATAGGCCCCTATTGCCTGGTGGGCTGAACCAAAGCGAGGCCCAGGCATCAGCCTTCTTCTATCTCTCTGCTCGCTGCTCGGCCGTAACTCACCATGTCGCGGTGTCAGCGGATGCTCGACTCAGCACTTGGCAGCCGGAGGCAAGGAAGAAGGAGGGGTCTCACGTGACCACGCCGGTAGCTGGGGCGGCCGCCCCACCACGCCCCTAGGGTGGCTCCGCCACTGGCACCCATCCCTGTGGGAGGATGCGACTCTTACGACGTGAGAGTGAAGGGTACTCGTAGCAGCTACCCCAATAACAGCGCCCGTGCCTTCTCCAAGTTCTCGGTGCTCATCGCGGAGGATGGGTGGTTCGATCAGCAAAACCTTACGGTATCCATGGCCTTGCCTGAGGCCGAGAAGACGAGGGTTCCTGTGGTGCTTGCATGGGCGGTCGTCGGATCCGACGCCACGCTGCAAGGGCCAAGTGATCAGACGCGCGACGGCAACGCGACGTGCCCTCACAAGACATTGGGTGCCACAGCAGTTTCAGCTCCTGCACACGTGTTGTCCGTCCAAACTGTGACCACGCCAGCGGCTACACCTGCAAATGCTGGCAAGGCTACCAAGGGAACCCCTACCTTCACGATGGATGCCAAGGTAAGCACGTCTTCTTTAAATTTATATATGGGAGCATGCAGTAGTATCGAAATTCTTGGACAGCATTCTTCTTATATATGTTGTAATATATCTACTTTTTTTCCTTACTAGATATCGATGAATGTGCACTTCGGAAGTGCTATGGTCGTTGTATTAATTTGCCTGGCACGTACACATGTACATGCCCACGTGGAACCAGTGGTGATCCAACCATACCACATGGTTGTCTAAAAATCACATACAGGTAATCCTAGCTAATTACTTGCTCTCTCTATATCCAATGAATATATGCTCAAATCTCTTATGCAAAACAACATTGCTAGAATCTGGTACACCTAGTTATGCACAACAACTCTTAGATCTTTGAAAGGATATTTGCGAGTATGACACATGCATGCTTGCACTTTATTAAGAATGATGTAGTCTAATAACGTGAAAACCCTAGATTGACAACATTAAAGCAATCATGACAAGAGATTAGAATTTTAGCGAAGCCGACCACAATTCTATAAGCATAACTCCAAAATAGTACAAGTGATCGATTATCGCTCTCACAACCTTGCTTGACCCTCTAGGACCCTATGATTCTTGCTCTTTACAAGAATATAGTGCAATAGAACTTCTAGTCTAATCCTCTTGAGCACTCCTAATTGCTCCTTACAAGCCTTGGATGAGGCCCTTGTGTTGGGTTGGTTGATGCCTATATAGCAGCTACCCCCTTGTTTATATAGTTCCCTCCAAGATCCCCATGCATGCAAGTAGCAAGAGTACTACTAGTAGAATTCTGTACTCAAATCCTTATAGAACTAGAAGTCCTAATAGCACACCTATATTGAATCCTATTACAAGTAGACCATTTGAGTCACTATACAACAATATCCACCTTCATTCTTATCCTTTGAAGTCACCATGCTCCTGTGAAAATTCGCTCCTGGTTCCTTTTTTGTTTATACTCCCACTTTGAGAGTACCTCCACCATAGGGGCTCATGCACATCACCAAAATGTGCGTGTCAGAGTCTGGGCAGGAATGCATGAACCTTCCACCTGAGAAATCCTTTGTTGTGTAGTTTGGTTAACCACACCACCTTCTCCTATGGTGCTCCAGGCCATAGGTTTGTACTGCCTCTTGAGCTCCACCTGCTCACTGGTACTGCATGGTTTGTCCTACCTTGTATTCCCTTCTTCCAATAGCTTGCAGCTTCGCCTCTACAACTGTTAGATTTTGTACCTACCGTTGACAAGACAACTTCCTTCTTCAGATTAGGATTTTTACCAAATCTCCCCATGGTTGCACTATGCTTAATATTTCCCATCACTCGGTATCCTCTATTAATCCAAATACTTTTCATAATTACTTTCCCTTTGCAAGTATACCCTCTATTCCAAATTATAAGACGTTTTGGCTTTTTCTAGAAATGTATCTTTTGCTACGCACTTAGATATACACTATGTCTAGATACATAGTAAAAGCAATGTGTCTTGAAAAGCCAAAGCGTCTTATAATTTGGAACGGAGGGAGTAACTTGCATGACTCCACCTTGAAGTAATAAACCACAACCTTGGAGTTTTGGCGCCCTCGTAGATATTAGATTTTTTTAAAAAAACGAGCATAATGCAAAGACCTTCCAATGAAAGAAGTTAAGAGCTTGGTTTTTAGCATGTTCAAAGAAGTTGGCCGATTTGGTATTCCCCCATCCCCAAATGTAAGGAACTGTGGGGATTTTAAGACAACTTATGTAGGGATGGAAAAGGAAGCATGTATCACTCAATCATGTGCCTAAATCATAGTGATGCAATTCAATCCTGAAGTAAATAATGTCATAAACAACATTGTTAAACCCTACCTGTAAATGTGTATTAGGTCAGAAGTCTTTACACTTGTGGACTAAGGCAGTAACAAGAGTGCAATCCCTTGGTATATTGTTTTTCCTTATTATTGATTTTCGTGCACCACCCTTCTGTACTAATGGAAATGGCATAGTCATGTGCCCCTTTTAAGAAACATAATGAACATACCCAATAAGTCAAAATATGGACAAATATTACATTATATCCTATTCCAAAACCTAGTAGCAACTTGAAAGAACTATAATATCATATAAAAAACCAAGGAAAAAATTGGTTATGAAGTACATGGAAAGTTAAGCCACTCGCCATTTTTTGTTTGTAAAGCTTCAGTTGACGCAACCCACACAAGTCAATGGAAGTCACTCTATGAGATTCAAAGATATAAAATTGTAACATATATAACTAAGATCTTTTATTGTGCTTTCTTTCCATGCTTCTAAAGTTGACACTTCTTTTTGTCTACATATTCTCAGGCCTAAGTATTGGCTTAGGAGTTGGAAGTGCTGCATTACTTCTCATTCTAGTCATAGGGATCATGTTTGTATTGCGTAAAATCAAGAAACAAAGAAAGAGAAAAATAAGACAGATTCTTCAAGCAAAATCGTGGGCAGTTACTACAACAATTGGTATGTCAAAGGTCTGATATAGTTGAAAGAATGATTATTCCTTTGAAAGAGCTAGAAAAAGCTTCTAACAACTTCGATAGTGCTCGTGTGCTTGGTGGAGGAGGGCATGGCATAGTGTACAAGGGAATTCTATCAAGTCTACATGTTGTGGCGATTAAGAAGTCGAAGATTGTGGTACAAAGAGAAATTGATGCATTCATAAATGAGGTTGCTATCCTTTCTCAAATAAACCATAGAAATATAGTGAAACTACTTGGATGTTGTCTTGAGACAGAAGTTCCACTACTTGTTAATGAGTTCATTACTAATGGGACCCTCTATTATCATCTTCATGTGGAATATCAAGCATCACTGACATGGAGAGATAGATTGAGGATTGCTGTTGAAATTGCTAGGTCACTAGCATATCTCCACTCACTGGTTTCAATGCCAATAATTCATAGGGATATCAAATCTCCTAATATACTTCTTGATGACAACTTAATTGTGAAATTGTAAGACTTTGGAGCTTCTAGACACATTCCAATTGAACAAACAGGGGTGGATACCGTTGTGCAAGGAACATTTGGATACTTGGACCCTATGTATTTTAGCACAGGCCACCTTACTGAAAAGAGTGATGTCTACAGTTTCGGTGTGATTCTTATAGAGTTGCTTACAAGAAAAAAAAAGCCTGTTTCCTATAGATCAGCTCAAGGTTATGGTCTTGTAAAGCATTTTGTGACTCTCGTCTCTGAAAGCAACTTAGTTCATATAATAGATCCGCAAGTCACTCGAGATGGAGGTGGTGAGGTTGTTGATGTCGCTCTATTGGCAGCAATATGTGTGAAGTCTAACGCTGAGGAACGACCGATAATGAGACAAGTGGAAATGACACTCGAAGCCATCCATGCAGCAAAGGAATATGTTGTGAGCGAGGCGACAGACAGTGATTCCGATGACTAGACTTGGAATAATAACGATTTCTCTCTTGGGGGAACAAACATTCATCATGAGACTTAAAACCCCTTAAATATGAAAAATCTGGGAAAGAAGATTGGCGCTGGATTTACACAATGTCTTCACGTTAATTTGTGGTATTGAAGTTTGTTTAGAGGAGAGCTTGAGGAACGTGAGCTTGCTGCTGTCAATAATTGGTGGTAGCTGTGTTTTTAGTCTTGCCTACACTTTATGTTAACCAATGCTCAGGTCTTAAAGTAGCAGAGTCTTCCTTTGTGTTTGTTCTTGGTGTTTTGGGTTTTCTTCTCTCCTGTGGTTTCTGGTTATTGCCTCTTCAGTTTTTTAATCCTTCGCTGAAGGCTTGTAATTTGTGTGTATACTTTTTTTCTTACCCCTACTAATATATTTCAGCAAGGCTTTTGCCGATCCTTTAAAAAAAAGTAAATATGCCCCGCGGTATCTCATATTCTGATAAAGTGCTGCTAGTTGTTTTTAAGAACGGACAGACATACGCAGCACCAGTTGACAGTCATGCAGGAAAAGGAGTAATAAACAAAGCATCGTCTTCATATGCTATTCATGCTATATGCGCCATGCATGCTGTAATGAAAAAAGTGGGGATGGGCGATACAATTTGCTAGCTGGCCATGACAAAAGGAAAGAGGACGAGAGACAGGGGTAGCCTGCATAGAATTAGACCTGATGTTTACCAGAAACAAATTTTATTTCTAAGTTCTGTTATATGCAAGTATATAGGTTGATAACAATTGACTTTATTTCAGCATAAAAGCATAGTCGTAGATGTATTTTACTCGGGGTATGTACATGCTAGCTAGTTTTATGCTCGAGTCTAAAAATATTGGCTAGCTTATCTATCTTATCTGTAATATAAAAATATAGACAAGATGAAAGAGTAGATAAATACTTGTCATCTAATAGATTTCTAGATCTTTAAATTTTTACTAGTGGAAAACGCGCGCCCCTGCGCGCGTTCGGAAGGGATACTGATCATTGTTGTTTGGAGAAGATGTAGAGGGCATGATTACGGATATGCGTATTTGCACTGCTGGTTCTGAAATTAGGTTATATACAGAGAGTAGCGTACACAGCAAAGGTAGCTATATAGAGCAGTCCAGGCAAGAGTGGTACATATGAGGTCTATTACATATGTAGATATAGTTGCAGTGGTCATTTGAACGAATTGTAGAGTGGCAGGCAGCGATGTCACAGAACATTAGTCGTCCTGGCAATGACTAAAATATAAATGGCCAAGCAATCATATGATCAAGTAAAGGAAAGTAATCTGCTGAAGATGTTAACCAAAAAAAAGTTGGGCTTAATAGCAACATCAATAATTCAGTAATATAATGGCAGTTGTAATTTCCTGTGTTCGTTTTTAATATATTAACTGGGGAGCAAGGTCCACATTTTTTTCAAAAAAAAAGGCACTCTAACTCTGAATATTGTTGGGAAAAATGCATGGCGATACAAAAATAAAATGATTTCAAAAGTTAGTGGATGGAACTTTAATGGGAGCCATCAATTCGTATGATTAGTCACTCTTTTTTTTTGCATAATTTTTGCCATGACAATAGAAAAGTCCATCACTCTCAAATCCTAGGTTTGTGTAATAAAAATACATGAAAGAAAGATGGAGATGGGAAAGTAATAAGGGGGCATTACAGAGGAGACCTGGGTTCAGAAGGGGTGGACTGCTTGAACCATAGTTGCAGGTCCGCCTGGCAATCTGCTGCCTTGCACAAGGGATGTGAGAAACGTCAGCTGGAAAGTTTAGGTACGGTAAAACGACAGAAAATTTATGAGGCAGAAAAATTGATTGAGTTGTTATAAACAGGGACGGCGTGAACACTACTGCAGCCATGTGAGTTGAGAGCCTTCGATTTCTATAAAGAATTAGCCACTGACACTGCAGAGAGGATGGAAACATGTATAGTTGTATATATACATAGGATGAGAAAGGAAACAACATTTGAACTAAAGTACTAAACATTATGTTTAACACTTGGGAGGAAGAGTATTAAAATGCGGATTTTTCCTACCGAACATCTTATAGCAAAAGAATGAAGTCAAACACCGAAAAACAATCTGAAATACAGGATGTCACTGTGAGAAAGGGGAAATGAATTGATCAAAAGTTTGTTTGCCTATATAGCTGAATATGTTTCAATATTTGTGATCCATGAGACCATGACCTCATATCCCATCTTGACAAACAAAGATCAGTTTGAAAAGAGTGAAACAAAGATCAGGTCATCAGCATAGGTATCTCCAATGGGAAGTATACAAAAAATATATATAAGAATCTAGATGCCAACAGGATGGTTGTATGTCCTCAGGTACTCTATATATAAGATGCAATACAGGTAGGTGGTTGGTTAAGACACAAGACAATCATCTATGACTTCGAGCACGAATAGGATATTTTCTGTGTGTCATTACAGAGCGCAGTTACTGTACAATAATTTGGTCATCTTTGGTTTGAAGGAAGGAACATTATCATTATATCATAATACTGAATGGAAGATCATACATGCTGATTGCAACTCTTCACCTCCTCATAATCAAATAGTGTGCACGTTATTTCTGAATCAAAGGCTAACCCAGCAAAAATTAGCAAGGTTGAGGACATTGCTTGGAACTAATGCCAATGATGTTAAGAACAACGGATTTTCAGAGAATGTATGAAACAGTTGCATATAAGACACTGAGAGCATATAGAAAAGAAAGGTTGAGACTTAAATAGTGTCTAATAAAATCCATTCTCAGAGAATGTATGAAACAGTTGCATATAAAAGAAGCAAGCAATCTAGAATTCGTTGATGATAAATATTTTGGGAATACCTCTGTCACATAAGGGTAGGACCAGGCATTCGATCACCAATAGACTGCTGCAGCTTTTGTTGCAGGTATGATTCCTTCGACTGTTCCTTTTTATCAGGCCATCCATTTTTTACCTGAGTGGATTCAAAAAATGTGGGACTACATATTGATATGTGTTGTTTCCATCTACAATCAAACACTCATTTCATCATATTTTACTTTGGTAAATATAACAGCAGGTGTAATAAACTGACGCATTAAGATGCAAATATTCTGAATTACTTTGTGGCCTATTTTCAAGGTTAAAGAAAAATAGAAGTGTTCTAACCCAAAAAAACACATGCGGGCAGTCCACCTGGTGGGGTTGCTGCAGGCTGACTTGGATTAGTATACAGTTGAGGCCTGGATATCAATAAACATGATATCAGTTATTTGAGAACAAACCCTGGACATCAATAATTGAGTTGCTTCAATCTATCGTTCTGTATATCAACTTTATTTAGTAAGACATCTCTAGGATAGAAGTGGGCCTCACGCTTACTTTTTTTTTATTTGTGCAAGAAAAAAAAACCAAACTGAATAAAAATCCTCCCGAAACAATACACCAGGATGTAGTCTGTATTGACTATAGCTGTAACTCAAACAACTTAAAATGACTTTGTCTAAATAAATGGCAGTTAAACTTTTGATATCTTCAGTTCGAAAGAATAAGAAAGAGATACACTTACATGAAAGCCAATAAGTTTGAGGATTTAAAAAAGGGGATATATACAGCGAAAGATATAAGATTTAGGTGTACAGTGAGGTAAGACTCAGAATCCGGACATTCACATGCATATGTCATTAACTGTCACCCTTTCCATTGATGGGGTAGGGCCGAACCAATGTAGCAATCATCTCTATCATATTACGAACTCATGCTGTTAAGAAAACGAATTCATCTTGTTGTCCAAAAATGGATTCATTCTCAGATGCCCAATGAGAAGTATGGGATCATAGGAAAGCAGTACATACCCAATTTGGTAGCAGACATACGTGAAGCAAACAGAGCATGGTCAATGTGCAACAATAATAATTGGTTAAGGGGCATCATGAGAACATAATAAGCATCAAAGCATTAGTAAATCTGAGCAAAGCAAACACCATGTTTAGTACAAGGCAAAAGTATGTAAAGCAGCTGATTTAGTAAAGACAGTTTGAGGCGGTTCCATGTGGAGCAGGTGACTGACGTGGAAACCAAGAAGTCTGGGTAAGCCTTTAAACAGCAAAAGGAATCAACTGATATCTGATGAACCAAAAGGAATGTAACTGCTATTTGATGAACCAAAAGTAATATATCTGATGAAGGCCTACCCTTTGTTACCTTTTGGCTAGCCCTCCATTTGTGTAAACCACGGGGTAATGCGGAAGCAACAAAAGAGCAGTTCACAGCAGCAAGGGTCAATGCACAGTTGCGTAACCCTCAGCATGGATATCCATATGAACTAAAACTTATATTTCCTATCACCTGTAACCCTAATGGTCTGCAGGTAAACTAAACAACCTTTTTCCCCCTCTGAAAACAAAAGGGTTACTGAACCACAGCGCAGAACCCTTAAAAACTCATGTTTCTGTAATCATAGGAATTTGTAAAATTTTCCTTATAGCCTGCAGATCCATACGTTCAGTTAATAGAACTAAGATAGAACTGAAATAGCCTGCACCACGACGCCAATTCTAGCACAGCATTGCTGCAAAAGATGGAGACAAAATTAATATATTTGAAACAGAGACCAGAGGGATTCAGTAATAGAACTGAAATGAGTATCATTACGATATTTAGAGCAAAGATAGTTGTTTAATTAGGTAATTTATTAACTCATCATGTCAATTATCAACATAGGCTTTTAGAACTAAGAGATAATTAACTGCAGCAGGATATTCGGGCTTCCTAATCTAGAGAATGTGCTACAAAATATATGAGCACTCTTCCTATAATATTGCTATTCTGTAGGAAGGATCAGCGTTTAGGACAACTACCTATGTCAAAGAGCGACATATTATAAGTAATGATGAGGTGTTAAATGCAGAGGCCAATCACCATGCTATGCATTCAGCAGATCGTGTTTACATTTCAGATTTTTTTGTCACCAACATGTGTTACTACTCATGTCAAAAGAGCGGCATATTATAAGATACGATGAAAGCTACCAAACGGACTATATGACAAAACTATGAAATAATAAATCTCCCAGAAAAAATAAGAGCAACCATCAAAATCCATGGCTGCATGTTTCTGATGCCTAGGACCATATATCTATATATGTGGTATTCATGAAGTCTATAACTAAAATAACCATCTTATCTGCAAATACATATATGCACCCAAAATTAATTTAAAGACCAAATGTGATAAGATGCAAAATTTAAGGAGCAATACGGTCAGGTCCTGTCCTGCTGAAATTTCATATAACAGTACTCCCTAGTATTAAAATGACACATTAGTCAGAAAATAGAAAGAGAGGTTGACTCACTCAAATTTCAGAAATCTTACCGGGATGAATCAGAGACATAATGAGTGGAAAATTATTGAGTAAAGCTGATGGTTTTGGTAGTGCTTAAATGTCATGGAATAAACCTGTAAATACATAGAGAAACTATGAGTAAGCAATAGATCCACCCAAAACGAAGCTCATTTGAGGGAAAATAATATTGCAGGAGTATAATGGCTGTTATTAACAAAATAATACTGCAGGAGTATAATGGCTGTTATTAAGAAAGAAGCTATGAGTAAGCAATAGATACAGCAAGGAGCCAAGTCTGCTACACAAACATGGAGACCTTGATGAAGCCAATGTCCTTGGCATTGGTGTGGAAGCACTGGCTACAGCACATAAAGCCCACACTTGCAGATAAGACCATGACAGACCCGATTGCTCAAAAAAAAAAACATGAGAGACCTGGTTTGGAAAACAGAAGCATATTTAGAGAAGCAAGGCTGTGATGATGAAGTTGCTGGTTTTAAAAATATCTGGGCATGAAGTATCAACCATGAGCAGCAACCGCTTAAAAGGACGAGGAAGTTGTGACAATCCACATGTTGTTTAGCACAACAGAAATAGGAGGAAGATGTGTATTAATTGATAATCCACACCTCAGTTACTGGAACTAAAAGAGCATCTCCCATGAACCTGCGTCAAATTAGAGAATAGTGAAGATAAAATCTAGAGCTATTTTCGCAGAACAAATAGTAGTGCAAATCAATATAGGAAGCCGTTAGATAACCATGCATCACAACGAAAGATGAAATGATATTTTGAGAAACATTTTTTTTACTTTATAAGGTGGGTAAGGAAACTCTGAGCATATTCAAGTAGTTCGATTTCGTAACAATGATACCAATAGTGTAAATTGGCCGGCGCTAATTCAGGAATAACAGAAATATTTCTTAACCTGGCTCGTACGGTTATCGGTTCTTTTTGAACTAAGTGAATCATGGCACTCAAATTCATGTCGAGGCTAACCAAACAGGATGGGCAATAAATAAAAACGATAGATTCAAGCAGGGTGACAGTACCCTGCAAATCATAGTAACCATGTTTGTTTTTTTTGTAGCAACTTCTTCAAATAATATCAACAACCATCATTACTTTAAGACAAACTCCACGATGCATAAGAATTGCGCAGTTGGTTTGAACGTAATAAGGGGCACACTGTAGGCGAACTAACAGTGGAGACTATGAACACAGAGGAACCACTACTATGTTGACTAACCTTGATAATAAGGTTGAAACAAGAAGACAATAATAAGTTTCTGAATTATTGTGTGAAAAGAGAAGAGGAGGGTGTGGGAACTTACGCTGGCTCCAGAGCCAAGGAACTCCCAAGTACTGTGCAAACCCTAGGCAGGGCGGGCACGGACGAGCAGCCGGGACCAGGACGCGCCATAGGAGGAGGCGGCGGCCACCAGCGGTGCCCGCTGCCGCCGCACCGTGGCTGGGGACGGCGACCGCCAGGGCCAAGGCAGGGCCTGCATCCGTACGGCGCCAAACCCTAGGCACGCAGGGCACGAACAAGCAGCCGGGACCAGGAGGAGGCATGGGGAGGAGGAGGCGGCCAGCAGCGGCGGCCGCTACCGCCGCGCCGTGGCCGGAGACGGCGACTGCCAGGGCGGACGCAGGGCTGCGTCCGTACTGCGCCCTCACGGTCGCCGCCGTCGCATCGGCCGCGTCAGGAGGGAGAGAGGGAGAAAAGAAGAGAGAGGAAGCGGAGAGGGGAGGCGGAGGTGGAAGCGCCGGTGCCGGCGGTGGCCTCCCGCGACGGCGCGGCCTGGGGTGAGGCGGAGGCAGAGGCGGAGGCGTCGCGACCTGCGGGCTCTGGAGAGACACAGAGAGCGGGTTTTTTTCCTGAGGCGAGGGGCTGGCTGCTTATATTTGGAGCTGGCCTTGCTGAGGTGGACCAATGGAACGAGGCAAAGATGACGCGGCTCCGAGCTGGCCCAATCACCGATTTCGGGGAGACGTGGGCGGCTGGCTGCGCGGCGGTGAACTGCCAATTCTAGGGGTTAATATTGTAGATAATAAGATATATGTAGATAGATAGATGAGGGCCCCATGGTTTGGCCAAACAAGCCATTGTGCCCTTTGCCCCTCAACGCCACCGCTGCCTAGGAACCCCCCTCCCTCCTCCTTCCTCTCTAGCGAGTCCATCGATGGCAAGGAGAAGGGACCCATTTCTCGTTTACAATAGTTTTTTAGACCTAAGTTTCCTTAGGTTTTGTCCAAATAAATCTACCTGCAACGCAAATGATTTGTGGTCAGGATCTTATTACTCGTGATGATTTCAATGATTGCCACGACAAGGCCACCATTGAAGGCCTCAATTTCATCAGCATACAATCAATTTGTGGTCATTATCTGCAAGGGGAGGAGCGCTACTGGGCACTTCCAATGAGGACAATTACTTCGGGTCATCAATCTTGTCAATGGCTGCGAAGAGAAAATCCAGGATTAGAGGTGATGAATCTGCAATCTATATTGTATCCAACGTGATGCGATTGTAGATATTGTTTCATCAATTCAGATGCATCTTCAACTGGTTCTAGAATGTTAGATCTTATGACATGTCTTTGGGGTTGACATTGAATTCGGTATAAAGGTTGCACTTTGACTCTCGTATTCAACAAGACTCTGTTCATCTAGATCATCGGCTGCACCGAGAAAAACCTAGAAAAGAAGATAATGGAAGAATTTAGATAGAATATTGTATACTTTTTATTTCAAATTTATTCATATAATTTGGAGATGTACTGTATCAAATTTTAATATAATTTCTTCTTCACTTAAAAAGAGACGGAGGGCCCCTTCGAAGGCCGCTCGGGAGGGAAAGGATTGAAAATGGATGGGCCAATCCGGTCTCCATATCTCTGTTGGGCCTATTGTCACACTGTGGGCCGTCTGTTTTGCGTTGTGTCTCTGTATGTGGCGAGGACTCTGGTAGCCTAATTTACGGTCCGTGTCTGTGGCTGGCTGCTCCTGTTCTGGCTAGCCAACATATCTATACCTCCTATAAAGCAAAGACCCACTAGCCTATTTCTCTGGCTTCTTATTAGGCCACATCAGCAAAATGATGTCATCCGCCCACTAAGTGACGTCATCCGCCCACTAAGCCTCATTTATTTTCCACTAGCTATTTCTTTTGAAATAGAAAAAAAGTCGTAGTACCTAAACCAAGTATCGTAATTAAAATCCAATTGCACCATGGTGTTCCTCGTAATAAACTCTTCAAAACAAGACCCCACATGGATATATTTCGATAACTTTTTTGCAAACATTTAAACGGCCGTTCCTAAGAAAAACCTAGCAAAACTATCGTTTCTAAGCAAAAACCTAGCAAAACTGCATATCACATGGATTACATATGGTCCTCCGAAACATACATGATTTTGTGAAGGAAAACTCCTAGAACTTTTGGGAGGGGGGATGGCCCTCAGGTATGGTAGAGGTGAGGGGTGAGGGTGGATGAGGTTAGCCTCCCGTATTGGCCGATCCTATAGGTTAGTGACCGTATTTTCTTTGATAACCATTTCTAAGCAAAAGCCCGTTTCTAAGAAAAACCTAACAAAACTACATATCACATGGATTACACGTGGTCCTCCGAAACATGCATGATTTTGTGAAGGAAAACTCCTAGAACTTTTGGGAGAGGGGATGACCCTCAGGTATAGTAGGGGTGAGGGGTTCTGGTGGATGAGATTAGCCTCCCGTACTGGCCGATCCTATAGGTTAGTGACCGTGTTTTCTTTGATAACTGTTTCTAAGCAAAAGTCCGTTTCTAAGTAAAAACATAGCAAAACTACATATCACATGGATTATATGTGGTTCTCCGAAACATGCATGATTTTGTGAAGAAAAACTCCTAGAACTTTTTAGGAGGGGGATGACCCTCAGGTATGTAGGGGTGAGGGGTGAGGGTGGATGAGATTAGTCTCCCGTACTGGTCGATCCTATAGGTTAGTGACCGTGTTTTTTTGATATGGTTTTTGTTGTCTTTAGTTACACCTTTAACAAAAAAAACTAAATCTGTTCTCTACTTATATCGCATATATACTTATGTATTATACACCAACAAGATTCCTTCTACATCTTATTTCTCCTAACTCAATTCAAATTACTCTTGTATTCCCACAGCAACACGCGGGGAATTCACCTAGTTAATGAAAGAAACGCCGTGCCACTCAACTCGATCCAGCATCTCCGTTGACCAAATGACCAGTGAATATTTTCTCTAGCTAGCTAGAACGAGCCATGACACCGAAAAAGTTTAAAACACAGCCCAGACCCTAATTGGCTGTCAACAATATGTATGCTTGCTATGCTAGCTCTCTCTAGGGTATTTCTTACTTACTGTTTTTAACAATAGTATAAATCTATTTTGCCAAATCTTAAAATGAGTCATCACCTACTCTCAATTGACGAATTTTTTCCCCATTTTTTTCTCGAATATGCACGAGAGTGTATATCATTGCATTAAAAAAGAAAGGGCAGTCAGCAAATACAAACGATGGCCGAAGCCGGGAAACGCAACGCTACATTTGAACACTACTCCTGTGAACTCGGTAGGTCGCGAGCTACCCTCCCGACAAAAGACTCCCTAAGCGCTTCGCCCCGGCCTGCACCCACAGGTCCGCCTAGGCCTTGATCACCAGCAGCAACTCGGCAGCAAGGGCTGCAGACTCTCTAAAACATCGGCGTTGTGTTTCTTCCACAGCTGCTAGGACACCAATGCGAATAGCGAGTCGAAGCCCTTTCTTTGACTTGGTTGTAGTCTGGCCCTCAGCCGTCTCCACCAAGCCCGCACGGTATGTGCTGATGGCGGATTAGTTCAATTAGGAAGATAGCTCATTCGTTGAATATCACTGCAGAGTAGTTTCCACAAGCCTCTTTTTGTAGGGTGAAGAGTAGCACAAGCCAAAGCATCATCATGAAGAAGCCACTTTCCATAAGTCATAACCACGTACGTAACGTCAGCGAAGAACGGCGACCGCAAACCAGCATATATAACCTTCGTCTGCTTCTGCTACTTTTTCATTTTTTAGATATATGATTGTCACATATATACTTGAGAGGTTTCTCACGCAATTCAACCTCACACAAAAGTCCGAGAGATAGCATTAATAAGGTATTGCGGATCCTTTTCAGTTGTGTCAAGCAACCAAAAAGACAAAAGTTCACACGGCCACCGAAAAACTACAATGATTTGCCAAGAACACCGATTTATTACAACAATGATTTGCACCCTCAGCCTGAAGTGTACCTCGGTCTCTGAATATAAATCAACTCCTGGAGTTGTCTTAAGTTTTTAAGTTTAACTGAATTAATTAAAAATGAGAAGATTTATGAAACCAAATTAGTATCATTAGATACATCATAATTCATAAGATACATTTTTATAATTGCTCAATTGATGTCATAAATATTTGCGCTCTTTTGTATAAATTCATTTAAACTTGAAAATGTTTGACTTAAGATAACTATATAAATTGATTTAATTCGGGGACGGAAGGAATATTTAGTTTTTTTTTTGAAAGATCGGAATATTTAGTTTTGTTAGTGTTCAAGTTTCATTTCATCAAGTCTTTAGATGTACTGTGTTGCGGCTTTGCGCATGTATCTGCTCCCTTTTGATTAAGGGTGTGTTCACTTCCCATACAAACCTAAAATATTTCCTCTTCCACCCATCACATCGAATCTTTGGACACATGCAAGGAGCATTAAATGTAGGTAAAAAAGATAACTAATTGCATAGTTTGTCTATAAATGTCGAGACGAATCTTTTGAGCCTAGTTAGTCCATGGTTGGACAAATTTTGCCAAATAACAACGAAAGGTGCTAGAGTAACTTTTCACCCACTTTTCACCAACTGAACACACCCTAATATAATAAGCCAGATCCTTGGGTGGGGGGGGGGGGGACCCTGCAACTTTGGTGTTTCTCTGCACTTGTAGCAATGCGCCGGTATGATGGCTTCAGCAAACCAAGAACACATCGCGCATGGATTAAACAGAATTTGTGTCTCTCTGCTCGCTGATCGATGACTTGGCAAAGCCAAGAAAACACATACAGCTGCAGTTCTCCGCATAGTACATACACTATACTTCACATGCATGCATCTACACCTTCAACTGCAAGAGTTGCACTGGAATTTTGCTTCCCTATACTAGTTGTTTAGAGCAAGAGGTGATAGCACACATGATAACCACCATCGAAACTATACTCCTTCCTGGCCTCAAGATTCTCTGTAGCAGCTCCATTTCCTAATATATATATAGCGCACGATGACACGGAGAGAGCTACACATATGAGTGAGGAATCTCTTTCGCAACTGGTGTAAGTTTGTTAGACAAAAGCTGAGAGCTGTGAGCTCACGTACACTACTGTTGTATTAATTAGAAAACTAGCTAGGGATGCGCTTTGCATGCATTTGTCAACAGATGTGCTCATCTTTACCTCACCAAACCAAGCGTAACAGTTATATATATGTAGCGTTTTCAACCATTTCACAGCGAATAAAAAATTGACGATGGTAAACAAGAACCAAATCAATGCAAGGTTCAACCCTACTGTGTTTTTTTTTGCGAGCAGTAATACTGTCAACTTTCGTAGGCAGCAGCATATAATATGATTACCCAAATTGGAGATTAGGATTTATTATTTCATCATATGTATAGTTCTAGTGTGATAGCATTGTTTATTAGTATGTTTTCCTTTTTCCAGTATGTAGAAAACCAATTTAATGAAAGATAAACAAAATCTGAAGAGACGAACTAATAATACGTTATGTTGCGCAATGAAGAAGAAGAAAACCCACTCATTAAACCAGAAATTAACTGCAAAGTAGGAGTAGAATATAATTAATATGATTCACCACACCATGTCGACATTGACACATTGTATTGCATTGCTGAGTGCCGTCAGCTAAGCTAGCAGTTGCGTACGTGACCTGTCGGATACTCATCAGGTGAACTGTGAATCTCAATGCATTTTTTTTTATATACATAAGGAATGCATGCATTAAGGGTTAACTACAAGCTGCGTGGGCAGTAGGGCACCATGCAAACTAAAGTGACAACCTTGAGTTTATATGAGATCACCCAAATTAAACCTCAAAGGGTGACAATTAATACAGAACTAGACCACAAATACAGCCTTCCTTCAATCTTCTTGCAATGCCCTATGCATGCATAACTAGTGAGATGCATGGTTCTTGTTAGGCAACGTGCCCAGCCCTATCTTTAATTGTTGAGTCTTAATTATTCCCTCCATCCCAAAATATAAGTAGTTTTAGTTTTGTCTAACTTCTCTAACTTTAACCAATCTTATATGAAAAAATACACCAATATTAAAAACTCGTATTAGTTCAATTGGATCTAAAATGTGTCTTTATAGTACATTAATTTAGTATATAGATATTAATATATTTTTCTATAAATTTAGCCAAAGCCACAGAAGTTTAACTTATGGTAAAACTAAATTGACATGCATTTTGGAAGGGATGGAGTAATTGATTGCATCCATCAGTAAAAAAATAGCTGAGCTTTGAGGACATTGACTTGGAACACCTGTTTTAGGTTGTGTCAAGGATATACTCCGACACCAGCTGGTTGCTCAAATGTAGAGCCTGGAGAAAATGCGTCTCTTGGTTTGAAGAGTTCACTCTGAAGATCCTTCTCTTTACTACCGTGAAAAAAACATTCAGGATTTCAGGATAGAACTATACTTGAATATGTTAACTATATATATATAGATAAGATATAAGAGGAACACTCATAGTCATAGATGTCACTCTGGGGGCAGGTATACACTATCTAGAAGCAATATACTAATATAGTCGTTTTTTCCTAACAGTGTATGTGTGTATATACAGAGTTCAGTCTCTTTCTGGAGAAACTAATCAGATCAACTTTATTTCTTAACGTACCATAATAATCACATTATAATATGCAGAGAAAATACTAGCCTCACAGATAAAAGCAAATTAAAGAGAAGATCTTTGATCGATTTCGACGTCAAGTATCGCAGGGTCAGGATTACCAACTGAAGAAAGCCACAAGCTCTCTATATACTATTTATCTTACTCAGATTAAATAATTACATCGATCAAAGGCATTTGACCAAAGGGTTTTTATCCATAATAACATGAAACCCAAGATAGTAAATCAGCTAGCTTTGGTGGCTATTAGTCCTCCAAATTATCCACCAAGCAGCTTAAAGACACCCCAAAACCTTGATGCACATCATCCATGCATGCATTAGGTACCTTCATTCTACTACTGCTACAAAATGTGGATTTCTCCCCTCCACGCAGAAGAAAATGAAGAAGAAGATTCCAGAAAAGAAAAGAAGAAGAAGAGACCGGTGCACACCAGTAGTGCCAGGGAGAAGAATCATGGAGCTTGGTGGTATCTAGTAGCCAAGGCAGTCGACGGCCATGGTGGCAGTGTCGAGGAACTGATGGAACGTGATCCCGGCGGCGGCGGCATTAATGTGGCCGCACTCCACCTCGGCGTCGCAGCCATCGTCGGCGCACGGCGGGTGGTTGAGGTCGAGCCATAGCCCGCCGGGCCTGACGCCGCCGTGGTCGTGGCCGTGGTGGATGATGACGTCGCCGTCCGGCTTCTTGTCGACGACGATCCTCGTCGTCGCCGGCGGCACCGGCATGATGGGCATGCCGCTCGTCATGGCGCGGTGGCGCCTCATGTGGCCGCCGAGGGCCTGGCCGATGGCGAACTCGAGGCCGCAGATGGAGCAGCCGTGCAGCTTGGGCTTGGCGAGCGAGGGGTCGCCGTCCCCGTCCAGCCGCGGCTTCTTGTGGCTGGCGCGGTGGCCGCCCAGCGCCTGGAACGACGGGAACACGCGGTTGCACGTCTTGCACACGAACACCCGCTCCGGCGCCGCCCGGTCGCCACCGCGCCCGCCGGCGACGACGACCGGCAGCGGCAGCGCCTGGTCCTGGCCGTGCGAGTGCGACATGAGCATCAGCATGCGCGCCATCTCGCTCTCCTGCACTGCAAACCTCTTCATCAAATGCTTGCACTTGTCGATCAGCTCGTTCTTGCCGGTGAATCAGCTGAGCTACTCGATCTCGATTGGAAGCTAACAAGATATATATATCTGAATGAAGAAGAAGCAGATCACAGAGCAGGCGTATTTATAGGCTGAGCATTGCAACTGCGAATCATAAACTAATAGACCAACCACCAATGTGGGTGTCAGTTACTCACTTCTATAACTATTAGCTAGGTTGAAAGAAAGGATTAAATAAACAAATCACAAGTTGGCTTTCGAAGGAGACGAAGAAACAGTTGGCTTTTGCTTAGTTTTATGCCAAATCTCAGCTCGGCGCCTGCCTCCTCGCACGCCAGCCCCTCGATCCGCCGCCGCCGAACAATTATGAGATGGTTGTTTTCTTAAGCCAGTATCTAACACTTCTAGAATCCTAGAGTGCTGAAGCTGAACACTTAGGCCTTGTTTGGCAGGGCTTCTCCAGCAGCTTCAGGAGCCGTTTGGAGTCATTTTCTGCCAAACGGGGTAAAATGAGACGGCTCCACCGATGAAGACCCTAAAAATATGCTCTCACAGAGTTTTGGAATGATAAGGAGCCAAAAATAGTGGCTTCTCCCGGCTTCACCTCATCCTACATGGCGTTTTATGAGAGCATATTTTAAAGAACTCTATATGTGGAGCTGTTTTGCCAAACGATTTACTAAAACGGCTTCAGCTTCACTGATAGAGCTGTTCACGGAGCTGAAGGCCAAAAAAAAAAATACGGCTTCACTGGTGAAGTGGAGCCGTGCCAAACAGGGCCTTAATTACTTAAAGCCCTTGATGGATCTCATTCCAAAATCCAAATAATAGAAAACCGGCATGGATCTTTATGCCAACTAGGAAGCATTATATTGCTGCGAACATACCGTGTCCCACTGAATTATTACTTACAATAACCCTGCAGACATCCTCTGTTAGTTCAGGTTTTTAAAGACAACTAGGCCAATAGGCCAAGAGAAAACACAAAAATATTACATCGCCATGCTTACAAAAGCACATATGTATGTGTATATATATATATTTATCCAGCTTGATCAATGAAAAGATCGCTAAGCGTCTCATCGCTGCTCCAAATGACGCATTAATAAATAGTGACTTGCATCTGGTCGCTTGATCCCCTTTGTTATGAGTTCTGACTTCATAACGCTGCTGCTGCTGGTACGAGACTACTAGTACTAGTGTACTACTACGACGACTGCTGTTGTGTAACAAGTATCAGAAAGAAATATGCCTCTTCCGATTTGCACCTACTTGATACTTCATCGTCTGAATGGCCACATAAACAACCATCTGAGTAGTGGGATCTGAGGCCAAAATCAAACGGAGCAGGTTCCTGACGATGATTGGTTCTTGCATTGGTTGTGTGCCGACGTCGCATTGCTTGATTGGACTGAGGACATCAATTATTGCCAGTTTGATGTGTAAGCAGAAAGGAACTTGGGGTTGTTTAGTTGGTGAAAAAGTTTGGGTTCGGCTACTGTAGCACTTTTCGTTTTATTTGACAAAATTTATCCAATTATGGACTAACTAGGCTCAAAAGATTCGTTTCGACATTTACAGACAAACTGTGCAATTAGTTATTTTTTTTACCTACATTTAATGTTCCATGCATACGTCCAAAGATTCGATGTGACGGGTACTGCGCAAACTTTTTTGGGTTGGGGGAGGAACTAAACAGGCTCTTGGTCTAGTTTATATATAGTTCACTTCTGCTTGTTGCAACTTGCAAACGTGAAAACATAAAAAGGTATCATATGGTGGTGCTAAAGCAGAGGCATTTGTTGTGTTCAATGCATGGATTAGGATCTAGGAGTTTATGGCGTCTCCAACTGCGCCACACGGTGGCAGTGTTTGATGGGGATGAAATGGAATCTTGCTCCTATTCACATTTCAGAAAGAAGATATTAAACCAACCTTTTTATCAGCTGTATCACACTGCAGGTCAAAGTCAACCAATATAGGAAGTACAGTACTGAAGATCCCACCAGTACAGAAAGGAAAACAAAATTCATCGGGTCAAGTTTTTACCAGTACAGAAAGGAAAACAAGATATATGACCATGCACAACTTTTTGCCGCATCTCACAGTTCTCATCATGGTAGCAGCACATTCAAGATGGTCCCTTGTGCTGCCTGAAGAAACATAACCCCTCACCAGTTCACAATGATTCTTCTCTCAACTCAATATAAAACTGGAAACTGATGTCTTCATTATCACAAGTTGTTGTAATAGATTCAGAAAACCTCGATGTGCACACATTGTGCGTGGCATGATGTTCATCTCAGCAGCGACACAGATGCTACATTATTCTTTAGCGGTCGCTGATGATTGGTGCTCAAGAGTTCTACTTGCCCCTGCAACTTCACCTCATTAGCCTAGACCTGCTCATGATGAACTTGCAACAGGAGACAGGCCATGGACACTGCATGGATAAAAGTGCCTTTTTTCCCCTGTCCCTCTCAATCTGAGCTTGCATCTTGAATTGCGCCTGCCGTTCTCCGCATATAAGAGATATATAAGAGACAAAAAGAAGAATTTTGCTTCGTGATTTGCTTCATGATTCCGCAAGCACCGCATCAGAAACCCAAGATCCATCTGTTTCTCAAACCTAAACCTATGAGGGAATTATTTACACTGGCTCGGCCCTCGGGGGCCCAATGATTAAATTTTGCTTGTGTTGACTTGCTTGCTAGTCACTTGTATAGTTATTAAAACCAGAGTTCTTGGTTCTGCAGTATCAAAGGACAAATCTGGTTCCTTACTTTCTAGTGAAAAATAATCATTTTTGCCACTTCGTGAAACTTGCTGATCGTAACTCCAATAAATTAATTAATGAGATTAGAAAAATCAATGCATACTTCATCCATTATGTCTACGAGTATAATTTCTGACAGAGAAGAAGGCGAAAATATAGAAATGACATGTACTCTTAAAAACCGACACGTAGTTGTCCTGCGTGTTCGAGAGAGAAAAAAAAAAAGGTGAAAAGAAAGTAATGGAAGCTTGAGCTGTTTCTGTTTTCTGCATCTTCCTTCTCAGAATATTTTTTTGTGGCAATGCAGTGTGCCGACCACTGTCTGCAGAAGAATCATTCAACGAGCAGCACTACTTCAGCTAGCTACTGCTGATTCAAAAGGTTGATTGTATATATATATACACTAATATGATACTATGCGTGTTTCGTCATGGTCTTCAAGGTGCGATTTCAGACTGCGAGAGGCCAGAATATTCCTTGGGGACCAAGGGGGGCAGAGCATCTTTAAGAGTTTGCCAAATCAACTTGGCATCCATCTATTTTTGGCAAAACAAGAAAAATTATACTCCAACAATTTGGCATCCAACTTCAAATTTTAGCAACTTGACAAATCTCCCCCCTCCACGCGCATATTTGCGCGCTGAGCACGAGCACGCATCCGGCTTCGCGTGCGGGGCTCTTCGTTTCTTAGCGAGGCTCTTCGTTCGCTTAGCGGAGCTCTTCGTTTCTTAGCGGGGCTCTTCGTTCGCTTAGCGGGCCTCTTCTTATTTTACCAAGTCCAAATGGCAAACTTTTGGAGAGAGTCTATTTTTTCACTTGCCATATATTTTATCAAGTTGCCAAATCACGATATTTGCCAAGTGAATTTTGGTAAACTCTTGGAGATGCTCTTAGCATCCCCTGCTGCTTAAGAGCCAGCATGCTGATTTTTTCTGAAGAAACGAGGAAGAATCAGGACCAGTGCGTACTCTCAAATTGAGTACTGACATGATTTTCTGAAGATATAAGTTGTAAAAATTGGATCAGAAAAACAATGACCATGGGAGTCCAGTGTTTTCTTTAGGCCCTGAAGAAGATGCTGGTTTTGATTCAGTTTGGTCGCCATGTTCTGCCACTTCTCTCTTCATGCGGTGCTTGTGCGGTTACAGGCGGCCCCAAACAGAAAATTAAGTGTGGACATCAAAATCAAGTGTGAGTTGTATAGTTTATGCTACGAGGTGATGCTGCTGTGATGGTGCTACCCATCAACAGCAAATCTTTATCCATTGAGAAATATCTGTTCACTACTACTCCATGAGATAAGTGGTAGAACATGGCGGGTTTTCTTTGTTTGTAAGTTCTAACCTCCCTTAACGTTGTTGAAAAAAGCAGTCCATGAGAAATGTAATGGAGATGAAGTGATGAACTAACAAAGGACTTTCAGCAGAGACAGCAGTAGGCCATATGGCGGGTTTTCTTTGTTTGTAACCTCCCTTAACGACGACTTACTCTTTCATTTCATGCACAGTGTAACAGTATCTTCATACTGGCATGGACAAAAGATAAACAATTGTGGCATGATGAAAATTGTGGTGTGATGAACCGCCAATTTGGTGTTCTTTCATGAATTGCCCATTGCTCTCTGTCAAAGGGCAGGTGAGCTAAGAAAACCTTCTGCTGCCGCTTTTCAGAGGGAGTCGAGTCGCTGTCAGGTGACAGAACACGAACGAGTTTCTGCGTTCAAGGCTGGAGATCCACTGTCCCTGCCTCTTCTAGCGCTTCTTGTTAGGATCCAATGCTTGCTATTGCTTGCGTCCCTCTGCACGCACTAAACTCGTCCCAAATATTGTATGGTTTTGGTCGGCGTCTCCACGTAGGTGTCCACTGTGATGATGCAGACTGCTCTTTTTTCTGAACGGATCTTTCCGCGGATTGAATTGAAGTAGTATCCACTATGAATATGCAGCAGGCAGGGCAAGTGACATCATCACACAACACACAGTTGCTGACTGAATCAGACAGGGACAGCACAGGGATTCGGAGAGAAGGGCCGGGGTTAGCATCTGGTAGTGCTTGCTACAATGGTTAGGGCACTAATCACGATACTTATGACATGGATCGCTGTATTTGTATGTTTGGTGGAGGGGCATTTAGATCAAAATTCAGTGGATTAAGATCACCCAAAAGCTTTCTTTATTTTAACCATGGCTAGTTGTCATGGTTTTGGGTATCATTTCTTTCACCCTTAACCATGGCTGGTTGTCATGGTTTTAGGTATCATTTGGATCAGTTTCTTCGTGCTTCTTTGCACCTCTCGAGGCACAAAAGTCCCCTAGTCAAATCAAACAAGAAAGAAACTGATGCAGAAATAGCAGAAGTAAGTTACCTGCAGCAGAACTCAGGGAATTAGGGCACCAGCTCTTACAGTCTGCAGTGCAGGAGGCGGAGACGCTGCCACCCACAGTCCAGTTCATGAAGCCCATTACACAGTTTTTTCAAACAAAAGAGTTGATATAGATGATGATAATAATGACTCTTTTCCAACGACTAATGAATCTCGTGATATCATGCTATCAAAATTTGACCGGGAATGAGATAATAATCCTTGTCTAGTATGCCCACTGTCATTAGACCTTAGCAGCTGTCTTGTTTGGGCACTCTGACGAGAGATGGCCTGCAATGCCGCACTCGTAACATGTCCGCCTCTTCTTTTTCTTCACAGGTGCAGACTTTGTGTCTTCGCTGGCCTTCTTTTCATCAGCAATGACTGATAGTACAGTATTTGAGTGATTGTCAGGCTTCTCTTCATTGCAGACAGGCTCAGCAGACTTTTTGTTGGGGCAAGCTGAGGAGAGATGACCAGAGATGCCACACTCATAGCATTTTCGCCTCTTCTTTGAAGCTGCTGAATTTAATTCATCGCCAACTTTTGTTTCCTCAGACATGATGGTAGTTGCAGGTTTTGCATCATCAACAGGCTCTCTGTTGTTCGGAACAGAGTCTGATGCCCTTGTGTTTGGGCAAGCCGATGAGAGATGGCCCGGAGTTCCACATTCATAACATGTCCGCCTCTTCTTCGATGACGCCATGGCTGAGTCAACATTAGTCTTCTTCTCATCAGAAATAAATTCAGAATC
Organism: Saccharum spontaneum; assembly: GCA_022457205.1. NCBI lineage: Eukaryota > Viridiplantae > Streptophyta > Magnoliopsida > Poales > Poaceae > Saccharum > Saccharum spontaneum. The sequence goes on from CM039612.1 coordinate 6,106,025, forward strand.
CTTATTTGGGCAAGAAGAAGAGAGGTGCCCAGGGATGCCACATTCATAACATGTTCGCCTCTTCTTTGAGGCTGCTATGACAGAGTTAGCATTAGCCTCCTTTTCATCAGAAATTACATCAGAATCCTTATTTGGGCAAGCAGAAGACACATGCCCAGGGGCGCCACATTCATAGCACTTCCTTACTTCAGAATCCTTCTTATTTGGGCAAGCAGAAGACAGGTGCCCAGGGGTGCCACATTCATAGCACTTCCTTGCTTCAGAATCCTTCTTATTTGGGCACGAAGAAGAGAGGTGCCCAGGAGTTCCACATTCATAGCATGTCCGAATTTTACTTTTCAATTGATCTGAGTTCCCATTATCATTGACTTTTTGGTTATCCTTTTTTGGAACAGCATATCTGATTCTGACTGGGCGCCCCTTGAGCACCTTCTGGTCGAGCTTCAAAGCAACAGCAAGAGACGTGCCATCGGAAAAATCAACATGCGCATAACCTTTGAACTCACCTGTCTCCTTGTCTGTTCCAAACCGGATGGACGAAATTTTGCACTCAGAAAAGAACCTTTTTAGATCATCATCTGTTATATCCCAAGGCAGATTTCCAACATATATCCTATTATATCCCTCTATCAACTTTGGTGCAAAATCTTCCTTCTCACGGTTAAGTTTGTAAGGCTGGATTTTCAGATAAAATCCTCCCCTGAAATGGTTATCAAGAATGTCACTACCCATGATTAAAACAATGAGGGATTACACACAGAAGGCGTATGCTTACATATCTGCACCATCCATAGCTAATGCCCTCTGAGCGGCAGCATCAGTCTGAAAAAAGAACAGTTAGTCAGATACCTCAGATTACAATTTCCAAAAAATGAAAAGTGAAACACATTGTTATAGCAAGCCGTATGAAAAGAATTGCAGAGGCAGTCAATGCAGATATTCCAGTTGATTTCTATGATTCTGTGGAATTAACACAGAAGTTAAGATCATACAGTTGCAACCTGATGCATCTAATGTATCTGCTGAACATACAGTTTCTAATTCCAGGTCAGTTAACAAGTATGCAAAGTTTGGTCTGTATAATGTTCAAAGTTCTTATTCCTTAATTATATCCAGATGTGCCAAACATATACGGGATAAGAATTTGATGTGCCAAACAAACAGGAATGCTAAACTAAAAGAAGCAAAACTGGCTCAGAAACTGACCTTAAAAGTGAGAATCGCAATACCCCTGAATTTCCCGCTCTCGGGAAAAGTCATGCAGTCAATCACTGTGATACTGCCACATGCTTCAAAGAAACTTCTTATGTCATCCTCAGATGAATAGTATGGGATGCCACCAACATATACCTTCTTTATACTTTGCTCCCTGAAATATAGACGCGACACATTACACAACATTGAAGAGAGGAAGCATCCTACTATGAGCGAAAACAAGTTTACAGTCAAATAAGTTGGTGACTTAACTCTTTATGTGTTATATTATCGCAGCCAGAAATGGGTACGCTCTTTTTATCATATTATCACACTACTTTAGTAATATAATAGCAAAACAGCACAGACCCAAGTACAAGTTAAACTACTGGATTTGTCCATGACCTACACAGTAAGCAAACTCATTGTACTAGCATGCTCTACAAGAGTGTCTGATCTTATTGGTTCTCACAAAGACAGCATCTTAACAATGTTTCTCCTATTTCCATGCCCACACATGTTAATCAAACATTCAAACAAGAATGGGGCTCGGGACATATTCGCATATGAAGTTCTTTTTGAGTTTTGGGAAAATGCTAAGTTTAACAAAATAACTTCGTTTTTGGTACCAAGAGGTGTTTGGTACTAAGAGGTGTTTGAATGTAACAAATGATGAAGATTGAAAACCACAGTATTGCTGCAATAGTCTCTCGTAAGTTTTTGAAGTTCATCTAGGACCTCTTTTATAAACCCAGATATTATATGGCCATAGTTTCTAAAACTATAGTTTCTTGATATCATGTTTGTAGAAACTAAGATATCCAAACAGATCCTGGACTCCTGGTTGTTTTCATGAGCACAAAAGCACCAATCTATCAGGCCCTAACTCACCTATGCTCAGCGACTATAGGATTGTCAGACCCGACAACAGTTTTTGCCATTTCCACTTTGTGATTCTGCTGCCTGAAACAAAGATGTAAAGCATTACACAACTAGTGCCGACAAAGATCACACCGTACAAGCTTCGATTGCAGAATTGCTCCATCACCTACATTATTTACAAGTACAAGAGCATCACTATATTGTACCCTGGCTTACCTATTATCTACAACAATGTGATTGTTGGACCCAACAGCAGGTTTGGTCACTTCCACCTTGTTTATATTTTGCTTGCTGAAACAAGAGCATACAAGGTCAACAAAACGTTATACAACTACTAAAAGTAGCTTCAGCACACTAAATATTTCAAAAATATTAACAACATCAAGCAACCTAATACAACTATAAGCTGACAGAAAAAATAGTGAATTCTTTTCTTTTAACAACAGTAACAATAATAATGTGATGGCACACAATTAGAATATTAGATCACAGTACAGTAAGATGGCTGACCCAAAACCGAGTATTAACCCCTGTATTTGTTGATTTTATATCTTATACTATTGTTCTGAGCTCACACTATGCGAGCATGCTATTGCTATGAAGATTTCACGAATTCAGTAATCCTTTTGGGCAAAAGAACCAACTTTCCGAGCCCTAACTCACCTATCCTCTGCCTCGACAGGCTGGTCAGACTCAGACCCGACAGCAGAATCGGCCTCTTCCTTGCCCTCCATTTCCGCCCCCGTCTCCCCATCCACCTGCTGCGTCTCCGGCTCCGCGGCCGCCGCCACCGCTGCCTCGGCCTCCATCAACCTCCTGATCCTCCTTTTCTCCTTCTTCTCCTTCCTCCTCTCCTCCCTCCTCCGCTCCGCCTGCTCCCTAATCTCCTCCTCCGTCTGCCGCACCATCTCGGGGAGCGACTTCTTCTTGGGCTTCCGCTCCCTCTTGGGGCGCGGCCGCTTGGAGGATAAGAGCCGCTCCTTCACGGCCTCCACCTCCTCGCCATGCGCCTCCGAGGCGGCTTCGCCGGCTGGGAGGAGCGCGTGGAGCTTCTGCTTCAGCTTCTTGCGCGCGAGCACCATGGCTGCTGCTTCGAGTTCGGCGGCGGCTGCGAGCCTGCGACTGCGAGGTTTTCGTGGGAGAAGAAAAGAAGAGGGAGGAGGAGATGGCCGAAGCGAAAGGGTTTTAGTGGGCCCGTTGGGCTTATAAAGGCCCAAATGGGCCTGATCTCTCACTCGTCCACTTATGTGCCACTAAAGCCCAGTACATGAGCTTCAATGTGGCCCAGGCTCAAAAGGCCCATTAGGTGGCACTCGACTACCCAAAGCCGCAGCCTGAACCCTAACTGATCCAGAGCGATCGGAGCTGACGACGATGGCCGGGAAAGCGGCGGCCGCGACGGCGGCGAGGTGGGCGGAGGGGTACCCGTGGAGGGAGAAGCTGGCCAAGTACAAGGGGGAGCTCGGGAAGGGGGTGTGGGGGTACTGGGAGCTCGGCGCGTGGAAGCCGCTCGGCATCAGCGCCCGCAAGCGCGCCCGCCTCCGCAAGGAGGTGCTCCTCGCCGGCGAGGACTGGACCTACGACCCGCCCCGCGGGGAGATGCGCACCAAGCGCAAGGGCCACAAGTGCGACCGCATCTCCGCCGAGAAGTAAGCGCGCGCGTCCCCTGCATCCCTCCCCTCCATTTGTGTGTTCGGTTTGCTCACTGGGTCAGTTGATTGGCGCTTCGTTTTCGTTTCCGTTTCTCAGGCGAGCAAATACTGTTGAGCTGATGAAGAAGATGCCCCAGATGCTGCTCGACTACAAGGTTTGCGTCTGCCTCATCTTAGTTTATCTTCTGCTACCTGTTGTACGTTTACATTGCAATCCAGTGTGCACATACATCCTGCACTGATGTTAGTGATCCTTGTGTGAAAGTGAAACCATGCCAATTTGAAGCCGGGATGGTTTAGATGTATTGTTTTAGCTGGTATTTTTGGATTGCTCAGAATCTAGCAAACTTCCTGATACTTAACATGACTTTTTTTTGTTGAACACTTATCCTAACATAATAGCCTCCCACATTAAGTTTTTGTTGTGCTGGACACTACTTAGCCTATAGCGTAAAGCTTCTCAGTGACATTTGCTCAAACTGATATCTTCATATTACCATAATCCAAATTCCATTGGGTTCCTTTTATCATGGTAGATAACAGAGAAGCAGTAAAGTTTCATAGTCATTCTGTTCTATTCTAATGTATGCTACTCTAATTGAGAACCAGTGAGGTCCTTTTTGGCTTATATCGGGGGGATGGGGATCTATTAGGCCTAATTTTTGAATTCTTGTATCTCAGAATCTACGAAAGCAGATTATTGTTTTGTAATGTTCCGGTTCAATGACTAATATATGTTGAGGTTATGCTGAACCTAGTTGGCTGATCTTTTGTATGATTTCGAAACCAATGTTGTGCTTGATCGACTTTCAACATAGTCATATTTAGAATCCACCACTGATCTAGGCAAGCCACAAGACTTGAGCATCAGTTGTTTTAGCTTCATAGCAGCAAGCCAGAAGGTTATCTTGGTATTTCCCCTGATAATTTTCTTCAGCTGCTATATTTTGGCTGGAATGCTAGCTTATGCAGGTAGAGGTGTACTTGGGCAACAGAAGCCCTTAATGGCTTACCGTCACGATGTTGCTAGAAAACACGGATACTTCAGTTTACTGCCGTATCGCGTATCGGACACGTTTTGGACACGGATACGTATCCGATACGCAATGGATACGTATCGGCGGAGTATCGGATTTTTATTAATATTGCAAAATTCGGATACGCGGGCCTGGATACGTATCATTGCTGGGATACGCGTATCAGGGTTAAAGGATACGGCCCGGCCCAATTACAGCAGCATATCCCATCGCCCTTGCCTACCTGCTACCTAGCGCGTCGCCCTCCCGCCGCATCCCTTCGTCCGCAGGCCGCAGCACGACTCCTCCCCCGCGCGGTGACGCCGCGAGCGCCGCTCGCCGGCCACCGGCGACGAGCACCGGTACCTGCTCGCCGGCGACGAGCTCCGCCCCTGCTCGCCACTTCGCCCAGCCGCCAGTGGAGTTTCCCCCTGCGCGGTGATGCCGCGAGCGCCGCTCAACGCCCGCCGACCACCGGCAACGCCGTCCCTGCTCGCCGGCGACGAGCTCCGCCCCTGCTCGCTGGCGACGAGCTCCGCCCGGCCCCTGCTCACGGCTTCGTCCGGCCCCTGCTCGTGGCTTCCGCTGCTCTGGTGAGTTCCAGCCCATCCCCATATCCTCGATCTCCTCTTCCTCAGCTCGTAGCTTCTTGATTTCTTCGATTCCTACTTCATCTTTCTCTCCCCATTCTCGATCTATGCAATTTCAGCAGGGGTGGTGAGTTCTTGTTCCTTCTTCCTTGTGTGCAGTAGATGGCGTCTCTCAATTTGAGCGCTGCTAGTGGAAGTGCAAGTGCAAGTACTAGTGTAGGATCTGCAGTTACATATGAATTGCAACTGCAATGAGGTGCGAAAATACAGTGGAAAGATCCAAGCCAAAAATTTATTTCTCTACCAACTGTTCCTTCATCTGCATTATTAATATTATTATTTTTTTAATATGAAACGTATCCGCGTATCGGGTTTTTGGGAAGTTGGCGTATCCGATACGTGTATCCGTATCCGATACCGATACGCGTATCCGTATCCGTGCAATTTAGCGATGTTGGCATTAGCATAATTTGGTTATCCCGTATAGTAGACCAAATATATTTAGTATCTAGATTGGACCAAATATATTTTGGGATCTAGATTTAAGTCTAATCTTTATTTAGTTTAAAGAGAAAAGAGAAGCTTGTGTTGGTGGACTGGTTCAGTGATACCATAATTTAACAACAGCTAAGCATTTGTGTTTAAAATAACTGGATCCCATCTATAATGATAATCTGCATCAAGCTACTGTTTCAATTGGATCAACAGCTAACATATCATTATGAAATCAGTGAAACCAAAGTATTACTGCTGCACATGTAATTGAGCCCTATCAGTCTTTAGAATCCTAACACCTACAGCCAGCCATCAACCAATTAACTTTAGCTTGTCTCATGCCATCAAGGGTAAATCAACTTTCTAGTTCAAAGCAGTTATCAAGTCATCCGATTAACCACGATTAGTCGTCCTAGTCGGTATCCTTGACTCGACTAGGGGTTTCGACTCGATTAGGCCAATGAGTTTTCTGGTCTTCCGATTAGTCGTCGACTAATCATGATCAGTTGGACGACTAGGGGGTGGATGACCAGAAACAAAATGGAATTGCTGGGTAGCTTAGGACATGGGCTGCATCTGGGATGGCTTAGGCCATGTGGGCTCATGTTTTTTAGCCCAATTGCAACCCTACATGCAGCCACCACCTAGAGGTATATCTTCATGCTTGGTTTGTACTGTAGAACATATAGTATATTAGTGTATATTTGGTATATTAGTCCTGACATATATATAGGACGACTAGGATCGACTAGATGACTTGATAACATTGGTTCAAAGCACTCAACGAATGTTCTTTGTGAGTCAAACAGAAGGCTGACATGAAAGATTGCAGTATTTTTCTAAAAAAATTCAAGATCCCAATTGGAACATACTGACAGTGGTAGCTAGGTATGTGTTTAAATTTAATCCAAGATTTCCATAAAGTCAACAATCCAGCTTATAAAATAAACAGAAAAATACCTAAAGCAGTAAAGCAGACCCATAGATTGTGTTGGTGCATTGATATGAGGGTCTTCAATTCTACTGCACTGATGGCAAAATTTCCTGATGGTTGCTTGTCATTACCTATTTTGCTAGTCTAATAATAATGATGACGTAATTTTGGGAAATATTTTCTAAAACTGTGGTACTGGTTTCATCTAGCGGCCACTCAAATAGTCAAATATATGTTGTCGGTGATCCAGCTTTTTATCCCGCATTGACCTTGGTGCACAAAGATGCCATGTTTGTGTTTTTAGACCAAATGTAATGATAGCTATGATAGTGATTGAACGAAGGCATCCGTTGAAAAAGATCTGACTGGCTCATCTGTCTGTTTGTGCTTGAAACTTTTTCCACCAGAAACGTAGGTGGGAGAAAAAGATGAAAGAGGAGGAGAGCGGCAAGAGTTGATATCAAACAGCTCATGGACGGTGCTGCTCTTCCTAAATAAGGTTCAAACTTTATTCAGGAGGTTTACAGGAAGGCTAGATTCTGACGCATCATTTCTTTGGTGGATTCCTTCTCTCCTGTGATGCAACTTTGGATGCGCAATCCTGATTGTAATACTTTCCAACACTTGTGCCACTGGATAATGATTTCAGTGAGCCCCAACTTCTGCAGAACTAGTATTTTGTTGAGACAAATCAGCTATAAGCATACCTTTGTGTCCAATAAATCTGTTCATCATGTAAGATCACTGCTGTTAGTCTTGTTTGAGTTTGTGTTTGTATTTGTTTACCCTTACCGGCAGAAGAATGGTTGTCCGATTAGCTTGTCCTTGTGTAAGATCATTGCTTTAGCTACTTTCGGCTGCCGCCGCAGCTTCAAAACTGCAGACTACTGTAGCACAGCCAGCTGTATTTTTTTATTTACCGACAGAAGAATGGAAGATCCTTTTCTGAAGATAAGAAGGAAAGTATGTGGAGAATGGTTAGTACCGCCCCCAGTTGTTGCCGGAAATCTGAATACTTTCCTGCACAGAATTTGCTCCACTCAGTTCACTATTTGCTGCCAACTTGCTCTATCTTTCTGCTGATATGCTATGCTAATGCTCGTGCTGCTTGAAAGCGCAACACGTTTTTGGCAGGATGTGGCAGAGGCCTCTCTGCTAGTAACCGGGGGTCGGCTTGGCTTTCCAGGGACCAGAAGGACGGACGTCTCACTACTTCAGCTCGTCCACTCGCCAAAAGCTCACGCATGGGGCTCGTGGCTTCTCTAGAATTTCCATCTTTGAAAAGTTGCTCTTTTTTCCATGACGAATTTGAGATGAAATCGTGCTGCTATTGCTTGAAATTCACGTGGAATTGCTTGACCAGGTGAAATTCGTACTGTCCTTTTATGATAAGTGTGAGACAAGTTCTTTCTGGGACAACCTCTACTTGTCCACCATTTACCATCTTCTTTTCTGGGATACCGCGTGCCTGTCCACCATTTACCAAGCCTTGCAAATCTTTCAAGAAAAGCGACAGAGGATTCGCACTCGGGCGAAAACCAATCCGAGGCTCGCCGCTGGAATGACGAATAACGCGGATTGAATGACAATGTACGGGATAAGGAGGAGGATAAAAAGCGAGTATGGTGATGAGAAGGCAGGATAAAGGGGCTGGAGGTAGATGACTATACTCCAAGTGGGGCTATCCTCTAATCCAACATGGTGCTGTCCACGTCACTTTTCCCTGCTTTCATGTCAGCAGAAATTCTATCTCCAGATGCTTGCTTGTTTAGCTTCCTCTCTAATTAAAACCCTCCTTCCTGATCTCTTCACAGCAGTGCTAATCAGATGATTGTTGCGCTAATCTCAGGCCATCAGCTGACTAAACATGAACTTTTCATGCTCTTGTTCAGATTTACTGGCTTCATCATCCTTTGATGAAGACTACTAATCTGATGCATGGTGGTGCAGCAATGTCCAGTAACAGCAAGCTTACTAGTGGAATTGTAAAAATTGACGGTCACTAACTGCTGGTGCTGGCAAGATGGACTGGACAAGTTGAATTGCTGCTAACTCTTTCTTTCCATTTTTTATAAATATATAAATATAGGAGTACATATCATGGTGACATGCACTGTTGTGCAATCTGAGCCGTAGGTTGCACGACGTTTTGGTGCACTGCCACATCACCTATCTTATCGCTTATCAGCTTACCTTTCTTTCCTGGGAGGAATGATGGGAAAGGCACAACACTAACACAGTGACCCCCAAGAGCTGAGGCTTTTTCTCTAACCAAGAAGCAGTTGTTTAGCACATCAACCTGATCTTTAAAGAGTTAGTGCAGCTTCAGCATTACTACTATACAGTGCCAGAGAGGGACATAGTTAATGAATCACCATAATCAGCAATTTCTGAACATCCCTTTTTTCTTTCTTTGGTTTAGCACGTAATACCCTCTTTATTTTGAGCACTCTATGGAACAGAGTAAGATCCATAGAATTTCATTTGGGACACTGTAGATTTTCACTTTGTTTTTCAGAATTCATACAGCAGTTGAATACGTTCTGTGTATATGAAACTAACTACTTGTTCTGGCAAACAGAAGATAAAAACCTTTGGATTTCCTGCATGCGTTTGAGAAAGGCCAGGTGTAGTGAATTTGTACATCTGATAGTGGACTCTGCCTTTTTGATATAATCGGTGAATACCACTAGTAGCAACGTTTACTGGTGGTGGATCACTTCCGCAAATAGCAGGTATGACCTCATACTGCACATCTCTCATAAAAAAACTCACCCCTGACGGATCAATTCAACCTAAATTCCATTTTTTTGAACGTATCAACCTAAATGGGTAGGAGTATTTGCTTTTTGCAAGTTTTTTCAGAAGAATCGTATAAGCATCATCCTTAATACACTGATCGTTAGTTTGATTGCGCACGAGCTAAATCGGTCTCTCTGGTGATCATGACCTCAGAAATTACTGCTTTTCACAGAGTCGTGTGCTAAATATGATGACTTGAGAAACACGAGATCACAATAAGACTGTGTTTAGTTCTCCATGAAATGCAAAATGCAAAATACTAACTACTTTGGTATGATGAAATGCAAAACGCCAAAATTTCCAGGGGTGTGTTTAATTACATCTAAAATGCCAAATTTTTCATGGGGTGGGTAAAGGTTTTTTTTGGCTTTTTGCCCTCTTGAGGCCAAAATCCAAAATGGAGAATAGATACCTTTTTACCAAAAATTTTACATAGTGTTTAGTTCCATTCTATAAAATGATTGACCAAGACCTAAATTTTTTTGGGTGAAATGGGGAACTAAACACACCCTAAGTAATGAGTGGAATAATCCGTTTCTTTTGTAGATTATCTTGTCAATCCGGCCATCTTGGATATGACGCAAGCATTTATGCAAATGCAACTTGCATTCACTACTTTTGGTTGTCATTTGAGAACATATTCCCTCATTATTTTTCTTTAGGAAGATAGCAAAGGATATGCTTAAGAACTGCATCATGGCGCTTAATATAAGCCTAGAAAGAACCGTATCGGCTAGAAGGCCAGAAGAGTATCAGATCAACAATTATGACACCATGTGGTCAATCAAGCTAGCAGCTAAAGTAGAAGATATTTTGCACTTTAGCTAAAACTTATACTTATCAACAGTTATGCAATTAAGATTATGTCGTTAAACATCCTGTATGTTGTGTAGAGACAATCTAACACCATGATATACATAGAGATTACTTTGATCCACTATTAAAACTTTTAACCACTAATCCATGAGGAATTGATTGTATGTTCTATATAGAAAGTTCATGACCTCCAAACTCAGGGTTAAATCCAAAACTTGCTTGCAGCTATCTGGTTATGCTTCTTGTAGTAGAACTTGACCACCTAAATTTAAGTCCTAGATCTAGTGTTATGTGCTCGTATTTTTCTAAATTTATTTAAGAAAAAACAGTGATATTCATTCAATAGTGCGCGATAACAAACTCAGCCTCTTGAAGGTTCAGGGAGAGTGTACACGTGTGCAAGGTAAATGTACATGCATATAGGCATGCCTCTAGATTGTGTTTCAAAAAGATAAGACAAAGAAATCCATTCGAATTTTGGCCACTCGTAAACTAGATATTTTTTGACCATTAAACTATGGAAACTGAACAAATCCGGCCGGTCCTCTAGTTGGTTTCAAAGGTGAATTTGCTTATATATGTATTTTCCAAAAATAATAAAACATAGATTAATCTCTAAACTTTCTCAACTAATTCTTTGTAAATAAAAATGATAACCAATAATCTTATTTTCTCAAAATTTAATATTTTTTCTATGCTCCTTTTAGAGTCATTTGGATCTTTATTTGTTCAGCTGCTAGTCTTTTAATTGCTCATAGCCGTGATTGTTATTTATTTAAATTACCGTTTTGCACTTTACTTTATGTTGTTCACAAAATTAGTTGATTGCATGATGCTTGAGCTCTTGCCTTTTTTGAAACCTATTAGCTACTCAAGCAATCAAAATAAAGTAAAACACTAGTCGTGCAATGTCTAAATAGGATTTGTATGTGGTGGATCATGGCATTCACGCGGTTGGTATATATCATCTCTGAGATCTCCATGCACTCGAGTCTATTGGCCTTCTAGACAAACTCATGATCTAATATAGCAACAAAATAATATAATTTAAATAAATAACAGGCACAACATTGAGCAAGAAACACGAGAAAATTAAAGGAACAAATAAGGTCCAAATAATTATAAATAGAGCATCAATTAATAGAGTTTTTTTTAAAAGTGGGTACATGTTTCATGTTTATCTGATTTAAATAAGGATTTTAAAAGATAAACCAAATTTTATTATTTGTGGAAGGCATATATAGAAGAAAAAATCACCTATAAAATCATCTTAATGTCTTAATTTGTCCGATTTCAATAGTTCGATGGTCAAATACTAGAGATAGTTACATGGGCAAAGATGGACTTTTTTCTAAAGAAATATATGTCACGAAACCGAATAAACGCTGGTCAAACAAAATAAAAACTTCAATCGTGGTTAACAAGTTTCCAAAACTTAATGATTTGTTAGTGCACATATGTGTGCAACGACAAACAAGAGTGTAAGACCAAGAGGGTGAGGTGATGAGGTGAGGTGAGGTGACTCTAGAAAGTCCCCAATTGCAAGTGCTAACACATGATAGGAGCATTTCTCAGTGCGGGGTGCCCATCACTGACCTCACCTCGCACTAGCTTGCCATCGTTGTCTTAGCAGCACTCATCCACGATCCAGCTGCTACCCTTGCATTTTGCATTGCCAGATCTACCCCACCAGTAGTAGTACTATACTACACTCCCTCTCTTCTTAGCTAGCAATTCAACCAGCTCTCTTTTGTATATGTGTATATATATAACCATGCAGTGTGGCTAGCAGTACAGAGAGGATCTGGTATAAGTAAGCAAGTGTACTCATCAGCAAAGCGTCCAGCATTCCAGCTAGCAGCTAGTACTAGAATCTATATATCGTACACAAGTAGTGGAGGCATCTATCTGCGGCAGTCCCTTTCTTCTTCTTCTCAATTGATACTTGATAGGTGCATCGAAGCTTGTTTCGTTGGGTGGCCTTTGTCTCTGTCTGCCGGCCAGCAGCCAAGCTATTGAGTCCATCCAGCGCCAAGCAGCTCACACATCGGTCGACGACGGGGACAAATCGGAGGGAGGAGCGAGGAGAAGGACACCATCAACGCCTGCCCGCTGCCGTAGGAGGGAAGATCGAGGAGGCCGACCGATGAACGATCATCCTCATCATCAGTCGATGGCGACACCGGCAGCAGCAAGCATGTGCGGCAGCAAGAGCAAGACGAAGTTGCAGGGCGGTGGTGAGCGTAGTAGTAGGGGCAACGGCGGCGGCAACAGTCCGCCGGCGGCGATGAGGAAGGGCCCGTGGACGGAGGAGGAAGACGCCCAGCTGGTATGGTTCGTCCGCTTGTTTGGTGAACGGCGGTGGGATTTCTTAGCAAAGGTCTCAGGTTTGCGCGGTGGCGGGTGCATCCCTAAGCATGCATATATACATATATACACATATGTATATAGATGCATGCTTGGGGATTGATGTAAAATGGGCTATGGCGATGGGTGTTAATTAACCAGTTCTTTCCTTGTTTCTCTCCTCCTTCTCTGTGCATGCGCGTGTCGGCGTACTTATGCAGGTCTGAGGCGCACCGGCAAGAGCTGCCGCCTGCGGTGGGTCAACTACCTCCACCCGGGGCTCCGGCGCGGCCGCATCACCGCCGACGAGGAGCGCCTGATCCTGCAGCTCCACGCGCAGTGGGGCAGCCGGTGGTCGCGTATCGCCAGGAGCCTGCCCGGGCGCACCGACAACGAGATCAAGAACTTCTGGAGGACGCGCGCCAGGAAGCAGAAGGCGGCGGCGGCGCAGCAGCAGGACAGCCGGAGCAGCAAGACGGCGTCAGCGTCGGCGTTCTCGGGATCGTCGTCGTCCGTGACTGCCACCACGTCCAGCTGCTCTGGCTCTCTGAGTCCGAGCAGCGGCGGCTGTGGCACGGCCACCACGTCATCGTCCGCCGTGACCGAGTCAGCGCTGCGTCAAAGCAGCGGTGGCTGCGACAGCGGCGACGACGACGCCGAGTTCGACGAGGCATCTACCACCACCGCGGCAAGCCAGCATCAACACCAGCAGCAGCAGCAGGAGTGCTACGCCTCGGACCACTTCTGGAACGACATCGCGGCGGCGGAGGCGGCGAGCTACATGTTGATCGACGGCTGGGCAGGAGCCGGTCCCGGTCCCGGTCATCCCGCCGCGGGCGTGGAGCCGCCTTCGTCGCCGATGTGGGAGTACTGCTCAGATTACTCGCTCTGGAGGATCGACGACGACGAGTACTACAAGAAGATGCTCGACTCCTCCTGATCTATTCAGCCATCTGCATGCATATGCATATCGATCATTAGCTTATTTGTTTTCTGCTGTTTAGCCTAGCAGCTATGAATTCAGAGGTTTGTTCGCCTCTAATTTCTTTGCATCTGTTCGTATGTTATATGTAATAATACTAAGTACATATGTATTTGCATCTGCATACTGTAACAATATATAGCATATATATACACACGTTACTACGCCTATATATGTATGATACTACTCTCGATCATATTGTATCATATCAGGACATACATGTAGATCATTATTGTCTTATGATTTGTGAAAGAATCAGATGAAACTTGACAACAATTGTAGCGTCATGCTGCTTCTATATTTATATATGTAATATGTATATTCATGTAATAAGATTACAAGTGATGATGAGTTTGAATATGAGATTGACAAGTACATTCTTCAGTAGTTTCTGAGTTATGTTTGCCCTGAATCTCTTGATGCCTGGGCAACCTCTCTACTTATTTCAGAACTAGCCTGCATATATAGCCTAAAAAAAGATGGTGATCTGCAATTGAATTTTACCTCTTGTGTTGCAGTACGCCGTACGCTTTTTTAGGTGTGAATGAGTTCACTAAGATAATATCACGTCTTTTTACTAGTTTCTGCTGTGTATTATGACTGACCACATATATAAACTGATGGCTAGAGGATTATATGTAAATGATGGAAGAAAAATACTGCACATATATGCTTCAATACTGAGTTGTTACTGACCCAACAATTTAACCACCAAATAATTATATTAAACATGAAGCTAAGGACATGTTTGGATCATCCTTGATATTATAATCAGATAAAATAATTCCTAGGTGATCCAAACATACAAGATTAGGAGGTTGATTATAATAATCTAACTTATAGATTGTTGTAATCCTTGAAAATCCATCTAAAACTTACTCCTAAGTCCTGACAGGAGACTATAGATGAGTGGACAATAACCTAGTACCTATAATCTAGGATAAAAAAACCCAGATTATTACAAGCCTTCTCACAATTCATCAGATCCTAATGATACAAAGATGATGCAAACATGCCATAAGGACTTGTTTGGTTTGCCTGGTGCTGTGTGCAACATGGGGCACTATTTTCTTGTGCCTATAGGGTGCAGATGAATGCCTGAAGCCTGAGTTGCCCAGCAGGCCATGAACCAAATACACCTAGGCTCTAAGTCCGCTGGCTCTCTAAGCTAGGTCTGCAAATAACAATGCAGAATCTGCATCTCGGAAAACTTTTACACTCCAAGCTCTCAATTTGCCCACCCCAAGAAACAAAAAACAAAGATCCTATATATAGCGAGCACTGCAAACAGGGAGGTGCAATGTGCATGCATGGGAATCTATATATCTAAATTGATTGATGCCATGGAATGGAATGGAGAATGAATATGATGGAAGGAAACAAGCTAGGCCCGTGCATTGCAGCATCGTCAAAATAAACCATCCATTTCCATTCCAAAGCATGGCCCATTGGCCATTGGCCGGAGAGAGAGAGCTTCTTACTTTTCAGACAAATGGTAGCCCCGTGGTGCGCCGTGCCAATCGATGCCATCGTACGTACGTGCAGGTCCCTATCCCAGCTTTTTCCGTGCATCGATCGCATCCACCATGCACCTTTCAGTATCCCAAATAGTACTTGCCATTTGACAACAAGCCAGCGACGATCACTAAGCGGATCATTCAATATACTATATAAAATGCTTCCTCAATCCTAAAATGTAGTGCATTATATATGACTTCTAAAAATTATACTAAAATATAGAGCATTCTATATGGTGCTTATACTCATATTTGACAAAGTTTGTTAAAGAGAAAACCATAATTTAAGAAGAGACTTCTTAATTGGGTTTAACCCATGGCTACATTCACATTTGAGTGTTCATTTAAGTTGTCTTAAAAATTTTTGAATGCATTATATTACACGACTGAGGGAGTAGTAAACTAAAGCAAACCACACAGTGTATAGCATGAGTTTTCTATGTGTTCGGAGACCCTCATGTCAACCACAAGTGTAGGTAAGTAGCCTTACAAGTTGGAGCGCTATAATGGCAAGGAGAATATAGGAAAAACAGAGGCAGAAAGCTAGTGACAAGAGAAATGCCCACATGTATGTATCTTACCTTGTTTCTTCCTTTTTAAAATTGCTTTTGCCGTCCCACCTCCTAATCCTAATTAACCTAGCATTATCATTGCGCTTTCCTTTTACATCCACTAGTTGTTCATCACAACCTTTATTTTCATACACAAACATGACCATTTTTTAAGAGTTCATTAGCTCATGGTGACGTACTAGCCAAGGTTGTTTCTTAATAGGCGGTCTTTCTTCATCCTTGGCACATGATTTGTAAAACATGACCATAAAACTTTGTTGTTCCGGTCTTTTTTAGTACTTAGATTTGAGACTAGTATATAGGAGCAAGTTTTATGCTTGTATTAGTAGATAGATTTGAGATTGTATCATGGACATCAACTTATCGCCTTTTCTCCCTATTAAGGTTATTGACAAATGCTTCTATGTATCTCTAAATTCACTATACCACGGCCAATCTGTAGCGACTCCAAATCGGTCGCTATAAGTCGTTATAGCGACTGATGATCGGTCGCTATAGACCTATACCGATCGATGTAACAATCGCGGTAAGTAGCGTCGCTATAAATCTATAGCGACCGATACTTGGACGCTAATATTGATACCGACCAATTATTAGTTACAAGGTTTACTGCCAATAGTTTGATGCTATTACACTTTTTATCAACCAATAATCCGTCACTATGAACTGATACGATTATATATAATTAATTTTGCATTATTAACCATATGATTTCAAGCCTAATCAACATCCATAGTAGTTCACATTACTCATCAACAAAATTGGATAAACATATCTCAAATTTTCATTGACCCCAACATTTTTACTTGTACACCTTTACAAAAGGAACAAAAATACATAGGCAGCCTAAGTAATATGGCAACCACAAGTCTACATGGCATACTGCCTTGCACAATCTAATTAAAGTCAGTACAAAATGCCTCATCTCCGTTTACTCCAAAACAAATAACATCGGTGAGCACTTCAATTAATCTGCTTGTTGTTTACAAGATCTAGCATCACATTACCTCTAGGGCCTCCCACCTGATCAAAGTCAAAACGTAAAAATTGTTTTAAAAAAATTTGCTACAAAACATGTACTAGAAATATCATCGAGCATTGAGTAAAATTTTGAAAGTTTTACTACTACTGAGTCATTAGGAGTTGCATTGAGCATTAGTATAAGTGGATCCTAACATCCCCTATTCTATTCTCAAACTCTTTCATGCTTGAAGAAAACATGCATTTAAAATGTCTACCTTAGATTGCAAATAGCTCAATTCATGACCGAAGACATAAACAGCTCAAAAGGTGAACATACAAAATTAGTTATCATACCTTCTGAGCTTGCTAAGCTCCATTGTGCTTCCACTTGATTACACATGTACATCAATTTAAACAAATGAGAATCTACTATGAAGATATTATTTTTTCAGCAAGAGATGGACTATGGATTTAGACATATATGGATCCAAGAAGAATGCACCTGACAAGAGCAGGATTGGAAGCAACTCGAATAGTCCATTCTCCAATTCTAGAATACCAGAACCTGCAAATAAGAACCCAATACAAATGAATATAGTACTAAGACTTGAGTAATCACTAGTTGGCTGTTCAATACATACATATACATGATACTATGATAGGACGATTATACATCACCTTCTAGGCGTTTTCATTTAGGAACGGGAGTATAGGAGTACTGAAGTAGATAGCAGAGTAGTACAGGACATCAAACTTACAAATCACAAGTCCAGACTAGAGTTTGTACCATAGCAAACTATTTAACTACTTTAGTTCTATTACAGCACAAGAAGTCTCAAATAGAGCACAACGGCGTACTTTTAACCAACCAAAAAAGCAGTGTTCTCTTCAATCACATTCCAAGTTGAAGTTGTGCATTAGCATATTATCAAATATTGATAAGCAAATATTCTAGATTATTTATTTCTAAAATTTAAAACTTGAACTTTCAGAAACAGAAGTAGTCTAGTATGACTGTACGAGATGGGATGAAACAGAGCATGCATGTTTCTTTTGTTCAATTCTCATATTCATTATCAGAACTAGCCATTATTTCTTTCTAAAAAGGTTTTGGTTATGTCGTATCACCTACACAATAGCTCATGAAAAAGAAAGGATTGCCAGTGAAGTATATTAAACATAAGTTTAATGGCAATCTGTAACAAGGTAGATGGTGTTGGATGTATACAAAAGCGCAATATGCAAAATTAAGTTACAACGAAATACAAAAGGGAGAAAAGCTAAATTAAATTACAGAGTGAATTAATAACTTACATTTGCACTACAACGTTAATTGTAGAAGAACTAGGAACAATAATGACAATTAGATACTAGTTATTACTGAAATGAACTCTAAAGTGAAAGAATGCACTGGTCAATTTGATTCTTCTTGACCATCCTAAAAATGCATTACTGGCGCATCATAGATTTATAGTTTCCTGAACAACAGTCAATTTTACTTACAAAAATCAATAGCAGATTATTATGGATCCTATAACATTTCCATCAGCCTAGTAATAGATTGTGTTCGGCATTTGAATCAACATTTGACATTCAAGATAAACAGAAACAAGCTGCCACTGGCTACTACATGGGTTGAACGAGATCTAGTTTTAAATGGATTGGAGAGAACAAGGTGGGAAAGGAACTCACACCGATCCACTGACGAGCTTGCTGTGGAACCCACCTTCGCTGCCGAGCGCACTGTCCTCACCCACTAGCTTGCCCACCGTCCATCTGTTACCTGATAAGTGGAGAGGAACCAAATCGAAATTGAGGAACCAATGCTTGAGGAACTCACTTGCTTCAACTAGAGATCCATGGTGAAGACCAAGGGAATCCCACACCTGATCTGTGGCCACCTGAGGTGGGGCATGCTCGTCAAGGCAGGACAGTAGGATGTTGTTGCGACGATGCAGGATTGGGGAGGAGAGGTGCCGCCACTAGTGGAGTGGCCGCGTGCGGTGCTGGGTCCGGAAGCGCCATTCGCTGCACGCCCTCCCTAGTGACGGAGCCGACAACCTAGATCTGCAGATGGGAGGCGCTGAGGGTGCGGGGCGAGCGACAGTGGATTGCTGGCTGGCAGCGTTTCTATGCGTGGGGGTGTGGGTAGGTGTTGAGGGTCGGAGGAGCAGCGTCGCTGGGACTGATTCTATCGGAGCTCGCGTTGCCCCGTTGAAAGGTCCTAATATGGCTAGAGGGGGGTGAATAGCCTATTAAAAATTCTACAAACTCACTAGAGCAAAAGGTTAGTATAACAAATGGTGAAATGCGATTTTGCTTTAGCTTTACAAGGGTTGCAAGCTATCTATCCAACAATTCTAGTAACTATGATCACTATAACATACAAAGGCTAAGTCACTACGAGCTCTCACAAGCTAGCTACACTAAAGAGCTCAACGAGGTGACAAGCTACACTAGTAAAGATAATACAAGCTCTCAAAACTAATTACACTAAAGAGCTTGTTACAACTAATTTGCGGAATGTAAAAGAGAGGTATGTGATCTTCATACCATCGCGTCGAGGAATGAACCAATCACAATAATATGAAAACCAATCATCGGGAGAAATCTAAGAAATCAATCACAAAGGTGACACATAATTTTTCTCCCGAGGTTCACGTGCTTGCCGGCACGCTAAGTCCCCATTGTGTCGACCACCACTTCGTGGTTCGGTGGCCAATTCGCAATCCAAAGCCAAGCTCTCCAAGAGCACCGCAAGAACCTACCGCAAGTGAGGTAAGTCAATGACACGAGCAATTCACTAGAGTTGCCTTTGGTGCTCCGCCGGAGAAGGCACAACACCCCTCACAAATCACCGAGACGTGGCTAAGAACAAGCATCACTCTAGCCACTACTCTGCTGCCTCCAAGCCGTCTAGGTGGCAGCAATCACCAAGAGTAACAAGAATCCCACAGCCAATGCTCACCCAAGTGCCAACTAGATGTAAACTCACGAGCAAATGCACTTGAGATCACTCAAACTCACTTTGATTTGTCAATCAAGCAAGGGAGATGAGTGGGAGGGAGTATGCTCAGCTCAAGAGGATGTTAGGATGTCAAAATGTCCAAGAGAGAGTCCCCTTAACTGACCAATACATATTTATAAGGGTCCCCAACGAAATAGAGCCGTTAGGCACTGAACCCTTCTCTACGCGGGTGCACTGGACGTGCCGCTGCTCACGCACCGGACGCTGACCAGCGTCTGGTGGCCACCCGGCCAGCCGCTAGATCGCTGCCATGTGTCATTGTTTAAATCTCGTTCCTTCGATCGTAACGGTCACTTGAATCGCACCATGCCAGAACACAGCGCACCGGACGCGCAAGTGCTAAGCACCTGACGCTCAGCCAGCGCCCGGTCAACAGATAACTTGCACGCAGAACCAAACACTGGACGCAGCACAGTGCTACACCGGACGCTGAAGCCCCAGCGTCCGATGCGGAACAGAGAGGTTCCAGAGACGTATTTTGCACACGGACCCGTCCGGTGGGGTGCGATCGGACGCACCTCAGCGTCCGGTCCACACAGGCACTCAGCAGCTCCCTACGTCACTCACACCGGACGCTGACGTCACGTGTTCGGTACTCACTCCCTTTTCTGCACCGAACGCACCGGTGACCATAACTGACCAGGCGCCGCGCTGCACAACTGACCGGACGCTGGGGCCAGCGTCCGGTGCACTAAAAAGTAAAAACAGTGAAGAACACTTCCGAAAATTCGCCGAATCCTGCCGAGCAAGCTCCGCAGGAGGGAGAGAGGGTCCCAAACCCATCTCTACCGCTCAAACTCCACCTCCTTCGCAAATGTGCTAACACCACCAAGTGTACATCACCATGTGCAATGTGTTAACATTTTCCGTAATTATTTTTAAGGAGTTAGGTTAGCTCTCCACTAGATCTAAATGCATATGCAAATGAATCCTCATCTAGTGGCACTTAAGTGATCAATAGCCCCGAAAATTCCTCTCTTTATAGTACGACTATCAATTCTAAATGTGATCACACCCTCTATGGTGTCTTGATCACCAAAAACAAATCCTATCTATACTTTTGCCTTGAGCTCCATAGGATTTTGCCTCTTCTCCTCTCCAAGTAAGCCCTTGATCACTTTGTGGTCATCACCATCATCACCATGATCATCTAGGTTTCACTACTTGGCATAGGATTATCATTTCATGTCTATACACTTAGCATAATGATTAGTCCCTAAGTTTCATCAATTATCCAAAACTAAACTAGGGCTTTCACCTGTCTGGACCAGAGCTTGCGCGCTCCTTGCATAACCAGATGCTGACGACGGGCGCTTCCTCCTACCCAAGCTTGTGCGGCCCCTCCTGACCCAGAGCTCGCGCGGCCCTCGAGCAGCGGTGGGAGGGGGCGGCGGCGGCGTGTTTGGTAGCTAGAGGATCGAATCCAAGAGGTAGATAGGGTTTGGGTGCAACGGACTGACTGGTGGGGCCACTAGAAAATATTTGCGCATGCGTGGACTAGGCTGAGGGTGCTAAAATGAAAATAAGTTATAGCAACCAATGCTTCGACCCTAAAATACAGCTTTTACCGACCGCTGTTCTGACCCTTATATATATGTTTCAGTATTATTCAGTATTTCGTGGTATTGTGCGTAGTACTGACCGATACTGAACACGGTTCAGTAGTACTCAGTATTTTTTATGTTAGTTTTGGCTTGTGGTGTAGAATAATATTATATATATATATATATATATAAAGTAGCGGCCGATGATTTGTTAGAATTTTGTAGCGACCGATTTGTGGTCGTTAATGTTCTTTTTTAGCCACTATTGTCCAACGCTAAAGATTGGTTTTGGTATAGTGATTAGCTATGGGAAATCCTAGCTAATTCCATTCTAAGCTATTGGGAAGCTCATGTTGCCAATAATTTGGTTGCCGCAACAATGATGCTCTACTATGCACCAAGGACTTTGATAGTGACACAAATGGAAGAAAATTGGTCATGATTGTGCCTAAGCTTTTTAAGCCTAGCTCATATATGCCCCAAAGCCCATGCCCCATGCTAAAAAAGTAGGCTCACTCGAAATAAATATTAGACATGCCTAAGCTAGGCTAGTAGGCTCGAAACAAATTGAGCCTAGCCCAAGCCCAGCCCAAAGCACATTTTCTCTATTTCCCTATGTTATGCTTTTTTGAGCTGTTTTTGTCTTGCTCCTCTGTGTTGCCCTTGCTATATATTTTCTTTGTCGCACTGATTTGTTGTGTGTCTCTCTCAACGATGTTGTCCTAGTTGTTCTCTGATGGTAGTCTCTCCTCCCTTGATCTGATTCGATTAAGGCTTTTATATTTTCGTTGGTCTTGATGTATACATGTGTAGATTATGTTTAGTTTGTTTTGAGTAAGGGGATCAACTGTTGGGTTCTATCATCATTTAGAGTAAAACGAGGGTCTTAGTAAAACAAGGGTCCACATTGTCATAGAGTAGAAGGGTAAAATTACAATTCCAATAAAGATGATACATGATTGAGTCTATAGAAGGGATAGAAAAATGAACGTATGGGACACAGGAGAAGCGAAGTTTTGAAATATCGTATAAGAAAAAGGATATAATTTTCAGTGGTATATAAGAAATTTTCAACTACATTTAGGGCGTGTTTGGCAGGGCTTCCCGTGGTTCGGCTTCTCTAGGGCTGGCATTGTAGCAGAACTGTTAATAGGAGCCGTTTTTCTCTCCGGTCAAAATGAACTGAGAGCCAGAAGAAGCCACGATTTGTAATTCCTCCGGCTCCGGCTCCTCTGGTATCACCATGTCAACGGGGAATTCCCCGTCGGGGAGTGCCTCCCCATCCCCGTCCCCGTGGGGAAGAAACTTCCCCCATCCCTATCCCCGCCAAATGTCACGGGGGAGATTTTCTCCCCATCCTCATCCCCGTGCGGGGAATTATCCCCGTGGGGTTCCCCGTCCCCGTGCGAGCTCGGGCCGTCTGCATGTGCCTGTTGGCTGTTGGCCTCACCCTGTCTCTGTGCGGCGATGGCTGCTGGCCTCGCCCTTTCTCCTTGCGGCGTGGATCGACTAGAGACGATAGGAGGAAGTGTGAGTGGTGGCTTGGTGGGCGGGCGGCTGCGAGAGTGCGAGTTCGAGAGTGAGGAAGTGAAGAGTTAGGGTTTCAACTTTGCTTATATATCACAGTTATTGAGCCTTGCAAGTTTATGGGTCTTCAGAGTCGGGTCCCCGCGGGGAGCGGGGATGGGGGCCTGCATACCATCCCCGGCCCCGTGAACCTCAACGGGGATAACTTTAGCCCCGTTTAATCTCCCATGGGAGCAAAATCTGTACCATCCCCGTCCCCTAATGGGTGAATTCCCCGCGGGGAATCGGGGAACGGGCCCCGTTGACATCTCTACTCTGGTACCGTAGCGAGGAGCCGGAGCCTGAACAAACATGCTCTTACATGGACACACAGGTCTCATCACTATGACTATTTATTGAACTGAAGTAAGCATAAGTGCAAAAAAAAAAAAACCACATAATAAAATGAATCATAACCTTTGATTGTGTGGTACATTATTTCATTGAGCAGTATGTTAAGCGAGACTTTTTGGAGTTACAAAATAATAACAACACAGTCGAGTGTACACTAGTCCGTAATAGTGACCGTTGGTAGGATCGAAATAGAAAGAACAAAAATCTCAAACCAAACCACTCCTCCCGAGTCCTGAGCCCCGTCGCCGCCGCCGCCGCTTCCACCCGATCCCACTGCCCCACCTGCCGCCGCATCTCCTCCTCGGTGCCGCTCCAGCTCCGGGGTACTCCCGGAAAGCTATAGGGACTAGCTTTCCTCTTTTTGATCCTCGCGGAGCGGCTAGTCCCATCTCCCACCGAGAAACCCTAACTCTCCGGCTGAGGGACGGCGAGGCCATGAGGGGCAAGAAGCCGGGAACGGAGCTGAAGCTGGCCGTGCCGGCGCAGGAGACCCCCGTCGACAAGTTCCTGTTAGTCGTCTCCTTGTTTCCTTAGCCTAAAAATAGCATCTTTATTCATTAAAAAAAGCATCTTTTATTCCCTCTTTATTTAATTTTCTCCTCTTTTGATTTGCAAGTACTAGTACAATCTAGTTCCGGATCATGCATAATTTTTGTGTTCCCCTTGATTTGATCATGAGTTCAAATTTAGTATTTGAGAGTTATTGAACAGCTGCCTGAATTGATGATGTCTTCTATGCTGGTCCCATTTTAGGACGGCGAGTGGTACATTCAAGGATGGTGAACTACGGCTTAATCAAAGAGGTTTGCGGCTTATCTCAGAGGAAAATGGAGATGAAAATGTGAGTCCTGGATGGGCAACTACTGCTTTTGCTGTTCGTTCCTGTACTCTTGTGGAATGTACCTTATTTTTGCATTGCTGATTTGCATTGAAGCGTGTGTATCAGTTCACTGGTAAACCTTGTAATTACTTTTTTGAATTACCCTTTTTATGGAATGCATTGTGCCCATGCAACTCATACAAGGGACCTTTATCTTTCAAAAAATTGATTTTCCATTTCTGGTAAACCTTGAAGAACAAATGTGGATTTGACATGCATGTAGTTTATACTCTGGACGCTATTACTTGTTCCTGGTTATTAGGTGCCACTGTAAGAAGTTTTTCCAGTCAGTGGGAACAGCATATTTTTCAATTTCCCCAAATGATTGCCATATTTAAAATCCATTCCTATAGGACTATCTTGGTCAACAGTTTGCATTAGTGTTTGCTAGTATTTTGTTAATGATCAAGTTGTTTCTGAACTTGTATTGTACCTTTTCTCAGCAATCAACAAACCTGAAGGTGGAAGATGTGCAGTTATCAATGGATGATCTTGAGGTGATTCAAGTCATTGGCAAAGGAAGTGGTGGCGTTGTCCAGCTAGTGCGGCACAAGTGGGTGGGGACATTATATGCTTTGAAGGTAATTTCCAGTGCAATGATTTCTTCTGGTGCACACCACTCACTATTGCAATGGAAACTATGTATTTTGCCTACCATTTATCAACAACAACAACAACAACAACAACAAAGCCGGTCAGTTCCAAGCAAGTTGGGGTAGGCTAGAGTTGAAACCCACCAAGAGCCCCTAGTGACGGTTCAGGCACAAAAATCATTGCACAAGGATATTTACTTTATTTTTTGCCTACAATGTATATGTACTTTATTTTTTATTGGCATGGAAATCAATTTTACCTTTTTAGATGGGACATGGGATCTATATGTTTGAACTTATTCAAACAGTTTTACTGCTTGTTCTGTCTTGTAAACACTTGGAACCTAATGATTTGATTTGTTTCGTCAACTTTGTAACAGTATGCTGGCATGGCAGCATTAATTTTGGTACACAAAGATGTGTTCTAGTAAAATAAGATGTGGGGACGCTAAGTGAATGTCAAAGCGACATCTAGTACTAACTTATGTTTACATATGAAATCCCTGAAAAACTTCTAGTAGTTAATGAGTACTGATGGTAATGGACGATAAGTCATCAGGTAATGTATTCAGGTCAACGAAAAATTGAGAACTGTCCCTGATGATAGTGGTTCTGTGGCATTTCACCCATGAGACTAATCAGTTTATTAATCTGTATCACAATTCCTTCTGCAGGGTATTCAAATGAATATTCAGGAAGCAGTGCGCAAACAAATAGTACAAGAGCTCAAAATAAATCAAGCAACACAGTGCCCACATATAGTTATGTGCCATCAATCTTTTTACCACAATGGTGTCATATATCTCGTTCTTGAGTACATGGATCGTGGATCTCTTGCAGACATCATTAAGCAAGTAAAGACTATTCTTGAGCCATACCTTGCAGTACTTTGCAAGCAGGTACGAACAAAATTGGCCTTTGTTTCTTTTGTAATTTATTTATTTAGAATAAGCTGGAAGTCCTGTCATTAACATATGTTGAAACTTGAAACCACATTCTCACACCGCTAATATCGAACAG
The DNA here is from genome assembly GCA_022457205.1 of Saccharum spontaneum. Taxonomy (NCBI): domain Eukaryota; kingdom Viridiplantae; phylum Streptophyta; class Magnoliopsida; order Poales; family Poaceae; genus Saccharum; species Saccharum spontaneum. Next base: position 6,131,771 of record CM039612.1, read on the forward strand.
TATTATGGTTAATTCAGGTCTTGGAGGGTTTGCTATATCTTCATCACGAAAGGCATGTGATTCACAGGGACATGAAGCCATCTAACTTGTTAGTCAACCGTAAGGGTGAAGTAAAGATTACTGATTTCGGGGTAAGTGCAGTGCTAGCAAGTTCGATGGGTCAGCGGGATACATTTGTTGGAACCTACAACTATATGGCGGTATGTTGAATATGTTATTTGTTTCATTTGATTGTTATTTTTTCTTTCATTAGTAATTGGAATGCTTAAAGTTGTGGTGACAGTTTTTGTTTTGATTCCTTCTTCAGCCTGAGAGGATTAGTGGAAGCTCTTATGACTACAAGAGTGACATATGGAGTTTGGGCTTAGTAATACTTGAGTGTGCCATTGGTCGGTTCCCCTATATTCCTTCAGAAGGAGAAGGTTGGCTAAGCTTCTATGAATTACTGGAAGCAATTGTTGATCAGCCACCACCTTCTGCACCTGCAGATCAGTTCTCTCCAGAATTCTGCTCATTTATCTCCTCTTGGTACGAAATACATCCCAGTCAGTGCCTTCCTGTCTTCTATCTTGCCCAGTTAATTTGAATCAAAACATCTTGTTTAAATTGATCTTGCAATGTAACTATTGGGAACACACTGCAATTGACACGTAATTGCTTAAGCTGCTTCACTCTGGAGCTGTAGTTGGTGGTTTAAGCAGGGAAAACATAGGACTCAATGCTGTGAATACAATGTGTTGCTTACACTTCAATTGACACATACTCCTGCTCATTGGTTCTGTTGTTCTGGCTTAATTTTTTGCCATGCACATAAGCACACTGAAATTATATCTTAACCTTTAACAAAGGTAGGTAGATTACCCCTTCAGCCCTTGATACATGAAACTGCACTACTTTAGCTAAAATTTGAATAAGCACACTGAAATTATATCTTAACCTTTAACAAAGGTAGGTAGATTACCTCTTCAGCCCTTGATACACGAAACTGCACTACTTTAGCTAAAATTTGAATTCTGGGTCATTGACAATTTGGTTAGTTGCAGGTCCTTGGAGCAACTCCAAGAGAGTTGCTATTTCCTATTCTATAATCTGATTTAGAGAATTTAATGCAAAATAGACCTCCAACAGACTATCTATCTCATTGTCCAAAGATAGCCACTGGCTATTCCGCAATTTTCTCTCGGCAAAGAAAGCTGCCGCGTTCGCTAGACATATCCACATGAACCCCGCTCGCGCGCGCAGCATTAGCTCCTCCCACGCGTTTTCGCCCAGTCCTGCGCGCCAGCGCCCTCTCTCGCTTGCTGCCGCCGCTCGCGGATGTGACCAGACATCGGTCCCTACAGCCACCGAGGGACTTGATGTTCGGTGAATGTTTGCTCGCAGCAGGCCCCGGCATCCTTGGCGTGCTTGGACTGCCGGTTGGCCTCGCGCGTATGCGCCGTTGTTGAAGTTGTCACGCACCGCCATGAGCAGTGAGCACCCCGTTGGCGTGTTGTAGTGCCGGACGCGGTCGTCCAGCGCGTGGTCTTTCGTCAGAACAGTAGCGCCTGTCGGCCTCCCCGGCGATTGTTGGCCTCAACGGGGCTGGTGGGGCTGCACGGGCTACACTTTTGACTGCCGGGAATGGGACCTGCAACATGGGCTCGTGCGTGACGGCACTCAGGTGCGGTGGCGATGCAGGCGAGCTCGCGCACCATGGTGGTGTTCACGCTCCGCGGGTCCATGCCCAGCACCGCCATGCACTGCAGGTTGTTGGAGCTCTTGCACGTGCTTGCTACGAAACTTTGGCATCAACAACTGCAGCAAGGACGAAGGCTGTGATGCCGAGCAGAATGATGGACGTGGTGGTGTTGGTAGGCTTTGGTGTGACCGAGCGGACCGAGTGCCTTGACTTGGGGCCTTCTCCTGGCCATGGCTGGCGAGCTCTACTTTGTCACCGAATGCGTTGGCCAGAGACTGGCTGCTCCCTTCGTGTGAGAGACCATGCGCAGGCGACGGACGAAGGACTGCCGATCGGATCTTTGATGAGAGAAACATGATGACACGGTAGTTATTTCAAAAATATAGACAAGAGAATTTAGATAAGCTGTTGCGGTACCCTACTTTTTAAGTGGTTTTTGTATTTTAGATAATAGCTAAATCATGTAATTTGGAATATCTTTTTACATAAGCTCTTAGAGTTGCTCTTACTGCGCCTGACCATTATGTCTGAGGTCAAAAAATAATAATTGATTGAGACCAGCCATTCCACTATTCACATGGTTTCTGGATTAACAAAGCATGACTTTGGTTGTGAACTTGTGATAGAATCTACCCTACAAAACTTTTGTTCTTGTAATACTGACTATATTTCCAGTTCTGCCCTGTGGTGTTAAATTTCGCATAGATGTTAAGAAAGTATCGTTAGTGTTTCATGTCATCAGTGTATGCTGCACTTCTGTCTTATATTTTGCTATATTATTTTGCAGCATACAAAAGGATCCAGCAGGAAGGATGTCTGCTTCAGAACTCTTGGTCAGCATGCTTTCCTTTGATTGAATAGTTTCCTAAATAAACTATTTGACATTATTGTTGCACAATTCCTTTTGGTAACTAGTCGTGAGTTGCTATTTCTGTTGTTGCAGAATCACCCTTTTATCAAGAAATTTGAGGGTAAAGATTTAGACCTGCGAACTCTTGTGGAGAGCCTGGAACCTCCGATGAACATACCCGAGTAGCCTAGGTTCAATGATACTTGATCCTTCTGCAATGTATTCAAGGTCGTTGTCACGGCCTTTGATATCAGGACATTTTTCCTGCATCCTATCCTTGAATGAGAAAAGCTGTGTGTATGTTCTTGACCATGCCAGAGAACTCTCCAATGCATCATTGTAAGTTTGTAACACCCAAGGCCCTTTTGTTGTGTTTCAGAATGCCTCTTGTGACAAGTATCCCTTGAAAAGGCAATTGATCAGCGTGAATGGTTTGGAGACGAAATTGAATTGAGCACTTCTGTAACCATCAAATGGAGAGGAAAAAACATGTAAATGGGTGTTAAAAAGAAGGCAGAAAGTCATCATATATTTTGGCATCCAAAGCATGATGCCAGCATATGCATGATTTACAGCTCTATTTTTGGGTTGACCACTTAATAATTAGCTAGAGAACAGATCCCCCCTCTTTCTTTTCGTCCAAAAAGATGCAAGGATATGCTTACTAATTGCAACATGCTGATTAATAACCATAGCTTGTTTCAGCTGTAGCCATCACTCATCAGTGAATATGCTTAGTGATAAGCTAGACATCATCATTCAGTAATCATCTAGAAGGTCTGAAAGAATCACATCGATGTTGTTTAATGATAAGCCAAGGGCTAGCAAGGATGGATGGATCTGATGATGATGAGGGGGCTACTCAGTTGTTAAGCGATTAAGATTGTCTACCGTCTGATCCTTTCTTTTCACTTCCTATCAGATATTGACATGCATGGAGTAGCTCTTGTTACTTGCATAATTATCAGTACTTATCAGTGTGTTTTTATTGTTCATGATAATTAATTTAATGACATGACTCTCAAAGCAATGGTAACTTATTAGCATTGTGGAGACACAACGTCACGAATATATCCTGAATCGACACTGAATAGAGTGTCATATCTTGAACTATTCCTTATTGTTCCGTGTAGGCGTTTATTGTCCTCTGATAGAAACAGTTGTCCCCAATCTCACCGGCTGATGTTCATAGTTTTGATACTCAATACAGTAAAAACTATGTACACTTTAAACTTGGACCAGTAATATCCCTTTTGTCTAGTCTAATACTAAACTTCGTAATAAAAAAAAAGTATCACTAGATTTATCTTGGAAAATAGTTGCAAATAGTACTCCCTCCGCTTTTTTTACAAGGAGAATTTTTGTTTCATTATGATAAGACTTCTTGGATCGACAATTAGTCTAGGAATATTTCATCCATGCCATACAAAATTATGATAATGAGTAGTTCACTTTTAAGAAAAATGTAATGGCATCAATTTTTGTTGCAAAAGTTATACATTGGTAGAACAAATCAGAACTTGCGTTGTCCGGACCAAATAAAATAAGTCCTGTACAATTTCAACTGAGGGAGTATGACTTGACTAAGGGCATCAAAGTGATAAAGACCCCTAAAGACCTTAAGAGCTCGTAAACCACTCTCTACGTCATCATTTAGACAGCCATTTGAATAAAAAATGTTTTTTTATATATACAATAATGATATGGTCCGAGCGTCCGTTCGGACGAACACGCCATTCTAAAATGCACGTGTCGTCTGAGCGCCGCTGCCGCCGGCCCCACCTATTCTCTACGTCGTCGCCGCGCCCCACCCTTCCCTCTGCGCACCGCCACCTTTGCCCCCACCCGTCCTCTACGTCATCACACTTGGCCCACCCTACCCTCTGCGCGCCGTCGCCTAGCTCCATACGACTTGTGCGGTGTCGCCTTTTGCACGCTGCTGAGCTCCATGTTGTCGGCAAGCTCCATGCCACAAGAGATCCACGCCACCGACATTTGTGCCACCGCCAACCAGTGAGCTCCGCGCACCGCCGTCGAGCTCTGCGTGCCGATGAGCCTCTGCGTGCCGATGAGCCTCTGTTCGTCCAAGCAGAAGGAGATGTTGCTCTAAAAAGCATATGTTGCAAGCTTATATTTCGAACGTTTCAGGTGTTTTGAGTGCATATTGCAAGTGCTTTAGGGACATGTTGTAGGTGTTATGTTATAAAGAGATTTTGCTCTAAAAGCCTATTTTGCAAGCCTATGTTTTAATTGTTTCAAGTGTTTCGAGAGCTTGTTGCAGGTGCTTCAGGCGAATGTTGTAGGTTGTGTTTACGGATGTTGTGAAAGCATCTAGGCCCCAAGGTTTGGTTTCGGTAATTAATGACAACACTTTATTACCATGACTAACGTGTGTTTTGCAGAAACATTGGTAAGTTAGGTCATGGAGGTGATAACTGCTTTGAGCACTGTGGCTTCGTGTCCCTTGATGGAAATCGTTTCGGTTTTCAAAAGAGTGACGTCAAGATTAAGGACGGTTAGTTCCGGATGACGAAGTGTTGAGACACATTCGGAATAGTCGTTAGGATCTTCGTTTTTCTCTTTTGGCCGTACTATAAAGGGGGGCATGAATGGGTAGCTTGACCTAGGCGAGTCCTATGTTTAGGTGTGGTGCACACTTGTTAAACTTGGCGCTAGGCAACCCTATATTAGCTCAAGGATCAGTTAGAAGCAACTTGGTTGAAGTTGCGACGCGTTTCGACGAGTTTCGGGCTGTTTCCCAGGCACCGGACGCGGTCTTCGGGAACACCGGACGCGTCCGGTGTATTCGTTACCGCTGTTAGGGTTCGGCCCTGATCACCGGACGCGGTCCTCGCGAGGACCGGACGCAGTGGTCAGCGACCGACATGTGTCACCAAGAGAGAACGCCCGTCGGACGCGGTACTGGACTTGACCGGCGAGTCCGGTGCGAGTCCAGTAAGGTCCAGAGAGGACCGGACGCGTCCGGTCTTCAGGCATCGGACGCGGCCTCGCGTCCGGTGTGAGTCCAGTAAGCACCCTTGCACGTCGGACGCGTCCGGTGCTACCTGACCGGTGCGTCCGGTGGTTCGTTTTCAAAAACGGGTTTTGACCGTTACGGGGGACCGGTGCGTCCGGTGTGTTGCACCGGCGCGTCCGGTGACCCCGTGTCAGACAGTAACGGTTCGTTTTCTCTGAGGGGTGTATAAATACAACCCCTCCACCTCTTTTAGAGGTCTCTTGCTCATTCAAACATCTGAGAAAACCCTTTAGAGTGCAAGGGAGTGCAAGAGCTCTAGTGAGGATAGAGATTTGAGAATCAAAGTTTGAGTTTCCTCACTAGTGATTCGAGAGTAGCAAGTGTGCATCCACCTCCTCATTTGGGCTCGCTGTGGTCAAGTGAGAGTTCTAGCTTGTTACTCTTGGTGATCGCCATCACCTAGACGGCTTGGTGGTGATTGGGAGTTTGGTGATCATCCGGCGGAGCTTGTGGATGACCCAACTCAAGTTGTGAGCGGTTTTGGGTGATTCGCCGCGACGGAGTGTCGAAGAATCAACCCGTAGAGAGCACTTGATCCTTGCGCGGATCAAGGGGGAGCGACACCCTTGCGCGGGTGCTCCAACGAGGACTAGTGGGGAGTGGCGACTCTCTGATACCTCGGAAAAACATCGCCGTGTTCCTTGCCCCTTTACTTTCAAGCAATTACTTTCTCGTATTTACTTTCATTGCTTGTTTTACATTCCTAGAATTGCCATGCTAGACTAGGATTGGAAACTAGGGTGCAAAACTTTTTAACGGTAGACTCTCTAGGAACACAAGTAGGCACTAGGGGTGAATTCCGGCTTATAGGATTTAATTCTTGCAATTAATTTTTAGAAAAGCCCAATTCACCCCCCCTCTTGGGCATCTTGATCCTTTCAATTGGTATCGGAGCCGTGTTGCTCCTATTTTAGGCTTTACCGCCTAGAGCAAGATGTCTAACGGGGAAGGACCACCTCCCACCTTTGAGGGGGATGATTTTCCATATTGGAAAATCCGCATGGAGGCGTACCTCGAAGCCATAGATGTCGGGTGTCTTAGAGCCGCAACCGAAGGGCTTCCCGCTATCAAGGATCCCGCAAACCCCACGGGTGACGAGGAGAAGTACGACCGGTGGAATGCAAAGGCCAAAAATGCACTCTACCGGGGCCTAGGCAAAGATATCTTCAATCGTGTGCGTAATGCAAAGAACGCTCATGATTTGTGGCAAAATCTTTGTGCTCTCCATGAGGGAACTAAGAGTGAGCGTGAGGAACGCTATCATATTGCTTTAAAGAAAATTAATTCTTTTGAGATGCTTCCCAAAGAAAGTGCTAATGAGATGTACACTCGCTTGAATGTTCTTGTAGAGGACCTCAATGCTCTTGGACTCACTCAAATGAGTCAATCGGATGTTGCAAGGCGGATCTTGAGTGTGCTTCCCGTTGAGAAGTATGGTCACATTGTCACCGTGCTTCATCAAAGTGATCTCTCCACCGCAACACCGACTCAAGTATTGGGGAAGATCAATGCTCATGAGATGTACATGCACATCACTCCGGAAGAGGGCTCATCATCTTCCAAGAAGAAAGACTTGGCCTTCAAAGCTAGCCATGACAAGAAGAAGAAGAAGGGCCAAGCCATGATCGTGCAAGAAAGCTCAAGTGAAAGTGATATCGATGATGAATCACTTGCACTCATGGTGAGGAAGACCACCAAGATGCTAAAGAAGCTCAACAAGAGTGGCATCAAGTTCGATGGCAAGAAAAAGAAATTCTTCACTAGTAGCAAGAGAAAGCCCATCTCGGAGATGGATTGCTACAATTGTGGTGAACTTGGTCACCTAGCTCATCAATGCCCTAGACCTCCAAAAGACAAGTTCAAGAACAAGAACAAGGGCAAGAAGAATGATTCAAGTGATGAAGAAGATGAGAAGAAGAAGAACAAGCCATACAAGAAGAAAGATGGCAAGAAGAAGGAGTTCTACAAGAAGAAGAAGGGTGGAAAGGCATATATTGTTGGTGATTGGCTCACCGACATTGAATCATCTTGTGACTCCTCCGGAGATGAGAGCGATGATGAGAAAGAGAAGGTTGCCGCATTTGTGATGGGGCCATCATCTTCACCGACATCTTCACCAACACCTTCACCGCCTTCTTCACCATCATCGTCTACTACTCACCTATGCCTTATGGCCAAGGGTGAACGTAAGGTACAAAATCATGATAGTGATGATGATGATGATAGTGATAGTGATGATGAATTTGATGCACCTTCTTATGATGAACTTGTAAAATTACTAAACAAATACACTAAAATCATAAGAAGGACAAGAAGTGAAAATGATGACCTTCAAAATGAAAATGAATCACTCTCATCTAAGCTTGAAAATGCTCAAAAGACTAGTGGTGAGCTTAGAGATCAAAATGAAACTATGTCTTCCACTCTCAAGGAGCTCAAAACCTCTAACAAAGAGCTTAAAGATCAACATGATAAACTTGAGAGGAAACATGATGAGCTCATCACTAGACATAGCTCTCTAAAAGACAAATACACCACATTAAAAATTGACTATGATAGTCTTGTGGTTGCTAATGAACTTGCTCTTGAGACGCATGATGCTACTAACAATGTTGTTAAGTGTGATATAGCTACATCATGTGATGATTTGATCATTGAAAGCATTGAGCAAGGTTCTAGTAGCAAAGGCAAGAGTGTGGTTGAGTCATGCAACCATGATGATTATGCCAAGATCAAGTGTGAGAATGAGAAGCTTGCAAATGAGAACAAGAAGCTTAAAGGTTTGATGGCTCTTGAGAAGCAAACAACAAATGAGTCACTCATTGAAGAGAACAAGAAGCTCAAGCAAGAAAAAGAGCATCTCAAGACCGGCCTAAGCAAGTTCACAAGAGGCCAATATTTGCAAAGTGAGCTCCTCATGAACACCGTGATGAAGATGGATAGAAGTGGTATTGGGTACTTGGCAAATCAAGAGAAGAAAGTAAAAGCTCAACAACAAAGCAAATCAAAGCCCAAGCCAAAGAGATGTGTTGAGTGTGGTCAAGAAGGTCATTTTGCTCATGAATGCAAAACTCCACCACCACAACCCTTGCCCAAGCATGCTAGACCCTTTGCCTTCAATGCTCATTACATGCTAAGAAAAGATTCAAATGGAAAGATGAAAGTCATGTTTTTGGGTCCCCCAAACAAGAATAGGCCAAAGAAAATATGGGTTGCCAAGTCACTAGTTGAGAAAGTCAAGGGCCCCTCTCAAGTTTGGGTCCCTAAACAAAAAGCTTGATCTCTTGTGTGTAGGTGAACTACAAGACCGGTGGATCTCATTGGGTTATTGATAGTGGTTGCACTCAACATATGACCGGTGATCCTCGTATGTTCACCTCCATTGAAGAGAATGGGATATGTCAAGAGAAGATCACATTTGGGGATAATTCAAAGAGCAAAGTCAAGGGTATAGGCAAGATTGCAATATCAAATGATCATTCACTCTCAAATGTGCTCTATGTTGCTTCATTGAGTTTCAACTTGCTATCCGTTGGGCAACTTTGTGATCTTGGCTTCCAATGCTTGTTCACACGAAATGAAGTTGAAGTTTCAAAGATAGATGACAAGCAAGTGATATTTAAGGGCTTTAGATATAACAATCTTTATCTTGTTGACTTCACCTCCGAAGATGCAAATTTGATGACATGTTTGTTCACTAAGACCTCACTTGGTTGGCTTTGGCATAGGAGGCTTGCACATGTTGGAATGAGCACTCTCAACAAGCTATTGAAGAAAGAACTAGTAAGAGGATTGAAGGATGTGAAGTTTGAAAAGGACAAACCTTGTAGTGCATGTCAAGCCGGCAAACAAGTTGCAAACACTCATCCCACCAAGGCTTTCATGTCAACCTCAAGAGTGCTAGAACTTCTACACATGGACTTGTTTGGGCCTACAACATACAAGAGCTTGGGTGGTAATCTCTATTATCTCGTGATAGTGGATGACTACTCAAGATATACATGGACTTTCTTCCTTCATGACAAATCCGAAGTGGCAAGTTGCTTCAAGAAGTTTGCAAAGAGAGCTCAAAATGAATTTGAAGTCAAGATAAAGAAGATTAGAAGTGACAATGGCAAAGAGTTTGACAACACCAACATTGAAGCTTATTGTGATGAAATTGGAATCAAGCATGAGGTTTCTTCAACCTACACTCCTCAACAAAATGGTGTAGTTGAGAGAAAGAACCGGACTTTGATCACCCTTGCAAGAACAATGCTAGATGAGTACAACACTCCCGAGAAGTTTTGGGCCGAGGCAATCAACACCGCATGCTATGCTTCAAATCGCCTCTTCCTCCAAAAGTTTCTTGGCAAGACTCCCTATGAGTTGCTTAATGGGAAGAAGCCGGACGTCTCATTCTTCCGGGTGTTTGGTTGCAAATGCTACATCTACAAGAAGCGTCAACACCTAGGGAAGTTTCAAAGACGTTGTGATATTGGTTTTCTTGTTGGTTACTCATCAAAGTCCAAAGCATATAGAGTATTTAACCACACCACCGGTTTGGTTGAAGAAACATATGATGTGGAATTTGATGAATCTAACGGCTCCCAAGGAGCAATTGAGAATTGTGATGATGTAGGTGATGAACCATTGAGGGAGGCCATGAAGAACATGCCGGTGGGAGACATCAAGCCAAAAGATGATGAAGACGATGTGCAAATCATTGATCCACCATCTTCATCACGTGTGCCTCAAGATGATGACAAGAATGAGAGAGTTGAAAATGAAGATACTTATGTCTCTCATGAACAAGCCGAGGCACAAGCTCAAGATGTTGATGCTCCCCATCCACCCCCTCAAGTGGTTGATAGAAGAAACTCACCTCTACTTCAAGCTCATCCACAAGAACTCATCATAGGGAGTCCTACAAAGGGAGTAATGACTCGATCTCAAAAGCTAGCTTCTTTCGTTGAACATCACTCTTTTGTCTCTTGTGTTGAACCTAAGAATGTAGAAGAAGCTCTTCAAGATCCGGATTGGGTGAATGCCATGCATGAAGAATTGAACAACTTCACCCGCAATGAAGTATGGACACTTGAAGAGCGCCCTAAAGGTGCAAGAGTCATTGGAACCAAGTGGGTGTTCCGAAACAAGCAAGATGATCAAGGCATAGTAGTGAGGAACAAGGCAAGACTAGTTGCAAAGGGGTTCTCTCAAGTTGAAGGCCTTGATTTTGGAGAGATCTTTGCACCCGTTGCAAGACTTGAAGCCATTCGTATCCTCCTTGCATATGCATCACATCATGATATGAAATTATATCAAATGGATGTGAAAAGTGCATTCTTAAATGGCTTTATTAATGAACTAGTCTATGTCAATCAACCTCCCGGGTTTGAAGACCCTAGATATCCTAATCATGTTTATAGGTTGTCCAAGGCGCTATATGGGCTCAAACAAGCCCCTAGAGCGTGGTATGAGCGCCTCCGGGACTTCCTCATTGAGAAGGGCTTCACCATCGGGAAGGTCGACACCACACTATTCACCAAGAAGCTTAATGGGGAGATCTTCATTTGTCAAGTGTATGTTGATGATATCATCTTCGGGTCAACAAATGAAGATTATTGCAAGGAGTTTGGTGAATTGATGTCGAAGGAGTTCGAGATGTCAATGATTGGTGAGCTCACATTCTTCCTTGGTTTTCAAGTCAAGCAAATGAGAGAAGGGATTTTCATCTCTCAAGAAAAGTATACCAAGGATCTTCTCAAAAGATTCAAGATGGAAGAATGCAAGCCAATCAAGACCCCAATGCCATCAAATGGACATCTCGACCTAGATGAGGGAGGTAAACCGGTTGATCAAACTCTCTACCGTTCTATGATTGGTAGCTTGTTGTACCTTACCGCATCTAGGCCCGATATCATGTTTAGTGTGTGCATGTGTGCTCGCTTTCAAGCGTGCCCTAAAGAACCTCACTTAAGTGCCATAAAAAGAATCCTAAGATATCTTAAGCACACCCCAAGTATTGGTTTATGGTATCCCAAAGGAGCTAGATTCCAACTAGTTGGCTATTCCGATTCGGATTATGCCGGTTGCAAAATTGATAGAAAAAGCACATCCGGAGGGTGCCATTTGCTTGGGAGATCTTTAGTATCTTGGTCATCTAAAAAGCAAAATAGTGTGGCTTTGTCCACCGCCGAGGCGGAATACATTGCCGCGGGGGCTTGTTGTGCACAAATCTTATATATGAAACAAACCCTCCTAGACTATGGAGTTGTTCTTGAAAAGGTGCCACTTTTATGTGACAATGAAAGTGCCGTTAAAATTGCTAACAATCCGGTACAACACTCTCGCACCAAGCACATTGATATCCGCCATCACTTTCTAAGAGATCACGTTGCTAAAAATGATATATCACTAGAAGGTGTACGTAGTGAAAATCAATTAGCGGATATCTTCACTAAACCTTTGGACGAGGCTACCTTTTGTAGGCTAAGAAGTGAACTTAATGTGCTTGATTCAAGTAACTTTAAAAAATGAGCGCGTGTTGTCCCTTGCATTGCATTGTATCATATGTCACGTTTACTTTATCGCAATGCATTTAGGGCTTGGCTAACACGGTTACGATAACCCTTCTTTGGAGGAGTGAAGAAGCCTAACCGTGGATCAAACTTGACAAGCAACCTAGCTTTACTTTATTGTATTGCATTGCATATGCATGGTTGTTTGTTTGTCGTTCTTTTTCGGTTTAGCCTTGAGCAACCTCTGTGTTCGTCCATAAATAGAGAGAGCATTTGACGCTCCTAAAGGTCCAAAAACTCTATTGCATGGCCATACGTTGCTCCTCGGGTGTTTATTGTCTATTTTCGTAAAAATTATACTAGCCTAAGGCAATATATTTTAAAAATTTTTTTTGAGGGTTTGAGTGAGGTCACTCATATCGGGTTCCAATTGGTGTTTATTTGCGTCTCTTTGAATTGGAACTTGATTGGGAGAAGTCGCGTCGAAGTTCGGAACGAAGAAAGGCGAAAAACCGTGACAGGACGCTACACCGGACGCAGTGTTGCTTCACCACCGCGTCCGGTCCCGGTGTCCACCAGCGCGTCCGGTTTTCCAGAAGACAAAGTCCAGATCTAGGCACCGGACGCTGCACCGGACGCTCCTCTGACCAACACCGCGTCCGGTCCCGGCTACCACCACCGCGTCCGGTGCTTCGCGATGAATTCCCGAGCACTCAGCCATCGGACTCTGATCGCGTCCGGTCTGTTCACACCGGACGCGCCCGGTGACTCCAGGAGCTTACTGGAGTGTCACCGGACGCTGCACCACCGCGTCCGGTGATTTTCACCACTGCGTCCGGTGCTATCGAATCGAGCGGATCTCGCCCTCATATAACCGAACCGTTTTGTCTCTGTTTTCCTCATCCGACCGACGAATCCGCCGCCGCCGCCTTGTCTCGCCGACCCGCCGTGACCTAGCCCGCCGGAGCCACCGCGACTTGCCGTCTCCCTCCTCTCCGGCGGCTTCCATCGCGTTGTGCCAGCTCGTCCACTGCTCGCACCCCCCTGCCGCGCCGCGCCCAGACAGTCCGAACCGCGCCCGCGCCACCACTCGCCGCGCCGCCGCCAAACGCCGTCTTCCTCACCGCCGGTGAAGTCCAGCCCGCACCGTGACTCTCCTCCAGCGCCGCAGCTCTCACCCGTGCGCCCGGGCACCTCGATTCCTCGTCCTTGGCCGCGATTTCCTCCTAGGGTTTAGGCCTAAACCCTAGCCTAGGGTTTGATAACCCTAACTTGAGGTAACGGCGCGTTTTCGATTTCATTTTCGATTCAAGTCCTTTCAATTCCCTCGTTAGGGCTTGCCGTTGACCATAACCCTTCATTGCTATCTCGATTGGTCGTTTCAGTGCTCGATCGCCGATCTCGGGAGTTCTCGCGAACTAGGTCACCTCGTCCCTTCACCGTCGTCTCGTCGATCCGAGGTAGCTTAGCGTCGTTTCTTTTCGTATCTCACGTGCTTGCTATCTAGGGCTTCGTATCTTTAGATATATATATATATGCTTATTGTATATCTCCCTATTCCATACGTGCAGCGAGTCAGTCGGTGTGTCGGGTCAGATCTGTTTGCTAAATCCGAGGCCAAGCCTGCGGATACGGATTGAGGCCAAGCCTCTCGAGTGTCAGTTCATCATCTCACAGAGGCTTTCAAGCAGTCAGTCAGCATGGTGCGTTGCAAGAACGCCGGTGGTGCTCCTGGTGACGGGGACAACAGTCCTCCCCGTCGTGATGAGATTGCGCGTGGTAAGCGCATCAAGTATGCAGTCAAGAAGAAGAGGAGGACACTTTCAGATGCAGAGGTCACTCAGGCTGTGGCAGACGCCGCAGAGCAGGCAGAGAGAGGTGGCAGACGCAGTGGCTTGCACATAGGCGAGCGTCGCTTTCATCTTGAAGGTCGACAGCTTGGCACTGAGGCCACTGAGGGCACCGAGACTACAGCACCGTCAGAGCAGATGTCAGTTGATCCTCCCTCAGAACAGACACAGGCTACAGAGACTACACCCGCTACTGAGGCTACCCAGACTGCTGAGGCTCCACAGGCCACTGAGGATACAGAGGAGCAGGCAGCTCTGTCTCCACCACGTCGCCGCTCCACACGTGCTCGTTCACAGGTGACACCCAGGCCAGAGGGCCCGCGTCGTGGAGCACGACCTCCTCCCAGGGTTAGAGGGTCACCCCCGGTCGTGCACTTAGACATGAGGGGTGCTTCTTCACGTCAGGTGAAGAACTTGAGGTTTGTGGAGGTCAGCCGATGGTTTTCACCTGTCAGAGATCCCAGAGCTTCAGAGGGTTTCTATACCCCACTTCAGGAGGATTTCTACAGGGCCCTAGTCGACAGTGGCATTGCTTTCAGACCTCAGAGGGTATGTCGACTAGAGGCATTGGTTGATGTTGTGGGAGAGCAGCTCCGTCCTCACCTGTCCTATCTGCCTGGCTTGTCAGATCTACTTGGACGGACAGGTGCTTACTGCGGCACATGGGTCAGGGAGTTCTATGCTTCTTTGTGGATTGATCCTGCCCATGAGTTCATTCACTTTGCTTTCAGAGGCCGCGACCACAGACTCTACAGTTCCAGAGCCCGAGAGATCCTCAGACTACCTGCTTCTGACACGAGGATCCACCAGCTGTGCTATGGCCAGACTACACCTCCCAGACGCCCTCACAGCGGTTCAGTGCCACCCACCGACCTGGTCCGACCCTGCTTTCGCGAGCCTTTTGGCGAAGGGTCACGTCGTACACCTGCTAGCCTGATGCCTCTTGCCAGAGTCTTGGATGCCATACTCAGACGCACTCTACTGCCTCGACTTGGTTACAGAGAGGGACTGACGAGGATGCAGCTTTGGGTTGTATACCACCTCCTTTCACAGCGACAGTTTGATATCTGGGATCTTATCCTGAGTGAGATGGAGGACACCATTGCTGAGGGCTTCAAGGGTAACCGTCAGCTTCCCTATGCCCACTGGATTTGCTTCATTATTAGATCTGCTATCCAGATGCCACCAGAGATCAGGGCAGAGATTGCCAACACTACTACTGCATTCCCTGATTATGACATCAGACAGCTTTGGGCTTCAGTTACCAGAGAGCAGGCTCCAGCACCAGGACAGCGTGAGCGCCCTGAGGTTCCTGAGACAGCAGCTGAGCAGGACGCTAGAGTTGACGAGCTTGCCGAGGCAGAGCTCGCAGACCTTGACACTCAGCCTGCTGAGATACCTGAGGATGTCACTTCTGACAGCACTGATGAGGATTATCAGCCCATCCCCAGGTACCGGTCTCCTCGATCTCACGACCACGAGGCCGGTGGATCTGGCTCAGCCTCCCGCTCAGACCCAGCCATGGTGGCTATACTTGAGAGGTTGACCCAGGCTCAGGAGCAGCAGCAGCAGCAGATACAGCGCCAGGCACAGGATACAGCTGCAGCACTAGCACAGATACAGGCTCGCCAGGACGAGTTTCAGAGACAGCAGCTAGAGATCCAGAGGCAGCAGGTTGAGATGCAGAGACAGAGTCAGCAGCAGTACATGGACCTTCTGCGGCATCTCATCACAGTTGGGGTTCCTCCGCCTACATCTATCATGGCTCCGGCTTTGCATTCCAGCGGTCCTTCTAGTCAGGCACAGCCGAGCATTCAGTTTACATCTCCACAGCAGCAGGTTCCCCAGTCTTTTCAGTCCCCGAGCTTCACACCTATCCATACGGGGTTCACACCGTCAGACCAGACTCGCCCGCATCTCCTGACAGGCACACCTATCGGTGATTTCAGTGCCACTTACAGCGAGTTGACTGGTCAGCCGACACCCTCGCACACGACTACGTTTCACTCTTCGTCAGGGTTGTCAGCTTCCGAGGCAGTCGTTCCACCAGTGACAGGGACAGGGACTACAGAGACCATCCCTTCTTCAGTTGCCTCGACAGATCCCCCAGCTACTGGCGCACTTCAGGCTCAGGTTACTCAGACAGATCCACTTGTTGCTTCACAGTCAGTGCCTGTTCCTGCTCAGACCCAGACCGCTTCACAGCCCCGTGCTTCTTCAGAGGGTCAGCCAGATAGCTCAGACTCCGAGGATTCGCTTCACTTCGTGATCACTCCGCGCACCTCGGCACCCGACACGACTCCGTCTGTCCCCCCGTCAGATTAGATTAGTTTTTGGCGCTTGATGCCAAAGGGGGAGAGAGAGTAGTTTCAGGGGGAGTTTGTTAGTGGGTTTTCGTTTTTCGTGTGCTACATTCATGCATATCATGTTTATCTTTCAGCATTGCATTCGTGTGACATTGTCGTTGAGTCGTAAACCTTGAGTCTTAATGTGTTATTCGTCTCTGTGATTAATATATGTCACCGTTTTAGCTATAGCTCTAAGGTTGTGCTTCCGTGCCTTACTCCGATTACTTATGAGCTATATCTTTATGTGTACTAACGCCTTTTTGTCTTATCTTATGAAGTACACTCTTTTGGCCTGGAGCACATAAGCAATTCCTAACTTTGTATGCTTATTGTCTTTTGCTTATGTGAACCAAGCATGCTCGAAAACCTTCACTCTAATCCATTGAAACTTAGTGTTGTCATCAATCACCAAAAAGGGGGAGATTGAAAGCATCTAGGCCCCAAGGTTTGGTTTCGATAATTAATGACAACACTTTATTACCATGACTAACGTGTGTTTTACAGAAACATTGGTAAGTTAGGTCATGGAGGTGATAACTGCTTTGAGCACTGTGGCTTCGTGTCCCTTGATGGAAATCGTTTCGGTTTTCAAAAGAGTGACGTCAAGATTAAGGACGGTTAGTTCCGGATGACGAAGTGTTGAGACACATTCGGAATAGTCGTTAGGATCTTCGTTTTTCTCTTTTGGCCGTACTATAAAGGGGGGCATGAATGGGTAGCTTGACCTAGGCGAGTCCTATGTTTAGGTGTGGTGCACACTTGTTAAACTTGGCGCTAGGCAACCCTATATTAGCTCAAGGATCAGTTAGAAGCAACTTGGTTGAAGTTGCGACGTGTTTCGACGAGTTTCGGGCTGTTTCCCAGGCACCGGACGCGGTCTTCGGGAACACCGGACGCGTCCGGTGTATTCGTTACCGCTGTTAGGGTTCGGCCCTGATCACCGGACGCGGTCCTCGCGAGGACCGGACGCAGTGGTCAGCGACCGACACGTGTCACCAAGAGAGAACGCCCGTCGGACGCGGTACTGGACTTGACCGGCGAGTCCGGTGCGAGTCCAGTAAGGTCCAGAGAGGACCGGACGCGTCCGGTCTTCAGGCATCGGACGCGGCCTCGCGTTCGGTGTGAGTCCAGTAAGCACCCTTGCACGTCGGACGCGTCCGGTGCTACCTGACCGGTGCGTCCGGTGGTTCGTTTTCAAAAACGGGTTTTGACCGTTACGGGGGACCGGTGCGTCCGGTGTGTTGCACCGGCGCGTCCGGTGACCCCGTGTCAGACAGTAACGGTTCGTTTTCTCTGAGGGGTGTATAAATACAACCCCTCCACCTCTTTTAGAGGTCTCTTGCTCATTCAAACATCTGAGAAAACCCTTTAGAGTGCAAGGGAGTGCAAGAGCTCTAGTGAGGATAAAGATTTGAGAATCAAAGTTTGAGTTTCCTCACTAGTGATTCGAGAGTAGCAAGTGTGCATCTACCTCCTCATTTGGGCTCGCTGTGGTCAAGTGAGAGTTCTAGCTTGTTACTCTTGGTGATCGCCATCACCTAGACGGCTTGGTGGTGATTGGGAGTTTGGTGATCATCCGGCGGAGCTTGTGGATGACCCAACTCAAGTTGTGAGCGGTTTTGGGTGATTCGCCGCGACGGAGTGTCGAAGAATCAACCCGTAGAGAGCACTTGATCCTTGCGCGGATCAAGGGGGAGCGACACCCTTGCGCGGGTGCTCCAACGAGGACTAGTGGGGAGTGGCGACTCTCCGATACCTCGGAAAAACATCGCCGTGTTCCTTGCCCCTTTACTTTCAAGCAATTACTTTCTCGTATTTACTTTCATTGCTTGTTTTACATTCCTAGAATTGCCATGCTAGACTAGGATTGGAAACTAGGGTGCAAAACTTTTTAACGGTAGACTCTCTAGGAACACAAGTAGGCACTAGGGGTGAATTCCGGCTTATAGGATTTAATTCTTGCAATTAATTTTTAGAAAAGCCCAATTCACCCCCCCTCTTGGGCATCTTGATCCTTTCATGTTGCAACAACGATATTATGCATGTTTTAACAATAACCTGAGCATGTTTTAATAGTACATCCCTGATGTTGTAGCAACGATATTGTACATGTTTCAATAGTAAACTGAACATGTTTCATTAGTACATCACTAATGTTGCAGCAGTGGGCCCCAAGGGCGTCCGCACGGAAGCCAACATCCTCTGTGCACTGCCGCCCCCACACGTCCTTTGCGTCGTCGCCGTGCGCCCAACCCGCCCTCTACGCGCCGTTGCCGCCCTCCCCCTCCTGTTCTCTGTGCCATCGCTGCGTCACATCTTGCCATCAGCGCATCACTGCCCAGCTCCATGCGACGCCGCCTTCTGCACGCTGCGGAGATCCCCGTCGTCGGCGAGCTCCACTTTGCCGCTAAGATCCATGCCCGGACGCTCCGTCCCGAAACGCACATGCTCCTGTCCTCTGTGCACTGCGGCCGTGCTCCACTCATCCTCTGTGTCGTCGCCAGCCCCAAGGGGAAACAGAGCAGCCGCGGAGTGTATGGACACGGTCATCCGGATGGACGTCTGGGCGCTAGTCGTTCTATTATATATATCTTTCCACCCTCCAACACTCTGAATGAGTGTCTTGTGATTGTATCGCCATCCAAAATCGACACTTATTTATGAGTGGAATACTGGATGTATTACTGAGAATAAGTGCGTTAGAATGCTAGATATATAAATACTACGACAATTATTATTACTATTAGATGTGATATATACGGCCTCTATCATGCGGGCGGCACTGACGAGCGTCACCACGCACCATTCGGCACTAGCTCACCAGCTGCTTCTCTCTCCTCAATCTCTTAGCCATCCATCATACGCCATATCCACCACCATGCATTATACTATGCTCTATGCTCTACTAGCTCTAATCTCGCCCTCTAGCCCAACTACCCAAGTGGACCTCATATAAAGGGGGCCGGGAGGCCAGCTGAGCCCAGGGAATCAAGCAAGCTTGCCTGCTGTTTCTTCTTCTTCCTCCTTCCTCCTCTCGACAGATCGAGCATCCAAGCTTGGTCTTTGTTTCTGTCGCTGGACGTACTACGGAGGTAGCAAGCTAGCTAGCAACCGATCGACCATGTCGTCGTCCTTGTTGTGTAGCCGCAGGAACCACAAGAAGGACAGAGATGGCGAGCAGGTCCAGGTCATCATGAGCACGGCGGCGGCGGTGATGAGGAAGGGCCCGTGGACGGATGAGGAGGACGAGCAGCTGGTACGGTTCGTGCGCCTGTTCGGCGAACGCCGATGGGATTTCTTAGCAAAGGTGTCAGGTTTGCGCGGTGGCGGGTGCGTCGATCGATCCCTCCATCCATGCCTGCCATCTGCAATTCTGCATGCATGCATGAGGAGGATCGGTCGACCCAGTGAGATCTCCATCGAGCAGTGTCGTTAACCATTTGCTTCTTCGTCTTGTTCTTCTCCCTCTCTGCATCTGCATGCGGCTCGATCTTGTGGATGGACGTGCGTGGTGGTACGTGCAGGTCTGCGGCGCACCGGCAAGAGCTGCCGCCTCCGGTGGGTGAACTACCTCCACCCGGGGCTCCGGCGCGGCCGCATCACCGCCGACGAGGAGCGCCGCATCGTGGAGCTCCACGCGCAGTGGGGAAGCAGGTGGTCGCGCATCGCCAGGAGCCTGCCCGGGCGCACCGACAACGAGATCAAGAACTTCTGGAGGACGCGGACCAGGAAGAGGGCGCTCGAGGAGAGGAGGGCCGCTGCGGGTGCGGCCGCGACGGCGGAGCCGGCGTCGTCGTCGTCCCCTTCGTCCTCGGTGACGACATCTGAGTGCCGCCCCGGATCCCCCACCTCGTCGGGCTCGTCGTCGTCGTCGCTGCGGGAAGGCCGCGGCGGCCACGGCGACGATGACGCGGAGCTCGAGGAGTGGACGCCCACCGCGGCGCCGGCGACCAAGCATGAGCAACAGCAGCCGCAGCCGCAGGAGTACTACGACGGTTGTTCCACCATGGACCAGCTATGGAACGAGATCGCGGCAGCCGATGCGGCGGCGATGAGCTACCTTGTCGGCGACGCCTGCTGGGGCGGAGCTGGTCATTATTACTATGGCGCTGCCGCTGAGCCGCCGCCGGCGTCGCCGCCGTGGGAGTACTGCGGCTCAGATTTTTCTCTCTGGAGGATCGACGACCAAGAGTACTACAAAAAGATGCTCGACTCCTCCTGATCCGATTCATGGCATATCCATCAATCATCTACACGCTTGTGCTCTGTGAATTTGCTAGCTCATATCGAATCGAGGAACGAATTACTGAACGGTAGGGATGGTAGATCATCATCTATCTTAGTAAGAGCTTATATGAATCTATGATGAGCGAAGTAGAGATCATGCATGGTGATGAGATGAGAGCGCTGTGTATTAATGGTGGTTCATACTTCAGAGTAGTGTGATCGACTGAATATATGTAGTTTGCATTTGTCTGAATCGATCCATCGATCTCCTGTTCGATACTTATATATTGTGTAGCCTGATCCTCTACTTATTAGTCAGTGAATTTTACCATGATGTGCATTTGCAGTTATATGTTGTTGCAGTCTTCTTGATTGTTAGTGTTAGGTGTGGTGCAGGACCCTGGTGTGGTGACAAAAGAATCAGCTGAGAACAAGCAGAACAATAATCAGTTGTGATTTCACCCAAAGCGAGTGCAGTATATATTATATAGATAGATTCTCACTCCATTAACTTTTGCTCTATATATGTGCTAGTTATCATAAGTTCATACCACTGAAGAAACACACAAAACGAAAGTGAAAATATATATTTATGTCATGCAACAAGGAAAAGAAATTACTATTAATTTATCCACCAAAACTTCACTAAAGCTTGCCTTGACTGAAACGGTATATATTCATCATTAGGAGCTAAAAACCAAAGCGTTCTCTTCATGGAATTTCAGTTTGACCTCTCCTCAACACGAAGCCAAAAGACAAACTGTTCCAAGCGTACGTGTGACGCGTGTCAATATATATATATATCCAGACTTGCAAAGAAAATAAATAACAGAATCGTAGATCACGCAAAATAGCTAGCTAGTACAGAATCTGCACCAAGAAAATTGAAATGTATACCAATAATAGCTAGGAGTAGTACAGACTACAGAATCTGCACCAGGGAAATTGAAGTTTATACCAATTCCATATTCCAAGAGAGTGCACGCATGATGCATCCATGCATGCATGGCGGCAGTGGTTGATTGCTTGCTGCATCTGCATGGGAATCTAATAATGGGACCCTCTCTAGCTCCAGCATCTGTGATTAGAAAGAGAGAAGCAGAGATGCTTGGAGAGAGAGAGAGATCAAAGAGAGGGCCAGGAGGCAGCAGGAGGAGGAGGAGGAGGAAGAGCAGCAGGAGGCTAGCCTAGCGCCGTTGTTGGTGCAGGTCCCTATCCAAACTTTTTCCTTGCGTGTGCAGTGCTGCCACCTTTCCATCCCTCCAATCGTGTCAGATTCCAAACCCCATCGCAAACTAACACTAGATTTGATAATATATAGCAAGTGTATGTGTGGTGATCGATGGAGATTAGTGGGTGATCCACATCCCCCTGTACGTGGGGCCATATCCTGGACAATGAAAATGTCACACACGCACACACACACAAGAAAATAGTATCTAGCTGGTAAATGTCCATTTAATTTACGGCACATCAGCCTTTTTGTTCCTTTTGTTTCCTGTTTTTGGCTAGTGTTTTGTTTGCTTTCCTTTCTAATAATATAGCACGTCTTGTAGTCCTTTTGGAACAAAAACAATGTCCACCTGACCTCCTAAACTTTACTTAATTTTCACTATGGCCCTATGGGCATATAAAAAAATCTGATGGCTACAAGGAATTACTCAAATACATATAGGAATGCAATTCCAGACAGAAAACCATGAGGAATCTGCCGACATGAGCCAGTAATCAGGAATTTGTTTACTTTAATCCTATGATTTCTAAGAATCAGATCAATATTCACCTTTGCTTGTGAGCCAATTCCTATTTTCACCTGCTTGGAGTCTTTTTTTTTTGAACAGTCACCCCCTGGGGGGTGGGGAGAGAATCCTCACCTGAAAACCCAGCATCACTGCAGGCCAAACCCAGCATCACTGTCAGAATTAGAACCGACATAGTGCAATCGGTAGTGATGAGCTTCCCCATCACCCTAGACCCAGCAATGGTAGGAAGATTGAACAAACAAATGACCATCAAATGTCATCATGTGGACTATAGGAGGACAAGAAGTTTGGTAGACGTACTAACTTGTGTGACTACTGCCAAACACCACATATATACTAAAACTGTAGTTGCCTATGCTTAACCGTGGTAACCTTAGATTGTAAGTGAAGGCTAAGAAACTCCAATAGTTCTTTTATCCTCTTTCCCTTAAAATGTCCTATAGGGGATTGAGGAAAGTGAATTATAGGATATAGGGGAGGGTTGATGCAGCAGATTGAGGAAACTTCATCACCTTTATTACGTGGACTCACATGTCAGTGACAGACGGGGGAGGAAAGGGGATTGAGAAAAAAGGTTGCTTGCTCCATCCCCTCTATTTGAGGAATTGATGGGGGATGTTTTGAGGGATTGAGAAAAAAAAATAGGGAATGGGGACTGAGAAAGGGGATCTATTGGAGTAATTTTTTTTCACCTCATTTCCCTTTATGACAATTTTTACGAAAAGGAGATTGTTTTTCTCAATCTGATGGAGTTGCTCTAATGACCTTATTTTAAGAAACAAGGGTGAAGTGACCAAATCAAAGACTAAGGCTTAAACACGGGGCATCATTTAGGGGAATAAATTTAAATGGACTTCTTAGAAAAAACAGCTTCTTATATGACTTTATCCGTAAAACCCCTGCTACAACCATGGTGGTTCATAAAGTTCAATTTTTCAATCACATGCAAGTAACTAAGTAAGCAACAACTTTGTGACACAACCATTATATACGATCTCCTTATTATAATAAGGGGACTCCTCAGAGGTAGATGAGTGTTTTGAAGCCTACCAATAATTTTTTTTTCAGGCTCCAAATCAATCGAGATTAAGGTTTGACATTTAGGATCCAGAGTTTGGGGTTTCATCGACAGGAGCATCTCCAAGAGTTTTTTTTAAACTCACTCTATAAATCCTCATTTGAAGAGTCATTTGCATAAAAATCATTCTCTATTTATTTCCACCTTCTAACGGTTTCGCTATATCTTGTCTGCACTTTGGAGAGCCATCCCCGCTCTTCATATTTAACTAGTGAGAAAACATTAATAGAATTATAAGATGGCAATATTTGAAGATTTAATTGAAGAAGCTGTTGAAATGCTTTTTTTCACCAAATTAAAATCTCTATTCCTATTAAAGAGACACTTGAAGTTGCTCTAAAAGGTGGCAACCTTAGAAGGAAGGTCGCTGACTCCAAGCAGGTTGGCGGTGGTAGCAGGCATAGGGGCGACAATGCAAGGCAAGGCAAGGCTGCGTTGGTACATCATCGGTTGGTACGGTGGAAGTGGAATAGGGTAGGCAGGGCCATCGAGCTGAGAGTGGTTCTAGTGTGACTGTAGCCGCCAATGACAGTGAGGAGGATACCGTGTCATGGCAGCATAGATGAGTTTGCTAGCGGGGTTGAGTAAACATAAAGAAGGATCAATGATAGTTGATAGGAAGACAAGGAAGAAACACCAGGAAAGTTGGATCAACGATGTTGAAAAAAAATGAGTGTTTTTACCCCTGCAGGTAATAACTGTGTTCATAGCCCCAGGTAACGACAAGGTTAAATTTTCTTCATTTGCATGGTCGTCCACATCATGTCAACGTTTTAATGATAAGACTCAAATTTTTTATATATACACGTACGTACGTGCCGACACGCTTCCTTCTCTTTGTAGGGGCCTTGCTGCAAGTTGAATGGAAGGTAACTAAAAAGGCCAAGTGGCTTTTGTGATAAGAGGGTTGAATGAATTAAAAAGAATAGCAATGGAATAGATAAACTAAATAAAGCTGGTGGTGATAAGGAAGCTAGGCTCTCTCTCTCCAGGTTGAGCACAAACAAACAATGCATGCATGCTTTCACCTTTTCTTTCTTCTTCTTGTGCAACTGCACATATATACTATCTACATGCATCCCTAGCTACCTTTTGGCCCAATCCCGATATGATTAACCTAGCATTATCTCATCGTAAAAAATTTTGCATCCACTAGCTAGCAGAGCAGTCACCAGTGTTAGTGGTCGATTCACCACACAGCCTTGTTTAGTGCGCGTGAGTGCATGGATGCCTGCCGGCCCTCTTTGTAGGTTGTAGCGCTAGTGTGTGTGGTATAGCAGCTAGTAACACGGACAGCAGTCCGGGACACGGATGCATGGTGACCTCATCACATCACATTCGTTAAATATTTGTTCCCCACTCACCACCTCTTCTTGAATTCTCGACCGTTGTTTTTTCATTTCCATATGAAACAATTTAATTGGCATTTTCTCTTCTTTCAGATGGCAACGGCCGAGTCGATGGCGAGAAATCGATGTTTCCTCTAGTTGAATGCACACAAGCAAGTGTACCATATGCGTCAGATAATATTAAAAAGTAAAGCGTGAAAAATACGGCCACGTACGTTGTATATTCTTCAAATGCAATTCACACAGCAGCTGAATAAGTTCCATCTTTCCCGTCTTGCCACTTTCTGTGGTACTGGGAAGTGATAAAAAAAGGTTCAGCTCGATTTTTTTTATTTTTTTTTTATTTTGCAAAGCACAGATGTAGATACTCACACTCACATACATGCACACATACTTACTATATCTCTTTTGAACAACTTCAAAAGGCTAAGGTCAATAGCTCGGTTCGAGATTGACAAATAAAGTTACATTCTTGTCTCGATATTCATGAACATGTCATCTACAACTAGAAGAATAACGTTGTTAAATTCTGAAATATATTTATGAAAAATGGAAGCAATTGCGTCAAGTCAATTTGGGTAAGCAGATTAGAAAAAGGAGACAAAACGCAGCTCTTTTTTTTAGTGGAGACAAAACGCTAGCTCAAGCAGCAAAACTATGCACAGACTAGGGAGTAGTATATGAAAGTTATTACTTGGGCCTCATAATTGGCATTTTCTCTTCTTTCAGATGGCAACGGCCGAGTCGATGGCGATAAATAAATGTTTCCTCTGGTTGAATGCACACAAGCAAGTGTACCATATGCGTCAGATAATATAAAAAAGTAAAGCGTGAAAAATACGGCCACGTACGTTGTATATTCTTCAAATGCAATTCACACAGCAGCTGAATAAGTTCCATCTTTCCCGTCTTGCCACTTTCTGTGGTACTGGGAAGTGATAAAAAAAGGTTCAGCTAGATTTTTATTTTTATTTTATTTTTATTTTTTTTGCAAAGCACAGATGTAGATACTCACACTCACATACGTGCACGCATACTTACTATATCTCTTTTGAACAACTTCAAAAGGCTAAGGTCAAGGTCCGTTCGAGATTGACAAATAAAGTTACATTCTTGTCTCGATATTCATGAACATGTCATCTACAACTACTAGAAGAATAACGTTGTTAAATTCTGAAATATATTTATGAAAAATGGAAGCAATTGCGTCAAGTCAATTTGGGTAAGCAGATTAGAAAAAGGAGACAAAACGCTAGCTCTTTTTTTTTAGTGGAGACAAAACGCTAGCTCAAGCAGCAAAACTATGCACAGACTAGGGAGTAGTATATGAAAGTTATTACTTGGGCCTCCATTCGAAACGTCAGTTTGGGCTGGGCCACACGTCGCCATGGCTCGATAGACAGCAGCCCCATCATCATCCTCCGGGCACTCGCATCGCATGCATCCACATAGGAAGGGCTGGGCCATTCGAGGCATGGCCTTCGCTTCAAAAAAAAAAAAAACAATCCTGAATTTCGGCCTATCCTTGCCTATGACGTATAGACCATAGATGTCATACTAGCAAAGCAAATATACCTGTTGTCGTAATCTCGTTGCATGGTCATCTTAGGATTTGCAGCTCGATGTTTATTCAATGATCGTGTCATACGTCGCAATTTGTCTTAAAATCAAATTCCACGACGTGTGCACACAGTTTTACGTCCCTCCGATCTCTTGGGTGTGTGTGCATATATGCATGCAATGCTCGCTGCTGCGGATCGATGGGTGGTGGCCAGAATGATATAGGGAGTACATGCATCATGCTTGAAGGCTAATATAGGGTCTATTTGATTGAGCCGTGAACCGTAATAAAAATATTGTGAACTATGAGCTGTGAAAAAACGATTGTGAGCTATACGCTAGAAAAAGGTTGTAAATTGTTTGGTTAAAACAACTACGAAAACTGTCCACTCTCTTTATCTCCCTTGAAGCAACTATAAAACATCACTCTATTTTCACTCATTTGGAAAAAGCATAAAACCAACCACCAAAAGCAAAGTCCAAGGTGCAGCGAAAATTGTACTACATGAAAGTAGCTGCTTTCGGAAAAGCAGCTTCTGGTTCTACCTATCGGGTTGGCATTCTGCTTTTTAGCAGCAAAAACACTTTTCCAAAGGCTGAACCAAATACATCCGTAACCTACATATGTACCTAGATAGCATCATTTTTCATGTGAGAATGTAAATATATGCATATTTTGTCATTAATATACAACCTATTTTTGTGTGTATTACGGTTTTTAGCATGTAAGGCTGTTTAGGTATTATTGTATTATTAGTGAAAGAGAGCATACCCTTTTGTTCTTGCGATTTCTGGAGCAGAGCAGTTGAGCCTCTCAGATAGCCCACTTGGCATACATACATCCTCACGTCCTCGCAACACTATTTTTATCGGTAGCCAAAAAACAAAGGCTCCGCAATCCGCAGCGCGGGGTGGGGTGGTGGACCTATATATAGTCGTTTCCTATGACCTCATCTCGATCTCCTACCACTTGAAACCAATCCAGCCTTCCTTCTTCGTCTCCCCTCTGTCGTGCAGTGTCGCTCTCTGTCATCCCCATGGGTGGTAATGCAATCGTCATTAATTCTGCAAGCATAGTTAGTTGTTGTGTTCTCGCAAAAAAAGTTAGTTGTTGTGTTTTAGTTTTGAGAGTGTGTTGATGGTGTGGTGATATGATTTCTATTGATCTAATGT
This sequence comes from Saccharum spontaneum, assembly GCA_022457205.1. Lineage (NCBI taxonomy): Eukaryota > Viridiplantae > Streptophyta > Magnoliopsida > Poales > Poaceae > Saccharum > Saccharum spontaneum. The sequence goes on from CM039612.1 coordinate 6,159,187, forward strand.
GTTTCTTGGTTTGGTTGGTTTTGTTTAAATTTGCTCCATCCAATGTGCAGCGAAGATCAAGATCGGGATCAATGGTGAGTTCTATTAACAGCCTCTTACAAATCTGATCTGGTTTGTTGGTCTATTTGAGTTCTTAGATGGTGTGAATTTTTGGTTTATGCAGGGTTTGGTAGGATTGGTAGGCTTGTGGCGAGAGTGGCTCTGCAGAGCAACGATGTCGAGCTCGTTGCTGTCAATGACCCCTTCATCAGCACCGACTACATGGTATATGTTTCATCTCTCTAACATTTTGCTTCTTCTGTTACTTATGGGAGTGCATGCAGTATGTTTTGTTGAACCTACATGCTTGTTCGATGGTAGTATATATGTACATTTTATACGACCTTGTTGGATGGGATGTATATATGGGGTCATGCACTATATTCATCCATGTTAAGGTTCATCCGAATTTTATGATCTAAACAAATTACATTAGATATATTCCATTGCTGATGTTATTGGTTCAAAGCATCTAAATCTATGTTTTTGTGCAGATCTTGAATTCTTTGAATCTTCTTATTCCTACATTTGACAAGTTTGATTAGCTTACCTACACCAATTGAGTCCCATCTTGTTATTGCAGACCTACATGTTCAAGTATGACACTGTCCATGGACAGTGGAAGCACCATGATGTCAAGGTGAAGGACTCAAAGACCCTTGTTTTTGGTGACAACGAGGTTGTTGTGTTTGGCTGCAGGTTTGCTACCATTCCTTTTGATATTAATGTATTTCATACCCAATTCAACCTTTGTGGGCTAATCACTGACGACGTGTTTGTAGGAACCCTGAGGAGATCCCATGGGGTTCAGTTGGTGCTGATTATGTTGTTGAGTCTACTGGTGTTTTCACTGACCAGGACAAGGCTATGGCTCACTTGAAGGTACATTCTTCTTTATTCCTAGTGTTTTGTTATTCTAAGGTTCTTATATTTTTTTTGTGACTCTAAGGTTCTTATATATTAGTTCTTCCAAAGTGTTGAAAGGATCTGGTGGTTTCTCTATGTTCTTTTACAGGGTGGTGCTAAGAAGGTCATCATTTCTGCTCCTAGCAAGGATGCGCCCATGTTCGTCGTTGGTGTCAACGAGAAGGAATACAAGTCTGACATTAACATTGTCTCTAATGCTAGCTGCACTACCAACTGCCTTGCTCCTCTTGCTAAGGTGCTTCTTGTTATGTTGTTTTACCGCTGACATAAACTACTATTTAATTGGGATCCTATATATCATCTTACCTTGGTCATTTGTTTTTGTTCCATGTAGGTCATCAATGACAAGTTTGGCATTGTGGAGGGTCTAATGACCACCGTTCATGCCATCACTGGTAAAGCTTATTTCTAAATAGGTTAAGAGGAAAATTTATATAGTTATAAGTAATGGGGCACATGTGGTTCTTACAGCTACCCAAAAGACTGTTGATGGGCCCTCATCGAAGGACTGGAGGGGCGGAAGGGCTGCTAGCTTCAACATCATACCCAGCAGCACCGGAGCTGCTAAGGTTAGGAAACTGAACTAGTTTCTTTTGCTTGTGTACTACACAATATGCTTCAATGTTATTACCTTCATGCTTTAATTTGCATAAAAGAAAGTATGGTAATGTAAAATGGTGTATATATAGTTTAAGTTTCTAAAATAGAAACACATCTTCCTACATTTTTGTTAATCATTTCTGTTTTGTGGATTTATTGTATTTTAGTTTGTGACTACTTAATTTATTGCAGGCTGTTGGTAAAGTGCTTCCTGCCCTTAATGGGAAGTTGACTGGAATGGCTTTCCGTGTTCCTACCGTTGATGTCTCTGTCGTTGATCTGACTGTTAGGCTTGAGAAGTCAGCTACCTATGATGAGATCAAGGCTGCGATCAAGTGAGTTTTATGCAATGCCCAGTGTTTGGCCAACATTCAAATGCACATTGACTTGTTTTAAATAGTCATTCGGATGCTCGTACAAACATCTCCAATATTCTTCTAGGGCCGAGGCAGAGGGTACCCTCAAGGGCATTTTGGGTTATGTTGACGAGGACCTTGTTTCCACTGACTTCCTGGGTGACAATAGGTATTAGTATTATACATACTATGATCCAATAATCTTTACCATTTTGTGATAATCATTTGTTAACTATTAATTATTAGGTCCTCGGCCTACTTACAATTTTTTTTGGGTAATTGTCTCTCTCAATCACAGGTCTAGCATCTTTGATGCTAAGGCCGGCATTGCTTTGAATGGCAACTTCGTGAAGCTTGTGTCCTGGTATGACAACGAGTGGGGATATAGGTTAGTAGCCTCTACTGAGTGTTATATATCTGGCATTGGCTAGGCTTCTGTCTGTGCACTTGAATTTCTAAATCCTAACTTGTTTTTCATTTCATCTCTTTCAAGCACCCGTGTGATCGACCTGATCCGCCACATGTATGGCACCAACTAGATGAGCAAACCGAAATCCTGGGGAGTTGTGTTTCTTCATCGGAGGAGTGTAGAGAGCCTCTTCCGAGAATAAATTTTTGTAACGAATTATTATACGTCTGAAACTATTTTGTGTGTATATGTAACCCATTGTTTGGTTGAGTATGAGTATGTGGTGGCTCATATTTTATCAGGTCTATGTGCCGTCGTTAAACTTTTAACTGATAGTTTTTAGTTAGTTTTTGGTTGCGCATTCTCTCGTTTGTCAGCTCAGTTGGCCGCGTCTCCGTCGTGGGATGCTCGAGGTCGGGAGTTTGACTCCTGCCTGCTACGGCACTGCTGCAGTAATGTGCAGTTTGTATAGAAAAAAACCCCTCACCTGTCCTGCGTTTTCCAAAGCACAGATAAATGGACCGGCCCACTTAAGGGGTAACGGGCCTCTGTGTGAGGGCGAGGTATGAGGTTCGGGGGTTTCTCAGCCTGCGTGAGAAAGTTTTTTACCTATGCGCAAAGTCGTGAGGGCCGTCTGCCCGCCAGAGTTTTTTTTATTTGTCGAGCTGTAGTTCTGCATGCTCTCAGAAGTAGTATTCATTTCATATACATATAGTAGTATTATAATCATTATTATTACTTTGGCGGTTGCCGGTTGGGCCTTCAGGATTTTGAAACATCAGTTTGGGCTGGGCCGCTGGCCCAGAAAGTTGATGTGAAGCAGTGCAGATATCATCATCCTCTGGGCCGCCGCCACTCAATCGCATGCATGCCCACCCGCATCATGGATGTTCCCTCAAAAAAAAAAAAGGAAAAAAACCCCGCATCATGGATGGACCATTCGGGGGGCATATGCATATGCATATGCATATGCATATGCATATATGACCTCTCCTGCCAATTTGCACACACCAACACTAATTTCTGAGGTGTAAAATTTTTCATATTATATTATGCAAACCCATCGTGAATAATGAGGCCTGGAAGTCATCAGAGTCCTATTTTAAATCATCCTCTCCTGCTACTTTGCACACACCAACATTCTGATTTCTCAGATGTATAATTCAGTAAACTAACTAAGCTTTAGGCCTAACAGTAATAGCATTGCTTGTGATGGCATAGTTAGACTATTCTTATTATGCAACCCATCCTGAATAATGAGGCCTGGAAGAAGTCATCAGAGTCTTATTTTAAATCAGAATAATTATATGCATGTTTTCACTGGCTGGAAGATGGTTGGAAGTCATCAGAGTCCAACTTGGCTCTACACAGCATGCCCTTATATTAGCGCTTCTAGAGACTTGAAGAAGTCATGAGTGAGTCAGCAGTCTCTAACTTACTACCCAACCTCTGCTTGTGCAGCAGCTAGCAAGGTCGTCCTGCTGCCTAAAAACAGCACACACCAAAACAAAGACAAGAAGAAATAAGATCCTCTGTCTGACTGATGATCGATCTTTCTTCGTCTACCTGCAGGTTGGTCGATCTGGACCTCATCACCTGCTTGCTTTGAACAGTCTCTCTGTTTAATTAGCAGCGCGTAGTAATAATCAGCTTTGACAGGAAACGAGGCCTGCCTGCCGGCTGCGTCATGCATATGCTGCTGAAAGCGAGATCATATCATTATTCCATGATCGACTGAGATTATAAAGGTGCATGCATGAGCGGTTAAAACAGGCAACTCTACTATTCTGACTTGCCATTTTTTATCACTCGGTAGACAGTGACTTTTTACTGATGTGGACCATCAGTAGACTATTGTTGGCCCCAAACTGAACATATTTCATCACTGCTCTCTCCGTCCTCAAATACAAGACTAGTCGGTACACCCGTGCTTCGCACGGGGCAGCAAGCCAAGAACATGGCACGTTATACGATTATACATGGAAGGAAAAGATAAGTAAAATTAGTTACAATGGAGACTCATGTTGCCATGGTGTAAATAAATCCCAATGCTTGGCGAAGTTGTCTCACTTGGGGGAGCGAGGCCTGTCATGGAAATGTGGTCCAGCAGAGTCGGTATCATCACGAAAGATTATCAGCTAGAGGTGCAAGGAAACATAAAGTTCCCGAGCTGCGTAGGCAGATAGAAAAGAAAACATCTTAGGTGGATTATAATTTGCATGTATCATAAACCTGGTATGGATTTATCTTTAAAAGATGTTGTTGCGAGCAGGTTTTATATCTGGAGGTGTAGTGGTAAATCTGTAGCACATGCTTCAAAATATGGAGACCATCAAAGGCAATAAAATGGAGATACTTACGACTGCAAAGATTCCCTGAGCAGGGGAGTTTTCGACATGTAAAGGAACCGGCCCTCTTCTGTAACTAAAATAGCATCTATTTAGTTATCGGGCTGCATAGAAAGGCAGAGAAAAAAAATAATATACAATCTTAGCAGGGAGATGACCTAAAAAACAAACCGCAGAAGAAGTGAAGCAGCACAATAACAGAACATGTATTACAGATTAGACCTACAATGAGGCTGCGGCTGCATTGAGTAATAGTAATATTATGGAACATAGTTTTGTTGAGCCTAATTCCCAAAGGCTTAGGAAGGAATTCTGTGTCTTTCGTAAAGCTAAAGGGCCTTAAAAACAGAGCCGATCGATTACACAACATAAGCAGTTGTCTGAAAAGACTATTGAATAATCAATTGTTTTTAGATGTTTGTCAAGCAAATATTGTGCAGTGGGAATACTTACCTAGGCTCAGAACGTTAAGTTGATATATCTTCGAAAATTTCTAAACCTGCCATTTAAATAGGGAATCCTTATGTGGGGAAGTAATGCTGGACTGACACCATTACTGATGTGGAAAGTGTGGTCATAGATCCCCACAATTGCAAGTCTGCTTTGACCTGAAGGAACTACTACCCTCAAAGTTCAGTGCCTCACATTGAAGGCATTTTGTTATTTTGCAGCAACAACGACTGTTGAAAGTAATTTGTTGAAATAATAGAAAAGGTAAACATAGAATCAGTTTCGGAAGAAAAGAAGAAGAAATAAAGGATGGAAGCATGGAAGGTGATATAACTGCGGTTAAGAAATACATGAGAAAGTACTATATGAGTATGCAAGGTTGGAAGAGCACCAAACCTAGCCAATACAATTGTGTATGAATATCTTTCTGTATGAATATATGCTGGTAAGAGTGGAGCAGCACTGAAATATAAAAGGCACGCTGCAATGACCGGAAGCAAACGACTGCAGAAATTATGTGTTGCACAATTTATTTATCAGATCAAAATTTAGCAACGTCAAACTGCAGCTGACCTGTGGGACTCTATTTTCGTAGACCATAAATACATCCGGAGCCGGCTGCTGGGTGCCGGCCGGGTGGTCCAGCAGTGGGAGCAGACAAGGCGACGTGCAGGAGATGGAGCAGATGAAGAACTCCATTTAATGCATGCGTACTAGTACGTACGTGATCATATCGATCTTCAGCCTGACCCTTATCCAAAATAAATAAATAACGAGTTTAAATATGTGGTGCATATCCCTGGTCCAAGCAATAATGCCACAAGAAGAATGCATGCATGGACCACGAATATACTATCCGTGCATTACAAAGTATAATGCCGCATTCATTCCAAATTATAGTTCACTTTAGATTTATCCTAAGTTAAAAAATTGACTTTTACGAATTCTTTGGTTAAAATATATATTGGCATCTATAACTGAAACATATTTTATGGAGTATTCTTTTTGCTAATCTATTTCATGAAGTGTTTAATGGAACTAACTTGACGTTGTAAATGTTGGTCTGTTTTTCTATAAAATTGGTCAGAGTTAAATAAGTTTCACTTAGAACAAAGTTAAAGTGAGGGAGTATAAGGTACACTTCATATGTAACTAAAAGCATGCATGCTTGTGTGATAAGTAATTAATAACATATGTCTCAAATTATAGGTCGATTTGACTTTTCTATACACCTAGATATATGATATGTCTAGATATATAATAAAAGTTATGTATAAAAAAACTAAAATGACCTATAGTTTAGAACGAACATGGGAAAAATAAGTAGTGCAATAGTAATTCCTAGAATAGTAATAAAAAATAGCAAACAAATCATGTGAGTGAGGCAAGGAGGAGGACATCTGATTAATGAAATAAATAAGGGGAGGGAGCAAGGCAGTACAATGAAAAGAAAAACACAAGGACTTTTGAAGGAGCAAAGGAGGGAAAAAGAACCCAGTAAAGTGCAGAAAATAATAAATAAATCTATTGTGTGGTACTCCCTCCATCCCAAATTATAAGACGTTTGACTTTTTTGTTCCCAAGTTTGACCACTCGTCTTATTCAAAAAATTTGTATAAACATAGTCAAATTTAAGTCATTCTTGAGGAACTTTTATTAATATACCAAGCCACGATAAAAGAATTGATATTTTGCACAAATTTTTAAATAAGACGAGTGGTCAAACTTGGTGTCAAAAAAGTCAAACGTCTTATAATTTGGGATGGAGGGAGTAGTAGCTAGGTTTTGATTTTCTCGGTCCTCTCCCTATATAATGTAGATTTATTTTATAGATATGTAGGGGGCGGGGGTGTAAGGGTGGTGGCGGTGGAGGTGGCGCGGGGGCGTGGATGGCGACATGCGTGGCCCCTGCTCAGTCAGCCTGTTCGTTTCGCTGGTTTATTGTGGCTGAAAGTACTGTTTGCTGGTTTATTGTGAGAGAAAAACACTGTTAGATGACTGTTGATTTGGCTGAATAGATCAAACAAACGGGGTGTCTCCAGGGACTACTAGGGCGGCAGGAGCACGCAGGGCAAGTTGAAGCAGGCACCACACCACACATGCATACATGCATGGGTCCAACGCATGCGCATGCACACCTGCAAAGGTAGATAGGAATGAATTCGTTTGGGGCACATTCATGCACGCGTGCGTGCGTGCGCGTGCGCGTATCTCTACTGTAATGAATACTTGCCAAGGCCATCTCCTTTTCAAAATCAAGGGTCTAAAACATCTCTAAGAAAAATCTAAGAGCTACAATTAGATGTATGGTCAGGCTTCCCACTCTCCTCTCTCTCACCCTGCCTCCCACGCGCCCACGTCCTCACTTCGGCACATATCTAGCGATACAAAATTTAAATTCGTAGCGTCCGCGTGGACAAAAAAGGAAACGCCGCGACCAGGACGCTCATCCTGCCGGCCGGCCGCCTCTCCCCGATCAGCCAGAGCATGCCGGCCGTCACCGTCGCTGGCTGACCTCGACGCCCTGGTCCGGCGGGTGCCCTGCTAGCCTTCCCTCTCGGTCCTCCAGATCCCACAGGCGGCGGCCCCGAGCAGCGGCGAGGCGGAGCTCCCCAGCGGGTGCCCTGTTGGCCTTCTCTTCCCTCTCCAGATCCCGCAGATGGTGAGTTCTCTGGCCAGCGGCGGGGCGGGGCTCATTAGTCGGCGCCTTCGTGTCCTTCTCCTCTCAACCTAGGAAAGGACCGGCGCCTGGCGGCCTGCCCAGATCAAGCGGCGCCTGAGCGACAGAGCAAAGGCAAGGCACTCCCATATCCCCTCTCTCTTCATTATCTTGTAGCTTTCCTCTCCCCTCAGATCCACTCCATGGCAGAAGAGAACGAAAGTCCAAGCGTCATGGTGCAAGCAGATGCCACGGCAAGCCGGAGCGAGGAGGCGGCGGATGCCTGTTCCCGCGCGGCGCCACCGTTGCGCGACCACGACCACCTCGCCGCCAGGCGCCAGCCTCACCGATTTCATCGCCTGACACTCCGAAGGCAAGTGATCACGATCCCCAGCTTCTCTCCCTCTCTGCTCTCATCTCTGTCCGGTGCCGGGTTGGGTGGCTGAAAGGAAAATCAGATTTTTGACGGGCTGCTCCTGTCCCCCCCCCCACTCGCATGCTGCAGGGAGAGGCGGATTGGTGTGCGTCACCTCCAGCGGCACTACGGTGCCCCTGGAGCAGCGCGTGCTCTACATCCATAAATTTAGCTCCGGCTACCTTAACCGAGTAGGCAGACAAATCACACGCTCTTTTTCTTTTTATTGCTTTGCTTGCTCATGCTATTATGGAGCTGCCCGTTCATCTTTTGGTTCAATGGAGATCGGTTCATTGTAGGTGTTTTCTCAAGGCCAGCTATGCTGTCATCTACATACACTGGTGAGTCCTTGGTACCAGACTACTTTTGTTCAATTAGTTGGGGTTACACTGAACTAGCTGTACTCTAAATATTTTAACTCAAGCTAGGCTTGGCTTGTGAAGCCCTACAAATCACACACTCTTTTTCTTTTTATTGCTCTGCTTGCTCATGCTATTATGGAGCTGCCGGTTCATGTTTTGGTTCAATGGAGATCGGTTCATTGCAGGTATTTTCTCAAGGCCAGCTACGCTGTCATCTACATACACCGGTGAGTCCTTGGAACCAGACTACTTTTGTTCAATTAGTTGGGGTGAAACTGAACTAGCTGTACTCTAAATATTTTAACTGAAGCTAGGCTTGGCTTGTGATGCCCTCAGAGCCAAATGTCACAGAATTCTCGGTATAGTAAGCTGCAAGCTGTTTTAGTTCAGTTCTGAATGACAAAATGACAGAAGTTCCATCCACAAAGCAGGTGTGACAGAGATTATATTGCAGTGTTGTATTTTCCCCATGCTTCTTCAAACTATATTGCAGTGCTATATTTGCAATAACCTTATAATTTAGTTACAACTTTCCAAAGCTTCAGTTAAATTATAACAACTAATCAGTGAATCCGCTATATATGTACAGCTATATATGCCTGTCTGGAATATGACCATCAGTTCAAATGCCTGATGTTACCTTTTACTAACTTCTTTGGAGTTTTTACTTTCAGACAAGAAATATATGTACAGCTATATATGCCTGTCTGGAATACACCAGATTCCTTTGGTCAGGTGTTGGAGTGTTGGGATAGGGAAAGGAAAGAAATGGTGGCTATGAAGAGGTGCGAGAAATGCTTATTATTAAGGGAAACTTCAACTGCTCATGTATCATCTGTGTGCAAGATGTTTTCTTTAACATGCTCCATGCTCTGTTCTTTATCAAACCGGCATAGATAAACACCAGATGATTTTTTGGATGTGTTTTTTATTCTCTGCGTTGTCTTGTCAAGGACTTTCTCTGATTTGGTGATTTTGTGCTTGGGGTTCGTGATAGGTGGATATGTCAAGGCCAAGATGGACGTGATGAAGCCCTGGATTGCTAAGCGGTTCACTGAGCTCCTTGGGTTTGAGGTCGAGGTTCTCATCTACTTCATCTATGGCCTCCTCGAGAAGGTAATTCAAGTTCAGCAATGTTGCTTGTTTATATTGTCCTTGTTGAATTGTGCATGCATATTTTCCGAGAGGTATCAAATTTTATTGAATTTCTTTGAAAAGCATATTATCAAATTTGATTGAATTTGGTTCTTTGAAAAGCAGTAACAAGCCTGGTACACATAGGGCATTCCGGGATATGGCTGATTTAGTCTAATCAGCTTGACTACTGTAGCTCAGAAACTACATAGCAGCCATTTGTGGACTAGCTTAGGAATTAGAACTGAAATACGTCTTGGTATTATACTTTAGTTCAGGAGTCCAATGTTGCTCAGCTGTAGAATTCGATTTTTGTTAATGTTATCTGAAGTCGAGTACAAGCCAAGTACAGATAACTAGATTGTTTATTCTATTTTTTAACATTAATTTTCCTGTATATAAGATGAGATGTGTATATTCCTTTGTTTTTTTATTGGCGGGAAGCGGATGGAAAAGAAGATTTAGATCCAGCTGACAGGGTTCATGGAAAAGAACACAGTGAAGTTCATGAAGGAACTAGGAGCCTCTGGAGCCTCCTCCTTAGTGCACAGCAGAATGCCAGTGGGGTGCCTCAACGGCTTCTGGATGAAAAGGAGGCTGACATTTATTTTTTACAAATTTTATCATGTTTTGTCTTGGAGCGGCCAGAGTTCAGACAAGAACGGGAACGGACGAGTTGACATTGATGACTGTACCCGTGTAAGTTATGTTCTATTTACTGCTTTGTACAAGTACTTTATTTAATTTGGCATTTATACATTAATCTCTATGTGTTTTAGATTCTACTACCGTACCATCAGGATGGATTCTACATTTTATTCGTGATAGATATGCAAAACAAAATAGTGCGCATTATGGATCCACTACAAGATCTACCATGTGCAAAGGGTTATAGTCAAAGTATGGTATATGAAACAATGCTCCATAATATTGGTAGAATGTTCAATCTCGCCATGGGGCTATCAAAATCAAAGAGGAACCATTTTATATATTCATGGGAGCCAGAATACCCTGCATGTGTAACAAAGGTTACAGATAACAATAAAGACTGGTAATCATTTGTCACTTGGTTTAACTTTGTTATTACATAAACAATTATTAATTGAGTTTTGTACATCAAGTAAACAACTCATCTTGTACAGGAACTTGGGAGGCTTCCTTGTATACAATTTTATGAAGCTGTGGGACGGTGTGACATTGCCACCGATCAACAACGTAAGCATATTAAGTCTCCAACCATATTTTGTACAATACACAAATAAATAAATAAATAAATAAATACATTACATTACATTATCTACCATGCACAGCTATCAACATCACTGAGGACGGAGTTCTTGGCTGACATTTTGATAAGTCATGCAAACGAATCTTATGATAACATCCCCGAAGACATTCAACATTTGACTAAGAAGTTAGAGAATATGTAAATATTTCTACTTATATGCAGTGGTGACTCCAATATTGTCTACAGACTCAAATATAATTGTGCAAAGGTTAAACTCTGCAAAAACAAAATGGTTGATTATTATACAACTCTTCCTAAAAACAACCGTAGCGTTAGCACGGGCATTATACTAGTGAAGGGATGGTGTAGATGTACGCATGAGAATGAGAGACCGGAAGTCACAGTGTAAGCGGCTAGAGAGCCCCACGGCGCACGTACCCTCTTCCTTTCAATTTTGCATTTGGTGGGTCGTTGATTTGGACGCCACGATTTGACACGAAAGTAATGTGCGTACTGTGTGATGTTGATTACTGCCGTTAGGGCTTGTTTAGCTGCATTAGGACTCGCACACCCAATTCGCTTGAGTTGGAAGGGATGATTGAGGTCAAAGATTCACTCCAATTCATATGGTTGGGAGGTCGGAGGCATTCTACCCACTACTACACAAACGTTTTTTTTATAGACGGTTAAAAAAGATATTTAGAAACCGTTACTTTGTCATTGATTGTAAAAATAAGTTATCTTCAGAAACAATTTTAAAACCATCCCTAAAAAATTGAATAATATAAGCTATGAAAAGCCATCCCTCAATATGGCAAATTCAATGACAAGTCCAATGTCTCGAGACCATGATTTAGGCTAAAATGATTGTTTATGTCCTTCAAGTAACTACAAGTATTTGTAATTAATACAAAAGAAAATTCCTTGAATGAAGATATATAATAAGCATTAGAGTTTTAGTGGATAGAAATACTACAAGAACTAAAAGATCAAAAGTTTAAAGCTAAAATTTAGTTTACTTTATGATATCACAGAAACGGATGCAACAAGACCTATATAATTTAACCTTATGTTTTAACTAAACAGATAATGAAGCCCCACAGTGGTGCAATGAAAAAGATGAAAACGCATAAGAGTCTCCATGTTAATGCTACTAAGACATGCTAGAAGAACAAGTTAAATACTAAAAATTCTCAACAATTAGAATGATCAGGCCACAAATTCCATAAACTCTAATCGCCATTGATAAAATTCTCTTTTCTTGACAATTACCCACATTTGTCATTATGAAAATCAACGTAAAAACAGCAGTTTCAACGTGACTTGAGGATAAAAAAAATATAGCAACTAATAAATTTAAAATTTGAAAATTTAAATTGAGATACATGGCATCATGATACATGGGATACAACAAGAGACACCATAACTTAAGATATGGTTTCAACTAAATGCATATTGAAGATACACATAGATACCTTATAGAGGGGAAATTATACATATATGGATGAAAAAACATATAGATCAATAGTTGATAAGATATGTCACAACTGAATAGATATTACAGGGCATCTACATCCATGTGCTAGAAAATGAACAAAGATCAAAAGGGTGTTGGCCTAAATCAAGAGCTATATACCCTTGCTTCATAAACAAAAACAGATACTATATATGCAAGTAATTTTCAAAAGAATGCTAAGGAAGTGGTAGATCCAAGACTTTTTTCATACAGTATGACTAACCAAAATTTTCATATGCGATTCAATAAAATCCATTTAGAAATTCGGTAAACTATCATAAAATTTGCCTTGCAATGCAGTATACATGTACTAAATAATACAATAAGTCCTAATTGCAACCATCAAGTTTGAAAGTTACATTAAGTCATTAACTACAATGCAAATAGTTCAAATGCCACGCAAATTAATCCCATTTTCTATTGCCTACATCTACATGATACATTAATTGAACTAATCTGGGGACAAATCGATACATACCTTAGAGTTGTTATCAGGTTTGTGCCGTGACGACTCATGAGCCACAACAGATTCAATGCCATGGCTCCACAACAACTAGGCAAGGCACAATTGGAAGCGAAGAGATAATAAAGATAGGCATTGGAGCCCCTCTACGATGTTTTGCTACATCAAATCAGAGAGAGCCAGAGAGGGATATTAGGGTCAGGGTCTCAGGGATTGGTTCATTGGGGATTTTCAAGGCTGAAGAGATCGAAGGCGAATATGATGCTCATCACCAGGGTGTACCAGCTTGGATTCCTTTGGGGTTCGGCCATCGGGTGGATGGTCGCCGGTAGTGTCCTTCCTCGCTCCTCCGTCACTGGTGACGTGGCGCCTATCCTTCATCGCAACTCATGAATTTGAGGCTGAGCAAAATGAGTCACGGACGGGAGGAGTGGTCGAGCGAAGCGGAGTGGATGTACACAGGCATATAGGATAATTTTTTTTACCAGGTATACTACTAACTACAGTATTTGATTAGACAAGACCTAGAGCACACCATACATGTGTAGCCCACTAGGTCCGCCTCTGTGCTTAGGAGTGGAGCTTAGTTGAGGTTGAGGCCAAGGTGCACCATGGCCCCTTTGCTCATCAACTTAAACTCCATTAAGTAAACAGTAGTGCCAGTACTATTCATGGGCATTTAGACCTCAATTACATGAACTAAACCCTGTTCCGTCACTGCCTATGCTAAGGTGCTTTAATTAATACTAGCAAATATGCATGTGCGTTGCAACGAGAGAAAAAATTATTATTATTATTATTATTATTATTATTATTATTATTATTATTATTCCATGATTATATAAACCACTCAAATCAATAAATTACCAAATTGATTTTATTAATATAAATAGCCAGCACCAATAACAACAATGATTGGGATCTAGCACCGGCGAGGTACCGTAAAAAAACATATTATAAGATTTCCTCATAGGCTAAGTAACGTGGAGTGTAGAATTTTTTTTAAAAAAAAAGAAGAGTGCAAATATACATGACACCGTGACCTTGTACATGTAGGACCATCAAATCTGGATGCTGAGATTTTTCTTCAGCAGGCAACAGATTTCATCAGTCCGGCTGCCCCCATTCCATCCTTATCTAAGGCATGTTTGGCGGCTCTGCTTCACTCGAGGAGTTTTTTTTTTTTTTGCTTGAGCTCCATGAGCGGGTTCATTGATGGAGTGAAAGTTGCTTTGATGAAGCGTTTGGTAGAAACAGCTCTACGTTGTCAATTTGTTCGACCGATAGTTTTTGCGGCTGATAAGCCGATTGATGTTGTTTTATTGTGAGAGAAACATTGTACCATAATTGATAAGCTGGACTGATAAGTTCAAGCAAACGAGGCAATGTTCACAATGCCCTTCTCTTTTTTCTATTTGTTTTTCTTTTCTTTATTTATTTTCTTCCTTCCTTTTACTTCCCTGCCTTTTTACCTATCTTCCTTCTTCCTTATCCACAGACGGCACAGTTGCACAAATATGTCTATTTGGTAGGGCTTCCGATCCTCACAAAATGGTTCCAACTCGGGCTCCTCTTGAGAAGTGGACTCTTCGATGGAGCCGAAACCCTTTAGAAAAGGGTTTGCCAAAATGGTTATTTAATAGTTGATGTTAATTATTTGCAATGTTTTTTTTTGAATTAAACCGTAGGGAAGATCCCTACGGTGAAGATTTTTATAAAAAGAAGCAAAGCTGTACAGGAACAGAGGGAAACTTACAAAAGGAGTGGGGGAGGGGGGGTTTGGGCAGGGGGAGAGAACAGAAGCTAAGCAACAAAACTAGGGAGCTATACAAGAAAGGTGAAACAAATTACAGGGCATCAAGCCACAAACAAACAGCAAGTCTATCATCATCACCCAGGCGGTGAGCTTGGAGGGAAGCTTCATTCTTGAAATTCCTAAGCCATAAACTGAAGGTAGCCTGGATTCCATCAAACACCAGCCGATTTCTGACTTTCCAAAGTTCCCAGGAGACAATCAGAAAAAGCTCCATGAAGAAAGGAAATCATGTTTGTTGTCTTGTATACTCAATCCTCCTGTGGATGTCATTGTCAGGGGTCCAGTTAATTCCCAGCTTGCTCCAACATCTCTTAGCAAAGTCACATTCAAAAAAGAGGTGTTCAATGGTTTCCTCGATTCCCTCATTACATAGTACACAGTAGCAGTTAGGCTGCACATTAAAATGACTCCTAGCCAGTATACTTTTGGTATTCAACCTATCCAGAAGAAATGTTAGCTTATTATAGAGTTAACAGTGGTGTTATGGATCTTATTATATATTACTAAACAATATTAATATTGTTTTTTAGAAAAATAATAATATTCCAACAAAACATATGAGAATAAATTTCTCCATCCACTACCGTTGTAACCTTATCCTTTTACCTCCAAAGTAAGGAGTACTCGTTTCACCTCCGTTGTAACTATTGTTTATCCGCTCCTTTCCACGAGAGGAGTTGGCAGGCGAGGGGCGGAGCAGGCCATGGACGGAGCTGCTCATTGTCCTGCTGATGACCGGGTGCGCGTGAGTGGCCGCGGAGCAGGTCTGGCGTGGACTGTGGCTGGGAGGCGCGACCGGCCATGGCGCAGCTCCGGCGTGCCCTGGGACGGAGCGCAGCTGGACGGAGCGGCTCCGGCGTGGCCAGGATCGAAGTGCAATTGGGCAGCGCGGCTGTCTGTGGAGTAGCTCTGGCGGGGTCCATTCCTCAATCCTCTTCCCCAAGTCCGACGGTGCGGGCTATAGGCGTGAGATTAGGGCCCTCCGGCTTCCTTCTCCTCGGTGGCCCTACGCTGCCTGCGCCCCGACAGCCGGTGGCTGCCGTCTCTCGCCACCTCGCACCCCCGCGGCCAGTCTTCTAGGTGGCTTCATGCTGAAGCGCCACGGCGGGCCACGGCTCCGTGCCCGGCGGCCTTGTAGCTCCGTGCCCCGATGGCCCTGCGCCGCCCGCGCACTGGAGGCACCGTGCCTTGGTGGCTCCGCTCTAGCTTCCCCGCGACCATGCTTCAGCAGCAGGCGTCTCCCATGCCCAAGTTTCCTGTTGGCTCCACGCCTAGGTGCCTCGGCGGCCCGCGGCTTTGTGCCCTTCAGTCCCATGGCCTTGCGCCGCCGGCTGAAATTTTTTATGTTTGATTCAGATTTATTTTCTGATTGATTGATGGTCAATTTGGATTGGATTGCGTGTGTTGTATCCATTAAGCGAGATTCAAGTTGATATGGAGTTCAAGTTCGAGTCTTGTTATAGTCATGAATTTTTTCTGGTATTTTTTACATGGATTTCCTTCCATAGCACTCTCGATCTGGCGTCGTTGCATCGTTGCACGGAGCGAGGAGGCAAGCAGCCGAGTCCAGACCAAAAATACATATTCGTGTAGACACGAGCTGTTCTAACTCGTATTTAAATAAAAAAAACGAAGCAAAATAAAGAACATAACTTTTATTTTTTTTTCTATTTGACTATTAAGAGTTTTATTTAGAGTACGAGGAATCTATTTAGATTAGGATTCCTACTCCATATTGATCTACACGCGAGCTATTTTAATTCGTATGAGCACGGATTATATATATAAATCCGGACAAAAAAATGAATAGACGAAAAAAATGAATAGACGAAAAAATAGCCAGAAATTTTGTCTCTTATTATTATTATTATTAGGTATAGATATATCTTCCTTTCATCATTGGTTGCATTGAATCTGTCATGTTGGTTGCATATCTAATGATTCAAAATCCAGGTGTTGCATGCATGTCTAAATTAAAAGGCACTCGTTTCTTATAAGCTTGTGGCCTTAGCTCAACTGAGATTAAAAAAATCTATGCCGGTTGTATTGCCCCCTTCTATTATTGATTGGCAATAGATATATTGCTCCTTTCTTCAACGATCATATTTTACTATATGCTCGAGCTGATTGTAAAGAATCCAACGACTTACGACTAAAGATATAGTTTGTTGTTTTTTGTTTTGTCGAATGTAGATTATACATACTATATACATATATGTAGTTTGTACCGTCCAAACTTTGGTGTTTGGAATATGTACTACTAGTAGTAGTATAAAACAAAATCTCTTGAGAGCAAGAGACACTCCAATGATTAGCAGCTGGCCAATCATCATGCATCATTGCTCAACCAAATTAATTAACCAATGGCAGGTAGAGTATACTACAGTACATGCTACGGCTATGGTTTTATATATACGAGTATGCATGTATATATACGTGAAGAAAGTACGTGCGTGGCAGAAGGGCATCGCTCTCATGTGAAACGGGTTGTTTAGCGACGCCGGTCGCCGGCAGTGGTTGCTGGTTCTTCGCATCTAGCCCCCTCTCTCCCTTGTCGTTCTCGTTCATCGTACTACTCTCCTTCGTCGCATTAAGCCATTATAAATAAATTATAAAAGGAACATGTATACATAATATACACGATTAGATTATGTTAAGTAATTCAAAAGCATTTGTTCATTAAGAAGAGAAAAGGAAAGAGATGGGAGGTATCCTGGCGACCCGGCCGGTCTCCAACGGCGGCGACCGCGACACGGGGCCGCTGGGTGCTGTCGCGTTGCGCGCTGCACGTGTACGAGAGAGCGACGCGTGGACCAATGGCACGCCGGGGAGTGGGAGACGCAGGCGCCACACATGGAGGCCATGTGCGGGAAGGGAGCGCCGCGGCGAATACGACAACCGCGTCGGGCGCCGCGAGAGGCCGGGCCTACCGACATTTCTCCTTTCCTTTTTCTTTTTTATTTGCCTTTTTCTTTTATCAGGTAGGGTCTGTACGTTGCTACGGGACAACTAAACTTTTATATTAAAAATATACGGATCGCACGATAAAAAAACAACACTATGAAATTAAATACCGATGTTAAAGTAATATTTAACCAAAAGGCAAAGTTCGTGAAATTAGCACAGCCATGGAAAGCACGGCGTCACATGTTCGCAAACTCTATTGTATAGACCTTTTTGTGATACGCGGCTAAGATAATGTTTTATATCGTCAGGAAGAAATATCTGATATCCATTTCTTTCGTGTACCAAGAAATCCATGAATAAGTTCCGCCACATTTCCATACCATCTTGTACACAAGTTTGAGAATCATACGTAAATGCACGTGTGTTACAACGGGAACAAAATAATATCATGACATTCATTGTGACAAGAGCAAAAAAAACATATGATAATTTCAAGTTTATATTAAGCGTGTGTTGTACTGTAATAATAAAAATGATTATTTGAGCGTGACATTCCCACGACAATGGAAATCGCGACAATGGCAAATTTGCTCTATAATTTTTCTCCTTTTTTTATTTTTTTTTTTCTAGTCATCCTACAATATTTTTTTTTTGAATAATGTTTCTTTAACTTGTCATATTTTGGCTGATGTATTCTTAGACTTATTGTTAGTTGAATAATTTAGCGATCAACTTTTCTCCTGCAAACATGTACGCATTTGATGTTATTTGTGCTTCTCTCAGAATTCAAATCATCTAACCGAATAGAAAGCGGGAGATGACCGGAAGCGGGAGAAACAGGACAGGGTGAAAGCAATTTTGCATCTAACCAAATCATCTGTACTTTTGAATCCAATTGTTGGACCGTGAATGATCAAGAAATTACCTGCTCATTACCTGCTCAGGCAGACTCTTATTTCAGGCATTGTTTGGTTGAAGCCCTGCAATCATGCTTGTGTGAATGACAGGGGCAGGCAGTGGTTTGATTTTTTTAGTTCCTGCGAGTCACAAAAAAGTACAGAAGCATGTGTCATTATTTATATAAGAGAAGTTTTAAAATATATGTTGGACAGTTGAGCGGTTTAGTCATTCTATCTTAAAGGAAATAATATCAGCATGGCTTGTAGTCTCATGAGAAAGGAGTATAGGAGACTGATTTATATTTGTAAAAATTCTGAGATATTGATAACACTAACATAGTAACAACATCAGATTGTGATGGCTACTGACCTATTGTCATAGGCATAATTACTAAACAATTGTTGCATGTTTATGGTGGGCTGAAGCTAATTGTTTCTTTGTTCTTTATGGTGATTGGAGAGATACACCAGATCGTGTTAGCGTTTTAGTACTCAATTAAATTATTTGACTAAAAAACTTCACGACTTACCTACCTTCTTTTCCTGACAATTTGGACATAAAATTTAGTGAACATTGATAATGTCTTGTAACATCCTGGCCCAGGACTTAACAGGATTAATAGGATACTCATACAAACAAGTTGCAACTTCTTTTTCGAAAGCCCATCTCCAAAGAACTCCAAAGTTAAGCGTGCTTGGCCTGGAGCGATGGGTGACTGACCGGGAAGTTCTTCCCGGGTGCGCATGAGTGAGGACAAAGTGCGCAGAAAAGACTTGTGTTGGTCTGTGAGGACAGTCTATGTCCTAGAAAAGCGGCCAGATGTAAGCGGGCCCGGCCTCGTGGAGGTGGGACGTTACAGAATGGTATCGGAGCCGACTCTCGCGGTTTCACGGGCGCATGTGTCGCAGTTGCGCAGGCATGGTGCGCATGGCTGGTGTGGACCCAGAGTGGTCAGCATAGCACATGCGCTGGCACTGGACACACGGACGTGGCGAAGAGAGGACGTTCCTAGCTTGGGATTGACCGACGAGGACGTCGGTCTCTTAAGGGGGTGAGGATATAACATCCTGGCCCAGGGCTTAACAGGATTAATAGGATACTCATACAAACGAGTTGCAACTTCTTTTCCGGAAGCCCATCTCCAAAGAACTCCAAAGTTAAGCGTGCTTGGCCTGAAGCGATGGGTGACTGACCGGAAAGTTCTTCCCGGGTGCGCATGAGTGAGGACAAAGTACGCAGAAAAGACTTGTGTTGGTCTGTGAGGGCAGTCTATGTCCTAGAAAAGCGGCCAAATGTAAGCGGGCCCGGCCTCGTGGAGGTGGGACGTTACATGTCTGTTGTTACCTCATTCTCACCGGAGCTCCAAATCATTGCTTGATACTGTTTCAACTATCTCCAGCCCTACTGTTAACAAATTGCAGGCACCTACAAATGCAAGCAGAACTGCAGATGCTAAACCAAGAATAATAGAACACATGGAAGCAAGCAGAACACTAGATTGATGCAATCATGATTCATGAAAGAGCATGATGAGTCCTAGCTTAATATAAAAACAAGGCACAAACTGTTTTTTAGCACATTGTGATTGCCAAAAACAGAAAAATATACTTGTACCTCAATCAATCTATATGAACTCGTGGTACTCGGCCCTGCATTCAGAAGAAAAAATTTCATCATATGCTCATCCATCGCAGGCCTGCCATCACTGTCCGCAGCGTCAACGAGCCCCACATGTGCTCCCGTGCGTGCGTGAGTGCTTCGCCGAAGGTGAACTAGCAGTGCAAGGACAGACACAGGCTGCCACAAGCACCTGTATGCTCATCGTGCACATGGTGTGCATGAGCACTGAATGAACCCCGCCACAACAACACCAGATCCGGCGACCCCGATGCACAACCAAGACAACAACCCGATCCCACTACAGTGGAAAAAGGGAAGAAGGGGAGAGGCGGGGGGCAGCAGTACCTGTGGCATGGCAGGGGCAGGGCCACCAAGAGGAGTAGGAGAGAAGTATGGGAGTTTCCTTCTGCCGACGCCACCACCGCACTGGGGCTGGTCACCTAGGCCGACGCGCCTAGCCCGCCCGTGTTGGGGCTGCCGCTCTGGGTCGCCTTCCACAACGACGAGCGGGTGGGACGGCGTGTATGTCACAAGCGCACGGCGAGGACGACGCACTGCTGCGAGGCTGAGGGCGAGGGCAGAGCGAGGACTACGTACGAGAGGGATTGATCTTGCCTTCTTGGGGCCGAGCGTGATTTCTGCGAGTTTCTATTTGAGCAATCATGGGCATCACAGTCCCACCTACCCATGCCTCTCCTCGTGGATCTCACGGAGAAGAGATAGAGCGACGACACCAACAATTTTACATCAGCAATCCTTTCTTATTCTTTATTTTTTCGCATCCTTCCACCTCCACGTTTATATATATATATATATATATATATATATATATATATATATATATATATATATATATATATATATATATATATATATAGTCTTTCCCTCTTGTATATTTGCATCAGGAATCCTTAGTTATTCTTTATTTTTTTCATCCTTCTACCTCCTGCGCATGTTAGGTCACAGGATCAATTTTACATCAGGAATCCTTTCTTGTTCTTTATTTTTTTGCACTCTTCCACCTCCACATTTATATATTCTTTCTCTCTTGTTTATTTGTAATCAGGAATCCTTGGTTATTCTTTATTTTTTTTCGCACCCTTCCACCTCGTGTGCACGTTGGGTCACGGGATCGCACGGGCTGAAGCGAAGGTGAGGCGAAGGAAATTGTCGCACCATTCCATTGTCTTACTTTTATTCTTTTCATTCAGTTGTAGGAGATATTAGTTCTACTACAGTACTGTAGAGTAGCCCTACTACTCCGTTTCTTTCTCGCGACGTCAGCAAACGTTTGTGCAACAAATTCTGAAGCAGTGCTCGAATAGTCCAATCGGTTAGTGCTGATTTAATTTAATGCATCCATCCTGGTCACTAGCGAACAACTTTTTTTTTGAGGAATCCTCCTTCATCCATAAATAAATCATTTTGTAATGTTGTAACTAATACTTTCTTAGCTTTGATCGATTTTATATTAAAAAAAGTACTAAAATGTGTGGTAAAAACATAATATGGATTTATGTTGTATTTAATTATTCTAATTTTGTAAATATTGGCATTTTCTATAAAATTCAACCAAAATTTTTTAAAAATAAAGGTGCCTTAGGATAACTTTAGAGTTGGTATATTTAGGGGGGGAGAGAACTAATGTATATGGATGCGCCATAACGGCAAAGTTGACCTGAGACCTTGAAGAGCCATCATGTTGTTGCCATGTTAGACCTAGCCATATATTGTTGGCTTGTTAATCTGGCCTGGTTGTAAATGCTTGGCTCGGGATCTTGAGTAACCATATTGTTGGCTTGTTGGACTTGTCCTGGTCATTCCTCCATGGATAAGGCATAATGGCCCGACCAGCTGACTCGAATGTGGAATTCGTGAAAGAGGTTGAGGAAAGCCTTCCCCATGAACTAAATGAAGAAGCAATTTGGGATGCCGAATTAATATATGTACCACGCCGAGGAAGAAGTCGGTGGCCCCTGCTCGGCGATGATCTTGGTGACTAGCTTCGCTTTGATCCACTTCATGAATTTTTCCATGGAGATGAAAAGGCCCAACCATGTTGAGGCCCCACACGACAAAGGGCCAAAGTGATGGGAATCGCTTGAAGCTCCCGAGCAGGCACATGTGTTTGCTTAGTGTAGAACTTCGTAGGTGCGCACCATCTGATCTGTGTCTACAATTGCAGTCGGCTAGTAGAAGCCTTATCGAAAGACCTCCCCAACTAGCAACTCCGGTGTCGCATGATGACAACAGACACTTGAGTTGATGTCATATAACACCTGCTTCCCTGATCTTCTGAAATGCACCATTGGAGGATCTTGGAGATATTCTCTTCTTATACAACTCTTTTCTGATCATGGCATAAGACCTAGCTCAGTTCCGCGAGGCATCTGGCCTCAGATTCATCTTGTGATAGGGTGTCTCGAATGAGGTAGTTGAGGTTGGGCTAGGTGCCTCAGTCTACTCGGGGTTGATAACCATGACACTCTTCCTTAAGCTCCCGTGTGACTACTGCTTGGTTTTTTTGGCTTCTCCTCGTTCTCATCCTTTTAGGATGGCTTCCCAACCAGATGGAGGTTTTGTGGAGTTCATCATGAAAACTCCATTTAGTATGGGACCACGACCGAATCCAATCTTTTGCAGGTATGTCTGCTGCGAAGTTGTCCCGTCGAATAACATGATGGATTTGGAGACCATTGAACTTGTCTTCAGGCTTTCTAATTTCTTGACAGTAAGCTTCCATCTTCGAGTTTTGACATGATCACTCCTTCATGACTTAGTAAACTAAGGTCATGTTTGGATCAGTTTCGGATCTTTAAAAACCAGTTTTTGCATCTAGTTTCTAAAATCTAGATTTTGAGCAAAAACTTGTGGGGGTGTTTGGATCCCTAGTTTTTACAAATCTGACTTCATTTAATACTCTCTAGGTTACAAGAAACTGGTAAAAACTAGAGGTATCAAACATGGTCTAAAATGATTTACAATTTATTAAAACAGAGAGAAGTACTATACTATACCTAGTAGGTACTACATGAAAGATGGCAACGGGGAATTCCCCGTCGGGTTTTGCTTCCCCATCCTCGTCCCCGCGGGGGAAGAAATTCCCCGTCCCCGTCCCCGTCAATGGTCGCAGGGGACGTTTTCTCCCCATCCCCGTCCCCGTGCGGGGAATTTTTCCCTGACGGGGTCCCCGTCCCCGCGTCGTTTCTAGAGGAGACCTGTGCAGACGCCGCCGCCGATGTCGTGGGTGCCACTGCTGCCGTGGGGAGCCACGAGCAGATGCCGCTGCCGCCCTGGGGAGCCGCACGCGGATGCAGGCACCGCTACTGCCATGGGGAGCCACGCGTGGATGCCGCTGCCGCCATGGGAGCCGCGCGCGGACGTATGTGGGCTGTGATGGGCCATAACGGGCCGAGCGGACGACATTGTATACGGCGAGTGTGAGGCATAGCGCTGTGCGAAGCGGGTATCAGGGAATCGGGGACGGGGGACGCTGTATCATCCCCGTCCCCGCCAGACCCGACGGGGACTAGTTTTCCCCCGTTTTCTTTCCCGTGGGGATTAAATTCTCCCCATCCCCGTCCCCTAATAGGAGAATTCCCCGCGGGAAATCGAGGATCGGGTCCCGTTGCCATCTTTAGAGCAAGAGCAATAATACAGCCAAGTTGCTTGGCTATAAGACAAGCTATAAGAGCCAAGCTATACAATAAGTGTCTCCTATTTGTCTTTAAAAAGTTTCTCTCTCCTATTTCTCCTCACAACACTTGCTATTTGGGCCCACTAATACCTATGCTTCCGTGCCCAGCTTGGTGCTTGCATGAGAGCCAAGCTCTCATCTCTCTCCTCCCTTCTCTCCTCCACATCAGCATTAGCTTGGCTATAAGCCCATTATTGTACCTGCTCTTACGGCAAGTGTAGTACCCTCCGTCCTAGGATATAACGACGAATCATGTACGTACTAGGAGGCAGGCAGCAGGTAGCTGAAACTGACACTTTGGAGGAGAGTGGAGGGGTATTAATGGGTGTGGGGTTTTGCGTCGATCGACCGGCCACTATGAATAAATGGCCGCACATGATTCGTCGTTTTGACGGGTAAAGCCGTTGGGAGGTCACCGGATCGGAGCCGCAGGCAGCGTCGTCGTCTCCACGTCTCGTCGTTGTTGGCGTAAACCTAAAGCCAGGTCCACGCCCCCTGGTCGGTTTGTTCCCGACGAACTCCGGTTTCCCTTCCATTATCGCTGCTGTGCCATGCTTTGCTCAATTATCTATTAGCAAATGTTTGCTTTAGGGACATGGATATGTTTATCCTTTGCTCAATTATTTTATTTATTATTCACCCTGTTCACTTGAATTGCTTATCAACCATGAGTCATGATATAGTATTTTTTTCTCACAATAAATCAGCATCAACCGGCTTATCAGTCACAAAGTCTTTAAATGACGGCAGCGTATATATATTCCTCTGGGTGAGTGATGCATCCTTCGTCGCCCTGAATCCAAACCTTGATAGCAGCCTACATATAATCCTATACATATACACCTTGTTCGTTTGAGCATATCGGCAGAATCAGCAGCCATCTAGCAGTATTTTTCTCTCACAGCAAACCAGCGAACAGTACTTTCAGCAACAACAAACCAGCGAAACGAACAGACTGATATAGCGCGAGCCTAGCGCTGTACGTGTGGTCGTTAGGTTGTCTGGATTAGTACACACACATGTGACATGCTGATGTGCACATATATGCATGGCACAGTGCTAGCTGTAACTCTCATCCTATTCCTACATGGTGAGAGTGTAGAATACATCATCATCCATCGTCGCCACCACTTCAATTTTCTCTCACAGCAAACCAGCGAACAGTTACTTCAGCAACAACAAACCAGCGAAACGAACAGACTGATATAGCGCGAGCCTAGCGCTGTACGTGTGGTCGTTAGGTTGTTCTGGATTAGTAACACACACATGTGACATGCTGATGTGCACATATATGCATGGCACAGTGCTAGCTGTAACTCTCATCCTATTCCTACATGGTGAGAGTGTAGAATACATCATCATCCATCGTCGCCACCACTTCAATGAAGCTACACAGCGAGCTAGCAGAGAACCCCTAGTTTTGCAATGAAAATGGATCTAATTAAGCTACCACACATGATCCATATAGTACATTACACGAAGATGAATATAGCACTTGATTATGCTAGTCTAAAGTTCTAACGGGTGGTGGCGACGCCACCACCGCCCACCTCTCCTCCCCCCCTCCCCGTGTCTCCTCGCCGCTGCCGGAGCGTGTTGCCGGAGGCCGCGCAGCCCGCGAGGATGGTGGCGGCGGGGCCCTTCTCCCTTGTTCCCTCCTTCTCTCCTCCCTGTGGAAGTTCTTTTTCTGACGATGGTGGTGGTTGCCCCGGCGGCCGGCTCTCGGATCCACAGCACCAGCGACCGGATCCGGTGCTCTTGAGGCCAGATCAGGCGCCCCCCCCCCCCGCTTGGATTTGGTCGGGGCACAGCCGGCGTGGGCGGCGGCGCGCGGAGGGGCCGGGGTCGTTGGACGGCTCGACGCAGCGTCTGGCTATGGACGGCGCGAGAGCCAGCGGATGCGCGAGGACGACGCTGGGCTTCTTCTCCGCTTGCCGCTTCCTCAGCCATGGCGCGTCGCTCGCTAGGAGACGTCGGCTACGGCGGCGGCGGCGACCCAGGCACGTCAGGGAGCCGCTGGCCGCAGCCGGTGTGGGCGGCGGCGCGCGGAGGGGCCAAGGTTGGTGGATGGCTCGGTGCGGCAGCCGGCCATGGACGGCGCGACACCGGCGGCTACGTCGGGAAGCCGCTGGCGGTGGCCGGCCACACATCGCCTCACACGGGCGGCGGTGCCTGTCACTCTACCATCCGTGGTCGGCGGCTAGTGCAGCAGAAGGACCATGGCTACTGCGCACGGGGCTAAGGTGCCATGGCGAAAGCCTTGTCCCTCTTCGGCCGATGACGGCGACGCCTTCGGGCACCGTTTTCTTCGTCGGAAGTGTTCATCGAATGGCCCTCTCCCCTGTGCGCAATGTGTCTTCCTTAGGTGAAAACCTTGACCGTCTGGTCAGGCAACGGCGGCACAAATGTGTCGTGTCCCTCCTTGGAGGCGTTGTTTAGGAAGCTCGTGCTCGTGTCTGTGGCGGCAGCTTGCGTCGTGGCGAGGAAGGTGGAGGCTTAGTTGAGGATTCAAGTTTGCAGTGTCCACGACGGAGGAAGGTGGCCAGGAGGAGGGCGGTGATGCAGCGATTGGAGGGCTTCGCATCTGCTTGGCAATGGAGGGCGACGGTTTGATAGGATCGTCCGCTAGTTGTGACCACGAAGTTGGCAAGGAGGCCGGCGTGGAAGATAGTGGCCAGCAGATTTGAGTTGCCGAGTTGACCTGCGTGGTTTGGCGGTAGGCAGTCCCGCACAGTGGCGGCTGTTTCCGATGCAAAGAGACGTTCTGACTGGCAGTCTGAAGACGTGTGGGGCATTTCTACCTTCGATGAGACAACTAGATCCTGGAACTCTATAATTCTATAATAAGAAACAACTATATGCATTGGTCGATGCAGAAACTAGGATGTTAATATATTCTCTTTTCTAAAAAGGCATAAAGGCTGAGCAGCATCTCCATGCATTCGTGTGTCTGGTTGTTTAGCCTGGCCCCCGCAGTGCAAGCTGCGCTTGTTTGGATGACTACATCCTCTAAATGGTGTGGTGCTCAATCACAATAAACCTTATCTTCGTAGAAGAATTTTTGTCGTGTTTTACATTTAGAGTGAAAAAAGTCAATGACGGTGTATAGGTACATATACACCTAAGAGTTTCAGATATATACGCATACAGTACTTACTATGTTTTCAAATATATGATATTTAGGACAAACTAGATATTCTATATCTATATATCAAATACTAAAGAGTAAAATGGTGCTTTTGTGTGTCCTTACCTTCTACAATGTTCTTGCATCTCTTCTTATCTCTGACTCATGATCCATGTTCATATGAGTTAGAACCGTTCGTATGTGAGCATTCAGGGATGGTACGAAGTTCTATTCCAATCCATATACCTAATATTAAAGAGTGAAATGATTCTTGTATTTTTTTCACTTTTCATAATGCCCTTATGTTTCTCCTTATCTCGTCTTAGATCTGGCTCACAACTCGTGCTCATATGAGTTAGAACCGCACGTGTTGTACGTGCATCCAGTGACGGTATGGAGTCTGATTCAAATACATATTATAATAGATGACATGACTATTATATAAACCTCTGAGTCACAAGTCAGATATTAAGGTGACCGTGCAACAAGATGTAGTTTGGTTGCAACACATGGACACATTTGTTTGTTAGTTTATAATGACCATTAGCTTGCCATAAACATTTTTTAGAAAATGCAAGGAGTACTATTATTAGTTTATATTAGCCGAGCGACCCGTACTCAAGCACGGCCTAAAACACATACTCCCTCTGTACTAAAAAAATGAAGTCGTTTTGGACAGCGATATGGTCTCCAAAGCATAACTTTGACTCCTTGTTTTTATAAAAATATTTATTAAAAAGTGATATATGTATATTTTTATGAAAGTAATTTTTGGCAAATCTATTCATATGGTTTTCACATTTTTAAAATCAACAACTTAAAAGTTATTCATGATTTATATTCCCAATGTTTGACCGTCCAAAACGACTTCATTTTTTAGTATGGAGGGAGTATATAGCATGGTTATGAAATTATTTTTTCGTAGTAGCTTTATGTTGGTATTTTGATGTAGATTTGAGGGATATTTCAGTTTATTTTTATTACGACAGACGTGGATAATTTAGATACAATTAAAAGGGGTTTATGTCATCTTTCATAATGGCAGATATGGCTAATTGAAAATTAACTTTAAGGATAATTTAAAATTATCTTTTATAATAGCAGAGCTGATTAATTTTGATGCAAGTTTAGAGAGTTATTTTAAATTGTCATTTATAATAGCATATATATGTGGGTAATTTATATGTAGTGGTTAATTTAGAGGTTGTTTTATGTATTTTCATAATGATAGATGTGGTTATTTTTTTTAGAAAATTAAATATACACAATAGTTATTATTGGTGATAGTGATTAGAGTCTACCAAAAAAAGTAAAGATGTTTCTGGTTATTGTGAAAAATTTTAAATGCGTCTCGTAAGAATTAATGCATGGAGACTTCATTCGATGAAGATCTCTAATTAATAATATAATAATAAAGATAGACAGTGACACATGCGGTACCCACTATCACTGCACCACACCCTTTTTGGTCCTGCGCTTGACTTGCTTGAGCATGAAAATAATGATGCACATATAGTGTTACACATCTACTCTCAACATATAGCTAGGTTAGCTTTTGCACTGCTGTGTGGTTGAACCTCGAGATCACACCAGAAACGAAAAAATAAAGAATTGGAAGATAACATGGGACAAGAGCAAGATGGGAACTAGCAAAGATCCCATAAGTAAACATATATACTATTAAGGGGGTCACACACTCACACTGCCTTTTCTCCCCCTGATGCACACTCACACAGTGCCCCTAATGCAAAAAGGCAGAACAAGTAGGAGCTGCTGAGGGCCCAAGAGGCCACTACCTGTTGGCCATGCCCCCCATAATTGCATTATTTGCCATGGGTTATTGGGACCCAGAGCTAGCAAACAAGTCCCAATGCAAGAACCCTGGCTAGCTTATGCTGCACTCATGGAGAGAGAGGACAGAAGATGCAAGAAAAAGGAAAAGAGCGAATGCAGCATATGCATGCAGCAAGGTTGAAACTTGAAAGAAAGGCACTCGTCGCTTTACCACCGTGCTGCATTGCTGAAAGCCTAAAAAACCCCAAAGAAAGCGACGGCGATGGATGGACGGGGTGGGGAGGAGATCCAAGGTACATGACCCCTCCAGATTTGTGTTCCCCACGGCCATGTCGTCTTCCCTCTAGCCACCCTCCTCTCTCACTCACTCTTTCTCATGCAGATGCAGTCACAGCACAGGGAAATTGAATATAGGCCATGTTTAGTTCCCTGATTCTCTCCCAAATTCCACTATGCAAAAAGAAGATTCTCCGTCACATCAAAATATCGACAAATACATGGAGTACTAAATATTGATGAAATAAAAAACTAATTGCACAATTTTGTTGTACTTTGCGAGACGAACATTTTAAGCCTAGTTAGTCAAAATTTGGATAATTTTTACCAAATACAAACGAAATGCTACATTCTGATACAGTGTTTTTCTTCCCAATTCCGTCAACTAAACGAGGCCATAGCCACGGACATGCATGCATATGGCACCCCCCCCCCCTACCAACTATATTACCTGTTTGCTTTTGTTATTTTGTGCATTAACTTGCTACCGGACGAATTGTGTAGCGGTACGTTATATATAAGAATATAGATAGCTACTCAGCCGTCCTATGTGCGTTGTACTGCAAGTGCTGTGTGTTTTGAAGCTTGTACACCCTGATCTATTTTCTTTGCATATATATCCAGCTGTTTCAAGATTCATACATCGATCAATATTTAATCAACAATCAAGGCCTTCTTTTCAAATCACAGTATAGACGTAGACGTTCACAACCGAATGCACACCGTGACCCTAATTAAAATAATCTTGTGATAATGTAACTTTTGTCGTATAAAGATATATAATAATAAAACTCTCTTCGTCCCTGAATAAACCAACTTGTAGAGTTCTACTAAGTCACAGGCATGTTAAAGTTGGTCAAATTTATAGGAAAAAGATGATTATTTATGACATAAAATTAGTATGGCTTGAGATACAAGATGAAATTTGTTTCATACCTTACGCTTTTGGTGTCATGGATTTTAGTACCCTGTTGTACAGAATTGGTCAAACTTAAGAAAGTTTAACTTATGACAAATTAATTTATTTAAGGGTAGCAGAGGGAGTATCGTTGAATTGCATTTGTAAGCATTTTACCTCGTGGTTATTTCTCACAGTGGTGATTTAATTTGTTTGTAAGGATTACTTAGGGCTTAAGATCTTATGTGGTAGAAATTTAATCCACTGATTCTCTGATGGAGTGATTCTAGTTGATTTTGGTGGAGGAGCAGGGTGGGAAGTAGGTCAGTCTTTGAGTCTAGAGCGAATTTTCTAGGGTTTGAACAGAGAGCAGTGATGAAAGTTTTTTTTTAGCTACCAATATAAATGGAGAAGTAATTCTTATATTGTCAACTTAAAGGTTGAAAAACGCACTACTTTCTACAAGACTTGGCACAACATTTGAAATGGAAGGAAGCAGTAGGTTGCAGCGGCAGTAGTTTCCAAATAAAACCAAGAAGAGGAAGCTGAGCTAGCATTGCAAGGTCGTCGGCGTCGTCGTCCTAGCTAGCTAGCCACCGGCGGGAAGCGGACCGGAGCATTGCGCTTGGCTCCGCCGCGCTGGAGACGCGTAAAGGTCTATGCATGCATAAATAATTTCCCTTTATTTTATATATGCTTATATATACTAGTAACCGTGGCCGAGCTAAAAACAAATTAGGTCGTTGTAGCTTGTCTTGGGTAGACGACGGAGAGGTTGTTATTGCATAGAGTACTCTACTACTCGTAAGTCGTAACTGCTGCCGAACTGTACTGCATGCGTTGGTGGCTGGCGAGTAGTTGCTGGTTTCTGGATGCCGGTGCGCAAGGCGAGAAGCCAAGAAGAATTGGTCGTTTCTAGTAGGCGCGGCTGCGGCGGCGCGTAGCATGCATATTTCTTTGTTGCCAGTAGCTAGCACCTTTCCCAGCCGGAGCCGGCTTCCTCCTCCTCTTGTCTTCGTCTTCCTCCCTCCCGGCTCCCGGCGGTGGAGCTGAGAACAAGTCCCGGATCATGCAACCGACCGCGTGCAATTGCCGTAGCCCAGCCGGTAAACAAAAGCAAGGTCCTGCTGCTGGCCCACCACATGGCGCCCTTTCCCATGCAAACTTTTGTCGCCTCCCCTCGCCTCGCCACTTTGTTTCTTTTTTCTTTCTGCACATACGGAGCACACTCGACACCATTCCTCTGTCTGTCTCCTAGAGTACGGTAGTGTTTAGAAGGGGTAAAAGTTGATGTAAAGTTCCTATAGCACTTTTTGTTGTTATTTGGTAAAATTTATTCAATCATGGACTAACTAGGCTCAAAAGACTCGTCTCGACATTTACAGATAAACTATGTAATTAGTTATTTTTTTTACCTACATTTAATACTCTATGCATGTGTTTAAAGATTCGATGTGACGGAGAATCTTGTAAAATTTTTGGAAGTTTGAAGGGATCTAAACACGGCCTACGTGTAACGTGTTACTACTCCATGAACCGATGGACGCATGGATGCATGCATGTACAATCACGCATAAGAGCTGAGAAGATATTCTTTACTATTATATTGAATTTGATCCATTTCTGGCGCCATTGAGCTCTCTGCCTGCCGTCTTGGCTTTGGCCAAAGGCAGCGTGTACGTACCACACGTGTCCATGCACCCACAGAAGAAACGAAACCACCAGGCACCAGCACCGGCAGCCAACCAACGAATATTGGTTGGTCCAAGGTCAACTCTGCTTCCCGCACGCTTCACAGCCTCTCTCTCCGTCCGTGAACCCCCCCTCTCTCTCTCTTTCTAGAAACACATTGTTTTCCTCTCGCCTCTTGTCCTATACTAGTACTAATAATTGTTTTTTCTTTCCTTTTTCAAATTTCTGTGCACCGATTGGCTAGTTAAGCTCTTTTTTTCCTTCAAAATGTCGACAAACAGTAACACTGGATCACATCAGTTCATTCAGTTCTCTGGTCGACTACAAAAAGCCATGTCAAATCCACCGTATTGTTTTTTTTTCTTGTTTCAACAAAAAAATACCCTCTGTTCCAAAAAGAAGTCTACTTGTAGAATTTTTTAAAGGCAATTAATGTTACTTGAAAATTGCATATTCATCCTATCGAGAACTATTTTAGCATGTAATGGAAGTAGAGAATGTAAAAAGAAAACAGCCTACTAAGACTAAAATGGACCATATCCTAACGTACATTTATTTTGGAACAAATTTCAAATGCTAAAAGTACATTTAGATTAGGATGGATGGAGTACACACATGGATGCTTGTCCAGCCAATGGCGACCGTGAGTGTGATGAGGACACGGGGCAACCGAACCCCATGATTGTCCTCACCCTCACTCTCCTCCAGGATTATCATATACTTACAGCTAGTACAGTGTGTTCTACTACCACGTCACACACATTTCTTAGTTTCTTCCGTCCCATTATATAAATAATATAAATATATTCGTGCATGGACGACGTTAAGCGTACCTGGACATGGACACGAAATATATATAGTACACGTACTACTTTGGCTCTACTACTTTACCTTAAGATGCATGGAGTATATAATATATATTCCATGTTTAATTAGTTTGGGTCTATTATTAAATTTCCCGCTGGTTTCTTATATAGTTTTACCTAACCGGCCGGGAATGGACAGCGATGTCCATTGTCCTTTATGCATCTGTACAACCAATAGTTACCTTCAGATATTCCAACTGCTATATATATATATATATATATATATATATATATATATATATATATATATATATATATATATATATATTATTCTATAGCTGGCTACAAAATAATTTATTCTGTAGCCACTTTGAGTTACGATAATTGCTATGTTAATTTACGAGATTATAGTAACTCTTTACTATAATATTTACTATAACATTATGGTAAATATCATCATGTGTTATAGTAATTCAACTATCGTAAATATATACTGACATTGTCGTAAATTAGTATATAAAATTATCGTAAATGGAGGTGGCTACAGAATAACTTATTCTGTATACTATATATATATATATATATATATATATATATATATATATATATATATATATATATATATATATATATATATATATATATATAGGGAGAGTATACTCTATAGCTAGCTACAAAATAAGTTATTTTGCCTCTATTTACGATAGTTGAATTACTATAACACATGGGGATATTTACCATAATGTTATAGTAAATCACATAGTAAGGAGTTGCTATAATCTCGTAAATTAGCATAGCAATTATCGTAAATCAAAGTAGCTACAGAATAAGTTATTTTTTAGCCAGCTGTAAGAAAATAGCTATATATATATATATATATATATATATATATATATATATATATATATATATATATACACACACACACACACACTATATAATATACACACACTATATAATATACAAATACAAATAGATAAAAATCATGTCGACACCAATTTACTCTTCTACTGCCTTGAGAGATAATCAAACCTCCTATCAGAGATTAAAAAAGACAGGTAAATATTGGACCGATATGATTAGCAAAATATGTACTTTATCATTTTGTTTTTTATGTATTCATACTAGCTTGGCTGATGTATATGTATATAAGTATAACATGCTCCTAGTCCTAGCTAGCTATGGGAATCGAAAACGGAGATACATAAACCGTGTGCTTAACAACCGAAAAGCCATTTTTTCTCCTGCCAGTACACATGGCAGTCAATGTTCACACCACTTTCCATCGAAGGATTTGCTGGGACGACAGCTGTAAATTAGTATAAGGACAGGTTCCATTTTCTTCCGCTCAGAAAACACGGAAGGAAAGCAGGGCGCGCATGCATGGAATCAGCCAGCGCTAAGCTAACCCAATCAGCATTTGAAATACTAAAAATGCATTTCACAGCAGGAAAGGACACCAGAGAATTACACCTGCCAACCACAGCCAGGCATTTAATTGTAGACGTAGACGGAGCAGAGGATAAGGGATGCATGCATGATTTCATTCCAGCAGAGAAACCCAAGTCATTAGGGATGAAAACGGAACAGAAATATTCCGAATTGACCGTTTTCGTTTTCTATATTATGAACCGTTTTTTAAATGAAAAATTGTCAGTTTCAATTGGTTTCACAACTATTTCCAACCATTTTTTGTACTCTTTAATTGCTAAATGTAGAAATATCCCGAACCGACCGTTTTCGTTTTTCCATATCGTAAGTCCGTTTCCGACCGTTTTCGACCGTTTTCATCCTTACAAGTCATTGCCTAATGATGGTGGGCGTGTAGTAATTAACCCGGTCAAATTAACATTTGAATCTACTGCTAGATCATTTTTCAAATTGCAAACTTTGGAGGGAAGATGCATGGCTGGCTGGGTGATTGATGAGTTAATTAGTGATGAAGGGAGTAATTACATATATTACCTCCAAATACGTACTCCATCCAGTTTGTGTGTGGTCGAAGTTTCTGGTTTAAAGTGTGCATGCAGCGTTGCAGGTGATTTGCACTCAAGACTCTTCGCGTCTGTTCAGAGAAGACGGGAAATTTCTGTGTTTTTCCTGTGAAATTGAACAGATTCATATGAAATTCCTACGTGACTTCAAACATGCCCTTCCTAAGTACTAGAGTACATAAAAAAAGGAAGAGACACTGTGTATTGGTTTGTTACAATATATACCATCCATAGGGAAAATATACCCCACCTGAGTACCTGACCAAGTGACCATATATGCAAAATCGACCAAAAGATACATAGTGCCTTGTATGAATGGAGAAAAGAAGAAAACAATGAAGTGGTTGGCCCCGCTCCAGAGAGAAGAAGGCAAAGGCTACAATAAAAAATTGGGGCGAGTATATAGCAGATGGCAAGAGATGATAGGTCGGCGAACATCCCATATATAATTAACCCCTAATTTCCTCCCCTTCCATATTTACTTATCAACCTCCTTTTCCAACACTTGCAATATACATGTGTATATATATATCTCTCTCGCCCTCACCTCTGCTTCCCCTTCCCCCCTCCTCTCCCCGCAGCCTGCATACGGACGCCAGCAGCAGCAGCAGCAGCAGCAGCGATCAAGCGTGCGCGCGCGCGATGGCCATGGAACTTCCTCTCTTCCTCGGCGACGGCCCGGACGCCGGCCTCTTCTCCTCCCTCTGGTCCTCCTTCCCCGACGATCTGCAGCAGCCACCGCAAGAGGTAGTACTCTTTTTCTTTTTGTTTACCCGACCATCAATCCCTCTCTAGGTTACTCCCTTTGCCACCGCCGCCGCCGCCGCATTTCCCTGTTCTTCTTCTTGGCCGGCAGCCGGCGGCCGCCACGGGATGGGTCGACGTGGTTGCGGCATGGATGGCCGCCGCAGGGGATCTCACGTCCTTGCACAGCCCGTGTCACATTTACTACTGCTAGCTACCGGTACCGTGGTCAAGAGGGGTTAGGCAGGCGGGCGGCGAATTAGGGGGGCGGGGTGCTCCGGCTCCATCCACGCACACGCCTTGACACTTGTTTACCGTGGTGGAATTCTTCTCCTCCCTCCCTAATCTCTCTCTCTGCCTGTCATGGTCCTGCATGTTCGGCTCGCCTCGTGGAAAAATCACACTCCCTCCTGACCTTCCCAGACTTCTCTTTCCGTCTGCTTCGGGTTGGTTGGTTCACACTTGTTTTTTTTCGACCGAAAGAAAAGAAAGAGAGAAAGAAAAGGCTGGGCACTGTGGCGAGATGCTGTTCAATGATGGTGTTGTTCTGCCTTGGGTCCCTGCGTGTGACTCTGATTTGAGACGCTTTTCTTTTTCTTTCCTCCTTTTTGATTGAAGCATGCCTATCTATGCCTATTTGTTTTTCTAATATAAGAAAAGGTTTTGTTTTTTTCGGGGGAGAAGAGGGTGAGGAGGTGGATTTGTGCTCCCAAGTCTCCAACGGACTTGAGTAGTGGTGGTTGTATGGTGCAATCATTTGCAGGAATCCAAATCATTCGCTCTCTAGATCGTGCTGCCATGTCTCTGTCCACCCATCACCTTGTGTTCCGCGACGTCTCCTCCCTCTCTCTTGCAATCTCCAAGCCATGGCATGGATTTCATATTTTCATTTCACTAAATTTGTTCCAATTTCGATTTTTTCTATGCTGCAAACTGCTTGTGTATTCAAGAACAAAAATGGAGGAGATAAAGAACTAACCTTTGTTGTTGAATTCTCCAATGGTGCTGGAGCAGAGCGTGGCGGACCTGAAGCAGACGCTACTGGCGACGACGCTGGAGCTGGAGGCGGCGAGGGAGGAGCTGAAGCGCAAGGAGCAGAGCATCGCCAAGCTGGCCGAGCTGGTCCACGAGGTGGCCAAGGAGCGCGACGACGCGCGAGACCAGCTGCAGAGCCTCCGCCTCCTGGCCGCCCAGGCGGCGGCGGCCGCGGCCGCAGCGGCGCCGCCCACCGCGCCGCCGCTCGTCACGTCCAGCGTCACCGACTCCGACTGCAGCCTCGTCTCGTCCCCCGTCGACCCCTTCTTTGACCCCGTCACCTCCGCCGACAGGCGCTGCAAGCTCAGCCCCGCCACGCCTCCGGCGGCGGCGCCCAAGCAGCAGTGCCAGCCCGGAGGCGGTGTCGGCGTCGGGTCGGCAGCCGACGCCGTGCTCGACATGCTCGCCAGCAAGAGGCCCCTGCCGCACAAGGGCCGCCTGCTGGCCGCCGTCATGGAGGCGGGGCCTCTGCTGCAGAATCTGCTCGTCGCCGGGCAGCTCCCGCGGTGGCGCAACCCGCCCACGGTGCGCGCCCCGGACACGCTCCCTCTCGGCACCGCCCGCGCCGGGTACGTTGCCGCGCCCGTAGCGGCCGCCGACGCCGTCACGCTGGCCTCCAGCGCCTGCATGAAGCGGCCGATGTCCATGCTCCCGCTGACGCCCATGCTGCCCGCCGCCAGCTGCTCGCCGGGCTTCATCGCCAAGCGGCAGAGGCTGCATTGACAGCCCCTGGTCGCCGGCCGACGGGTGGGCCCACTCGCCAGTGACGGCGGCATCCGCCGTCTTTCTTCAATTGATGATGATGATGAGTGAAAATGTTTCCAAAGCTATGGTGGTTTAGCTGCTAACTGCATAGTAGTGTTATTGAGTTATAGAAGTAACTAAGTATAGTCAGATGCTGAATTATGATAATGTGATCCATGTGAATAGCAGGGTTTTATCTTTTTTTTTCTGTTCTCTTCCTTTTTTCATTTTTGGGCATGTCAGTGTCGTCTTAAGGCTGTTCATAGCTTGACATGGGAGCATGATTAGAGCCAACATTTCTTGCTTTGTGGTGAGGATCTTGGTTCAACTGGTTTCATGCCCACAGCCGATGGCTTGGCTTTGGCTTGGAGTCAACAAATTTATCTATCTATATATCTATACTTTAGTGGAGAGCTTGTTCTTGAAATGTTCTCTGCAAATCAGTATATGCTACTACATTGTCTCTTGGTGTCAAAGTTTCGAGATTTATATATGAATACACTTTGTCCAATGTTCCAAACCAAAGTAACTGCACATGACAGTGGATAAATAAAGCATAAACCTAGATGAAAACCGGACAGTACCAGAGCTCTCTAACAGCAAAGAGTACGTGTCAACCTTTGCCTTATTCATCAGCAATTGTTTACTAAATACTCCAGTATATTTATATACACTAGAAATGCCATGGCAGGCAGGTGCCAAAGTTTGGTTGAAGTGACAAAGAAAGAATATTCTAGTAAGCAGAAGAGACAAATGTTTATCCTTTGCTAAAGCTTGTCCTCGAGACACGAAGCTTGTTCTCGCCTCTTTAAATTATCTATGTAAATTGGGCAGAACATGGGTGACGAACCGCGGCGCCGGATTTAGGACGCGTTGAGCGGCTAAATGCATTGCATATCCCAACACACCTTTTCAACACCAAGAACTCCCTCCAAGGAACCCACAATCCTTGACCATTTCAATTCTTTTTTAGAGAGCCTCCCCTAACTGATGTCTTATACTACTAGTAGTTATTAATCTCGGTAGATTAGCCTGCAAAAGCTAGGTCTCACATGAGCAGATGGAAGAAACGGTCCTTGTTTCCTACTCATCATATGCAAACAAATCCAAATGCTAGTAAACAAACTTCAGCAATTACGTTTTGAGATTTCCAAGCCAAAGCTGACACAGCATGTTGTGGAACGGAATACTGATAACCTCAGACAGAGCACATACAAGTATACAAATACTACAAGGAAGGAATGGAGATACGGTAGCTCAATTCACAAGGTACCTGGAGTTGCAAAGCAATTTTCTTCTTCCCTGAAACAAAAAAGCACCTTCCATTTCATTACAGAGGCAAACTTAGCTCTTTTTGATTGAGCACATAGATCGTGAGCTTTTTATCATAAAAAAAAGCTGTATGAACATAAAGGGAATCTACTTACAAGTTATCATGTCACCACTATAACTAAATGATGCTTTCTGCATTAACCTTTTACGGAGTCTCCAAAGTAATGATCTGGATGCCTGCACCTGCAGCAACTGAAGAACAATCATGCCAAGGCAACATCAGGAAGAGCATGCTGCTCCTGCTAGTACGGGCTGATGAGTGGAGTGCAAATAAGCCTTTGCTTGCAGTGATTACATGGTTTTCATCAACTCCAGTGCCATTTGCATGAGTGATGCAAAAAATATAGCATACTTGTTGGTAGTGCTTGAGGAGTTGAGGAGGCCAAGTAGGCTGGAAGCAAATTCTGTACAGCTAAACTAGTGAAGCTGCATCACCCCCTGAATATTTTTTTTTGAATTTAAAACGGGGGGGAGAGCTTCCCCACCTATTCATTCAAATCAAGGTCACTGACCCAGAAGTCCAGGTTAGGACACAGATGTAGCAGTACAGTCGATGAGAAATTTGCGCCAAGCATCAAGACTACCGACAAGATTGTCTGGTAGGCGCTTGCGCCAAATAAGCAAATCGTTACAAACGCTAGCAAGAATTGACATATGGTTGGACCTCTTGCTTCGAAAAACTTCACCATTCCTGCTGTCCCAGATCCTCCAGAGCATGGTTAGGAGAACAAAAGGCCACAGCGTCGGGTTGAGCCCCGCTGGAGAGGCTGAACTCCATATTTCGTCGTCAGACAGGAGACCAACATGGCCAAGCTTTGTTACCCTCCAGAGAGCCGAGCTGCTGCGGCACTCGAAGAAGATGTGGCGCCTTGCCTCGACTGCGCCATTACACCGCAGACATTGTTCGTTGTCGACAACATGTTTAGCGTGAAGGTTGACTCTCGAGCTTAGGCGGTCCTTGAAGTATAGCCAGGCGAAGATCTTAACTTTGTTAGGCAGTCGAGTGCTCCAGATCCTGCAGCCGTGCCTGTCATCGACGTCACCGGCGTTGTCCAGAGCAGCGTAGGCAGCTCGCGGGGAGTAGGGCTTCCCAGTCAGCTTCATTAATCTTGTATCAGCGCCATCGCCAAGTGTGATTCCCTGCAAACATTGGAGAAGGCTGTCTAGCTGACTGCTAGCAGCATTAGTTAGCCGCGGCCTGAGTCGCAGATCAAGCTCGTTCTGGAGAACATACTGCACCGAAACATTGGGCCTAAGGGTGTGGGAAAACAAGGCTTCATGAGTAGAGCGAAGAGGACCATCAGGCAGCCAATGGTCCAGCCAAAAGGAAGTGGAAGCACCGTTGTTGATATTAACATAGGTGATGGAGCGATAGGTGTCGAGCTCGTCAGATATGATCCTCCAAATGTAGCTGTAGGATCCAGGAGAGGTAGAGTCGAAGGGAGTCATATCCCGGAGAATCCAAGATTTCCAGCTTGGGTGATCGTCAACGAAGAGTTTGTTGATAAACCGCATGAGCAGGCAGCGGTTCTGAAGCTCGAGGTCCTTCACGCCGAGTCCCCCGTTGTTTTTTGTAGCCTGAACACTGTCCCAGGCAACTAAGCATTTGGAGCCATGACAAACATCATCACCAGTCCAGAAAAAGGCCCTACGACGACGATCGATGGCTTTGATGACGGTTTTAGGAACATTTAGCGCCATCATGAAGTGGAGGGGCAACGCGCTGAGCACAGAGGTGCAGAGAGTCAAACGGCCAGCTCTGTTCAGAAGGGATGCGCGCCACCCAGAAAGGTATTTGTCAACAGAGGAGATGAGGGGGAGACAGTTAGCAATAGAGATTTTATTTGGGGAGAGGGGAAGGCCAAGATAGGTTTGGGGGAAGGAGGAAACAGTGGTGCCAAAAGCAGCCGCCAGGGCCGTAGCATCATCGCTGGGGACAGCAACGGGGAGGAATGTAGTCTTGTGATAGTTAATAGAAAGGCCGGTGGCGAGTTCAAAAAGCTGGAGGATTTGTTTGGTGGCATCGATGGCTTCAGGAGAACAGTGGATGAAGATCAACGTGTCATCGGCGTACTGGATGACAGGACAGGGGTCATCGGGGGAGAGAGGGTGGCGAATGGGGGCAGCGATAGGATGGCGACGAAGAAGACGACGAAGGACGTCGGCAACGATGATGAACAAGTAGGGGGAAAGGGGGTCTCCTTGGCGCAGCCCTTTTTTGCAGTTGATCCAACGCCCAGGCAAGCCATTGAGAAGGATTGCCGTCTTCCCAGTGGATAGCAAATTGGAAATCCAGCGACACCACTTGTCGAAGAAACCACGACAACGGAGGATACGGTACAAGCTGTCCCATGCAACACAATCAAAAGCTTTGTGAAAGTCGAGCTTCAAAACAATGGTGGGCACACTCCGATGATGGCAACAGTGAAGGATCTCAGCCGCGTAAGCAAAGCTGTCCGCGATGCACCTCCCCATGACAAAGCCAGTCTGGTCAGAGCTGATGAGAGAAGGAATCAGAGGTTGGAGCCGGGAAGTAAGCACCTTAGAAATCCCTTTGAC
The DNA here is from genome assembly GCA_022457205.1 of Saccharum spontaneum. Classification (NCBI taxonomy): domain Eukaryota; kingdom Viridiplantae; phylum Streptophyta; class Magnoliopsida; order Poales; family Poaceae; genus Saccharum; species Saccharum spontaneum. The sequence continues at coordinate 6,200,034 of CM039612.1, forward strand.
GATTGTGTTTTGCAAGGCAATAGGTCGGAAGTCTTGGGGCATTCGCGCACTGTCCTTTTTGGGTAAAAGTACTAGATACCATCGATTAAGCCGTTCAATATCAGCACTGTGAGAGTGGAAGGCAGCGAAGAGGGAGGACAAGTCAGGAGAAACGGCAGACCACAGAGATTTGAAAAACATAGGTCCGAAACCATCAGGCCCAGGACTGGCGTTGGGGTGCATCTGTCGGAAAGCCAGGTGGATTTCTTCTTGTCCAAAAGCATCAGTCAGGTGATCCATGGCTAAGGCGCCTTCAGGGTAAAGGTAGTTGAGGTCAAATTCCCAAGCGGGTGAGTTAGATGTGCCGAGAAGGCCAGTGTAGAAGGAGTGCAGAATGGCAGCTTTCTGATCATGGTTGTGTACTTCCACTCCATCATGCTCGATCACTTGAATCTTGTTCCTTCTGTGACGTTGGTTGGCACACGCATGGAAGTACCTGGTGTTCTCATCACCTTCGATAGCAGCTCTAACCTTGCTTCTTTGCCTCCACATTGTTAGTTTGGCTCGCGAGACCCTGCTCAGTACCGAAGTCACTATAGTTCTGAGATTGGCTTCACGCCTTGACAGAGGTCGCCGTTCTTCCACATAGTCCAGGAGGTTGATGACAATCCGGCAGTCACTCTCTTGCTGGTTCAGGTTCATCTTGCTCTTCCTCCACCGCTTGAGAGCCGTCCGAGTGTGCTTAAGCTTCCCAGAAACAACCCCAGCGGGGTCACTGTTCCGCGTCCGGCAAGACCAGGCAGCCGTGGCAGTCTCGACATAACCCCTGCTTTTGATCCAGTAGTTGTCAAAGCGAAAGATTTGGGATTTAGGGATGGAAGTGGAGATGTCGATTATGAGAGGAACATGATCAGAAGTGCTACGAGTGAGGGAGGAAAGAATAGAAGAAGGCAAGGCTGCGTCCCAAGCAAGGTTGATGAGGGCACGGTCCAATCTCTCCAGAGTGGGATTCTCTCTTTTGTTAGACCACGTGAATTGCCTATCAATAAGAGGCAGCTCAAGGAGACTAAGATCATTAATACATTCATTGAAGGCATCAGCTTCTGCAACTCTGAAGTTATCGTTGTTCTTTTCACTAGCATACCGAATCATGTTAAAGTCTCCAAAAATGAGCCAGGGGCAGCCAGCAGGAACCGCAATGTTCCTGAGTTCATCGAGGAATTCAGGTCTGAGCTCAGGAGTAGATGGGGCATACACATTGGTGATATGAAGGGAGAGGTTGGTGGAGGTGGAGGAGAGGCAGACGGTGAGAGTGTGGGGGGAGGAGGAGACGCTGGTCTGAGTGAAGGCCGAGGTCGACCAGGCCGAGAGGATGCCGCCGGAGGAGTTGCGCGCTGAATTGAACTGGAAAGTGTTGAGGCGGCGGGGGAGGAAAGAATGGAGCTTCAGGGGACAGACATCACGAAGTTTGGTTTCTTGCAACAGAACAATATCAGCAGAAGAGGAGAGGAGTTCAGAGAGAATGTCATCACACTTAACAGATTCACCCAAACCTCTTACATTCCAACTGCAAATTCTGACGCTTCTATTCATCATTGATACATTCTACACCACGGGGGGATCGGGGCACTCTGGCAACCGTCCCAAACTTTACATTATTCAGGCAGCATCTACACTGCTTGGGGGTAGTAGAGAATCGAGTACAGAGAAGCGTCTCGTCACCATGTCCCGGGTCAGACGTCGTCGTACTCATCACTGACCACTGGGCGGCCCGGCCGCCTCACCAAAGACTCCTGCGACCTCATCATCTTCGGCACCGCAAGCAGCAGCGATTTCAGATAGGCTGTCATCATCGTCGTCAGGACGAAGAGATTCAGAGATAAGATAAGAGTGGGAGAGAGCGTTGCGAAGACGACGTGACGCACCGCTATAGTCGAACTTCGCGCCCTGCACGCGCGCGGCCTTGTCCTCTGGGTGCTCGTAGCTCGCCTCCTCTTTTTCCTTGAGCCGCAGGCTGCGGCGGAGCTTGCGAGCGCTGTCTCGCGCCCTCTTGCGGTGAGCCCTCCTCATCTGGGCGTGGCTCAGGTGCTCCTCACCAGGGGCAGCGCCAATGCTGAGCGCCGGCGGCCCGTCCAGGCTCAGGGCCGCCAGAGCGGCGGCAGCAGACTCCTCAGCAGCAGTGTCCTCCACGTCCGCCGTCGCCGCCTCCTCGGCGCCCTTCTGCTCGACCTCCTCCACAATCCCCTGCAGGGGCACACCACCGACGCCGTACCAAGGGAGTGCAAGCAGTGGGGCCGCAACACGAGCAGCGTTGGTGGAGCGCGCGCTGGCAGGTGGAGGATAAGGAGTGGCGCGCCTGGTGCGGACCGGACGAAGGGTAGGGGTGGGGTTGATGGTCTCCAACTCGAGCACAGAATACACCAGGTTGTGGGGAGCAGTGGGCAGCTGAGTGGCCAGGTTGCGTTTGCACTGGAAGCTTTTGTGACCGGAGGCAAGGCATTGTTCGCACTTAACAGGATCTCTGCAGTCACTGACAAGGTGGTCTGTGGATAAGCACCGAAAACATCTCTTTACCAAGGATTTTCCTTTCTTTTTCCAAAAAAGATCGTGCTTCCTGAAATCACCATGCGGCAGTCCAGGTGCCGGGCTTGCAGATTCACCGTCGGTGAAACGCGGACGTGTCTCCGTCTTCGGCGAGCTGTTGATGTGGTGGCGATTGGAGTGAGATTTGGAGGCCGTTGGACAGGGAGAGTAAGCACCCGGGACACCATCCATTGTCAGGGCAAAAAAAGGCTGCGCATGCGAGCTATGAGGCCTGGTAGGTAGGCTTTCAGGCGAGGCATTAAGGGGAGCGGCGGATAAAGCCGTGTTGACAGGGATATTCTTGTTTCCTTCGCCGACCTGCGGCTGAAAAGCCTGCTTACTCCCGGGGATGGGATACAACTGGTTTTCCATGTCAGGCAAGTGGGTAACTTTGACTTTGGCCTGTTTCCGGGGCCCAGGTCCAGACCTCGATTTGAGATTCAAAAAATGGGCCGTTGGACCATTGCCAGCCGAGGTAATGACGTCACGGGCAGCGGCTTGGCCATCTCCGAAGAGATGGAAGATGATGCCGTCCATGGCGCAAACGCCGATTTGGAGAAGATGAAATTTAACGATATCAGAGGAGACAGAGGTTTTGAAGATGTAGGGAAGGTTAGAGGTGACACAGAAGCGTTCAGGGGCAGCGCAGAAATGAAAGGCAAGGCAGTCGGCCACGAAGCAACAAGAATAGGGAGAAGACCCGTTCGTCTGGGAAAGCCAGAGATCGACGGGAGGAATACTAGTGGCCAGAGGCCGAACGATCGGGCAGTAGTAGTTCTCCAGGATGCGAGTTTGGAACTGCGTACCAGGGTGGTCGGCGAAGTTGGTGGCAGTGGTCGCGTCATTGGTCGACCCCCGGTTCAGGCCTTTCGTCGAGCACCTCTCGTGCAGCCGGACGCGCCGAGTTGAGGGTGGGCGCCCGCCACGCGATGAACTGCTCTTCGCCGAAGCTGCGAAACCGGTGCTCACGTTGCTTGGCTTCGAGCTCTCCGCATCTTGGCTCGCCTGCTCGGCGACGCATGCCGGCTGGGGCCTGGTGGGGAAGTGAGGGAGGTGGCTCCATGGGAGTAGTGCAGCTAGCGGAACTGTCCCGAAATGGAGAGGCTGGGGGAGGGAGAAGGAGGTGGCAGAATACGAGACGCTTGAGGATGGCGGGGTGGTCCGGTTGGCCGCCGGCGAGGAACGACGGCGATGGGGGGTGGGGTGGTAGGGGAGCGGGTGGGGCGGAGCAGGGGCGGGACGACCCATCAGGTTTTCCCAAAACTGCTTTGTCGAAGTCCTCACCCCCTGAATATGACTAGTCCTATGTGTTCCGTAGGGTCTGTGAACGTCTAGCCAGCCAAGCTTTGTGAGTTATGAGATAATTTGCCACCAAACAACAGAGCTTTGATCAAAATCAGCTCAGAATAGGCTGGTTTTCACCTTTCCAGGCTACCGGTCACTTGTTTCTTTGTCTGAATAAACAGAATGTTATTTTGTCAAAAGAATAAGAGGAATGATCTTATGTTCTTTTCATGCCAGCAGCATTAACAAGTGCAAGTGTATATTTACACCAATGTAAGTATATATAAAACAGTCTGAGAAACAACTACTAACTGATTTCACAGGATAAGTAGTGCATCCTAAGCTGAAATGCTGGCTGCATTCCATAAAAGGTACATATCTTCTCGCGGTGTTGGTCATGTTGGAGGGCAGGTAGAAAATGTTGAAGAGTTGGCCCATACGAGGAAATGTGATTCGTTTCCTAATCACTTCTCAATGGACACACTATGCATTTTTTTTCTTTGTTGATGGTTGAACCAACCAAAGACCCTTGCTGCAGCAACGGTGGTAACAGGACAACTATAGCAGAAGTGTACAGCAGCATCTGCAATTCAGCATTCTAAAATCAGAATATGATGATTATTTTTGGAGAAGGAATATTTTTTATAAGCAGGGATTGCCGCCTACTTTGTGGTAAAGGATGCAGCGGTACAAGCCTAACAGATCCTGTTTTAACTATGGTCAGATATGATGATATTGATGAAACTGTGTTCTGTATATATACAGCGTCGACGCCCAGACAGTGTACCCACTGATGCAGAATGAGGGAATGTATGCGAAGATTGTCAGCAAGTAAATTCTCTTGTAAGTAAATCTCTAAACTTCACCAAGGACATTCATCTCTATAATTAAACTACATTCTCAACATGTCGCTGATCTGCCTGAATGAGCAGTTGTTTCGACAAGGCGCAGAACGCTTGCTCATATGCACATACGGAACACCTCGGTATTTGATTTTCTCAATCATGTGTGCCGAATGAAGAAGGATCCAAAAGTACTGAAGAGATCAGGAACTGCAGGTTCAGCACTGTTGATGCATAGCTGAAGAATTTCAGGTTTCATGTTTCGGCCATTACTGATCTTAAACTCTGCAGGTAGCACATACCAACATGTGACGGACACTGACAATCTCACACAGCAGGAGTCATTCAGTTGCACAGCACAACATTCAGCAGCTTCGAAGCAAATACACACGAGCAAGAATGGAATGGAGATGGATTCGCATAACCTCACCTCACCGCGCCGGTGGGCGGGCCCGCTAGCTCCTCTGCTCCGGTCCACATCCTACCGCGCTCGCGGGGCACCGGGCGCGCGTGCAGCCCCGCCCGCTACTCGATCTCCCCGGCGCTGCGGTGAGTTCGCCGCCGTCGCGTACGTAGGTAGGGTAGGGATAGCGCGACGGAACCAGGCGGCCAGTGTCGGAGAGGAAGCGGTTTCCGCCCCGCCGCTGTCAGGACGCGGGCCCTCCCTGTCAGCGAGCCGGGGAGGGCCCGAGACTTCTCGGCCTTCAAATACTCGCGCCTTCCCGGTGCGGACCAACTGCCAGAGGAATCTCGTCTCTGACGTGGCGTAACGGCGACTTAGTGACTGACATGTGGGCCCATAGGAGCCGAGCCGGTGGGCCCTAACGAACTCGCCCTCCCCTGCTCCTGCTCCGCGCGGCGAGGGACAGGAACCCGCGACACGAGTCCGAGGAATTCTCGCCACCCCCAGCTCCGGCTCCGGCTCGGGCTCGATCGCCGCTCCCACCGTCGCCACCGCCGGGAGGAAGAAGGAAGCGAGGAGGAGGCGGCCGGTCGGTCGCCCTCCCGTGATCGGGGCTGGCTCGCGACGCGATCGATCAGACGATCACCCCATGGACGTGTTCAACGGGGTGCGGTTCGTGCGCCTGCGGTGCTGCGCGCGGCGCGGCAAGTACCTGGCGGCCGACGCCGACGGGTCGAGCGTGTGCCTGACGGGGCAGCGCGGCGTGCACAACGCGGTGTGGGCGGTGCACCACGCGGCGGGGCCCGACGGCGGGCCCTGCGTGCTCCTCCGGGGCGCCTACGGGCGGTACCTCCTGGCCACCAGCGTGCAGGCCGGCACGGGGCCCTCCCACGGCGTGGTCACCGCGCAGGACGGGCTCGGCGGCGCCCCGCCGCCGCCCGGGATGCTGTGGCAGGCCATCCCGCGGCGGACCACCTTCGTCATCCGCAGCGGCACGGGAAGGTACCTCCGCGCCAACGGCCGGTACCTCCGGTGGCGAAGGGCCGTCACCTCCGCCGGAGACAATGGCAGCACCATGATGCAGTGGGACATCGAGAACGTGCCCATCCGGATGACTCGCCCCTGCATTCTTGATCCCACCTACCAGGTATGTACATACGGATCGCTTCCTTTTCCTTCTCGATCGGATGATCAACAGATGGCAATGCGATGAACAGCTGACGCATGCGCGGCGGCGGCCGCTGACGGAGAGCGAGGTGGCGAGGCAGATCCGGTACGTGCGCGGCGAGACGGACGGGAGCGTGAACGAGGGAGCGTGGAGGACGATGCAGCTCAACACCCACAACCTGATGCAGCTGCGGCTCACGCTGGCGTGCCGCCTCGGCGCCAGCAGGGACGTCACCCGCACCACCCTCTGCGTCCGCGCCGGCCGCTATGCACACCTCAGCCCCCTGCTCGTCGACCTGCCCATCGGCAACGACCGCATCGACATTGTCATCCTCAACCACGGCACACCAGGTGGGTGAGGTTCACTTTCATCTCACAATTCTCAGATCAGATCAGGCAATTACATGACAAAAAAAGTTCTTCCCATCCCAGTGCTTTCTGCCAATAACATGACAAAAGATTGTGCTAAGTTGTAGCCCTACATATCTGTGCAAATAGAATTTCATAAGCTCCATGTGTCTTTAACAAATGCTTTCTGGTAAGTTTAACAGGGGTAGTGCAAATGGTTCATAATCTGCATCTGTCGTTGTCCCTTTAAGCACTTGATAGAGATTGTGCAAATGTTTCAGTCTTTCAGAAACTGCACCAAATTAAATGCTGATGTTTCCCACTGTTTCTCAATGATTTCAGCGGACAACGATTTGCGGTACCCAGATTTGCATGCTCCAAGAGTTTTAAATAGCAGCAAGGTCTCTGACAAATGAACAGCCAATCTGAACACATCTTACAGAGTTGACATCCCGGGGACTCTTTTTTCAGTTCTCTTGGAGCGCTTGAATAAGAGCAGAAGAGTAGCTCAGTTCTCTCACATAACTTCCAATAGATGTTCTGACCTCAGCTTTACTCATCGGAGCCCATTTTGTCCTAAAACCAGGATGGTGTTGGTTTTTGCTATGGTTTTGACAACGATCTGGACATCTTACTGAAACTAGTTACTGAACATATTCATAGAACAGGCAGTACATGGCTTTGACAGAGAATGTTGGCTTGAAAGACTGAAAGTACACCTTCCTCGCAATGTGATTCTTCTCCTGCTGATATGTTGGCCTACATCAAGTGATCTGTAAAATTATAATTTAACTTGGGAGTTCCAACAGACATCTTAGTGAAAAGGTGAAACAGAAATTGGTGTTTTTCAGTACTTTCGACAAAGAGCTTTATTTTAGTGTTTTCAGTAAACTCGGTACTTTTTTCCCTATGTATATTCTGCTGGTACAGATTGATTAACAAGATTCCTTAGTAAAGATCTGCAATGGCTTCTATGAGAACCTTTATATTACTATGATTTTGCATATGATCTGTTATTTGCATTGCGTTGGAAAGGTTTCTTTCTAAAGAAGTTTGGGGAGTGTTTCTTATAGGCAATGTGATTTTGTAGACTCCGAGCAAGTTTTTTTTATTTATTTATTTAGCAGAGCAATTCAGAGTGTACATTCATAGTTGTATCTCGAGGTACAGGCGTACAGCACCGGCACCCCATAGAATGGCCACAGTACATCGTAAAGTACATTGAATATTGGAGGTTTCATTCAACAGAAAGCGTTACTGATCTTTTTTTCTTCGATTTTTAGGAACGATTGTAATGCATACTGAATATTTTTTATGGGCAAAAATCAAGCCAAAGCAATGATTAGAGCTTAAGATGCACACAATAACATATCAAACTGGAAGGCAGTAGTACTTAATCAAAACAAGCTAAGTGCATACGAGCATTTTTTCGATTCATAGTGCCTACGAGCATGAGCATGACCAATCTGAAACTGACAGACGCAGCCAGGACTGAAATGAAACAAGATACAACGAAGAAACGATAGTAAGCAGACATGGCATTTCAGGAAACTGAAGCGACTAGGGTCGTTCGTCTCCCGGCAAGACGACAAGCATCGGCAGTTGAGCATCGATCGATCACTTCTTCCTCGTCAGGAAGACATCCGAGAGCACAGTGTCGGAACGCAGCACGGCCTTGAGAAGAGCGAGCCCCTGACGGCCAATTCCGAAAAAAAACGTGAGTTAATTAAAATTGACAGTCACAGGCGACAATCCAGTCCAAGAACGAACCTCGTCGGTGCCGACGGTGACGAACTTCTCAGCGAGCTCGACGTCCTTGCCGGCGGTGAACTTGTTGATGAGCGTGATGCTGGAGATGGCCGACATGGGCGTGACCTCGAGCCCGTCGGTCACCATGTAAGTGACAACCCCCTTGACGTACCCTCCTGCGCCCTCGTCGCCGCCCGCCGCCGAGGAAGAAGCCGCCGCAGCAGCTGCGTACGGCAGGACGAAGGCGACCTCGGTGGCCATGGGCAGCTTGCACTGCGGGCACTTGGTCCCGGCCTCGGCGGCGGCGGTGGCGCAGTAGCCCGCGCAGGTGTAGAGGCGAAACCTGGCGAGCGGGGACTCGCCGTCTCCGCCATCGCCGCCGCGGCCGCGGAGGAGGAGGAGCTCGCGGGCGTCCGGGTGCATCACCTTGGGCTGCAGCAGGTCGGAGCGGTCCGTCCCAGGCTGCAGGTAGGACGCGCCCATGCGGTCCACGCTCTCGTACAGCCGGCCCACGCTGCCGTGCATGGTGCCCGCGGAGACGAGCTTCGCCACGGCGCCGATGGGGAGGGTCAGCAGGCTGAAGACGAAGTCGACGAACTCCTTGCCCGCCTCCGCGAACAGCACCTTCTTGGCCTTGTTGTCGATGAGGAGTTTGAGGGAGATCTTGGAGGACCCCATGGGTGGATCAGCGGATGGGTCGATCGGTCGGTCGATCTCGGGAATGAATCGGGGTGCTGGTGGAGACGATGGAAACGGTGGTGACGTCGAGTGCGCGCGTTTGTTTGGTTTTATAGCCGCGGGAACTGATGAAGATGAAGATGAATCGCTTGAGCTGGTGGGATCGAAATCGAATTGCAGGAGTCTCCTTGGCTTCTGATGGTGGAGAAATCAAGACGATGTGTGGGAGCCAGCCAGCCAGCCGCGACAGTAATTAAGGTGAACACCACTATCTTCGTTTATCACGTGCAAAAGCAGCAGGGGGCATTGTGCTGAGCATGACGGAGAAAAAAAAAGACGAACGCTGGCACATGCATGGTGGAATAATAACTATATATTTCTTTATGAATATAAACGCTAATGAAGCCATTGAGGCATGGTCACAAAAAGAGAAGCTACTGATTTTAGAGCAGCGCATGGGAGTTCAAATGGATGATAATGATAAAATCGAAAGAGGTTGTCTCTAAACTTGGGAGGTGGTGTCATCCTAATCCAAAACTTTTTATTTTTCATTTCTTGGTCTCTCCAGGATCTCAGCACTAGCTCCGATGGCCTTCAAGTTTAAATTGCTCTACAAGACAACATGACATTCTGACTTAGCGCTAATGTGGACATGTCGTATTCAGCCTAGTAACTAAACTTAGGACCTATGGCAGAGCTTCACCACTAGCTCTTGGAAGCTGGAGCTCTCACAGATGATTCGTGCGGGATGGAGCTTCACCCGCCTCCAACCTGCACCCGTGGACCCCATAGTGCGCACATGTCACATTTGCCCCAGCCGACGTTAGGAAGAGTGTGGGGGCACCGGGGCGTGTCCGTCAAGGCACACACCCCCACTGCCTAGGAGCCTGTGTGGGCCATCGAGAGGGTGCACGACTGTCAAGGCGCACAACCACTGGAGCACTAATGTCGAGGAGGGTGCACGGGCCGTTAGGTGAGGACGCATGAGTTGCGGTCATGGAACGGTAGTGGTCGTGGCTACCAGGATTCAAGAGAAAGAGAACGAGGGAGGTGTCTGAAGAAAGAAGGAAAAAGAAATGATCTAGAGAGGAGCAAGCGTATTGTAGATATTTTAAGCATTTTCACCAGTGACAGATTTACCACCTGGCGGGGGGGGGGGGGGGGGGGGGGGGAGGGGGCGTGCACCCCTACCACAGCCGAGCCTCTAGAGCCCCCTCTTCTCCGGTGGGTGCTTTGTCGCCGATGTTGCTGATACTCGCTGAGCGGATACTTTGTCGCTGTGGTTCGACTTTCGTAGTGAAATCCTTACCGCTCCTTTTGTGTGTCTCATCGTTGGTGGATATCGATCTAGCCGCCATTCTTCTATGGCGAATGCTTTGCCCCTTTGCGAATGCTTTGCAACCGAGGTCACTTTGGTCTTTTTCTATGGCAGATGTTGTGTAGGCTACCACTGCGTTAACGCCTTTTTCTATCTTAGGTTCAATCTGTTGGGGGTGTTGTGGCCGGGGGTCCTTGTATCTTTTCTTTTGCTTCTCTCTTGCTGCTCTAGTGTGTCTTTGAGACTGTTGTGGTAATTCTAGGATTACTTGCGAGTCTTTATTGCAAACTCTAATTCCTCTTATCGAAAACATGCCTTCACAGTACGATCGTGAAAAAAATGGAACGGATGCAATAGTATCAACTCAAATCCAATACAAGAGTGCATCTAATCAGCAGTACTATTGTAGGTCTCTAATAAAAATAAATAGGCTATTAGCAAAAGCACGTGCCACAACATCCAAGTAGGAATTTAACTATATGCCAGGCTTAGCCAACCCCTTCGATTAATTAACTTGCAGTTCAGATTCAGGCACATCAAGCATTATGTAGCACTAGTAGATAACAGACTTTCGGTTCGAGCCTTTAGTCCCGGCCATTTTTGGCCATTTTTTGGCCCAGGACTAAAGAAAGTATTTGTCCTGGTTAGATATACCAACTGGGACTAAAGTCCCCTGTCCAACGGCTAGAAACAAAACTTTTGCAGGAGGGGAGCAGGAGGGGACCTTTAGTCCCGGTTGGTGGCTCCAATCCGGACTAAAGGTTACCCTCCAGTCCCGGTTGGAGCCACCAGCCATGGCTAAAGCTTTAATACCGGTTGGTGGCTCCAACCAGGATTAGAAGTCCACCTATAGTTCGGGTTTGTACCACAAACCAGGACTACAGGTCCTGATATATATATATACTTTGTCTCCTTCTTCTCCCAGCTCAAGCCATTTCAAGCTTTCTGTTCTTGCTCATCTCCTATGTTCTTGCTCGTTGCCGGCCGCTATTTCAACACCTCCTTCGATTCCTCCATCCATTTTTGGTGCTAAAAGGTTAGCAGCTTTATTCTCTCATATTTCATCAGTAGCATGGCTCATTTCGTGGTCTAGAAATAGAGAAATTTATGATTTTTTAGATTATGAATGATGGTAGATTTTTGTTTGATTTATATACCATTTGAACTCAAAATCACTTGATAGTTTGAATATGAAGATGAAGGATGCTTATAGTAGTTCATCAAAACTAGTATGCACCTTTCATTGCCTCATTTCATGGTCTTAAAATAGAGAAACTTGTGGTTTTCTAGATTGGGAATAATGGTGAATATTTTTTATTTACCATGTGAGCTCAAAAAACACTTGATAGTTTGCATATGTAGATGAAGGAATTTTATAGTAGCCCATGAAAACTAGTATGCACCTTTTATTGCCTCATTTCATGGTTTAAAAATAGTGAAATTTAAGGTTTTTTAGAATATAGCTCATTTAATTTCATGGTTCACAAAATGAGAAATTTATAGTAGTTGATGAAAATGAGTATAGAGAGTCTTAGATGGCGACTGCTTCCGTGTCCTCGGCCTTGTATGGGGTCCGTAAGCGACTGAGGCCGGACCTCCCTCTCGTAACGTGCGGCAAATGTGGGAAGAAGATTGTGTTGGAGTACCGAGTGAAGAAGGAGTGTCCCAACAAGACATAGATTAACAACACAGATTGATATATAACATAACTGAAGCCATTATATAGTTAGCTTGATTTGGAGCGAAGGAGTTTTCATTTTCCCCCTTTTTATTTTCTATTAATTTTTCTTCTATGAACAATTTTTTCGATTTAGATATTTGTCCGAAATAAGTTATGTAAAATAAAATTGCTAGATAATAAAAACTTATATGTATAAGTTATGCTATTTATACAATTTATTATTTATTATTATATAAAAGCTGTGTCAAAAAACTCATAATAGGTCAAGCCCCTATCTCTATCTACACCTTAAAAAACTACTACTGTCATCGTCGTGTGCATAGATTAATGGCTTCGCTCCTGCTGACTTGACTTGGACACCCGCAGGCACACAAATTGACTTGGACACCGTGTCGGACACCCCCGTGCTCCTACGTCGTGAGTTGGCGTATGCGGGGAGTTGGCCTACGCGGGAGAGTGCGTGTCTCGCCATGGATGCGGACGCGGCGAGGCCGTCGCGCGAGGCAACCGTGGAGCAGATGCCGCATCGGGATCCGGAAAGGAGATGCTCTTTTCGTATAGAGCATGAATGACCGCGAGCGCCGCCATGGGAGGGAAGCAAGCAATTCTTGTCGGAGCTCACTCACGCCACATTGCAACGCTGCTGCATGCATCAAGGGAGCACCAAGAAGAGGAGCGGCGATAGGGATGACGGTGACTGCAGCAGTCGTTGTCACAGAAAGAAGACACCGCGGCCATGGAAGCAGTGTGCGGGAGCGACCCCGTCATCCAGGGGCACGGCGGCGGCGAGGTCAGTCCCTCCCGGCCATACCGGCCGTTCCGAGAGTCTCTGAGTTCGTTATCTAATTTAGGAGCTGAGAATAGGAAAAAGTGGAGGGTTCGAACTGAAAATATACAAAGGAATATAAACAGCAAATGCATATCAAAAGTTGATCTCAAGATTTACATAGACTTCAGGGTTCCCAATACAAAGTGTTTTGATAGCTTCTTGTCTTTTCCCAAACAATGCACAAATTAACTCAAACTTATAAAATCAAATTCAAACCCAAAAATTATAATACAACTTTTGTAAGTTCCTTGTCACCAGAGAGTGTAACCATGTCACTGCATGTTAAAAAAAACCTGAAAAGCCTAAGAGCATGTACAACACTGCTCAAAAGTCAGTTTGAAAAGCCTGAAAATTGTTAACTCCTAAGTCACGAATTTAAGTATGCATGTGTGGATAGGAAGGGGCTCGATGTTAGGGCCGTACTCGCTCTAGAACAAAAGAATTGGCATGCACGTGGATTATTTTGAATATGATCAAAAAGCCTAAATGCATTTGAATAGTTTAGGTTCCCAATGTAAAATCGTTTCATATTGATATTATTTTCTAAAAATAATAAATCCTTTACAGTAGACGTGGACAAAAAATCGTGACTTCCGTGTAACGCACCGGCATATATCTAGTAATAGTTTTGAACGAAATTTGGGCTACAAAGATTAGTAGAAAAGTTATTATAATAAAATGTCTATAAATTACATAAAAAACTATATTAAAAATTATCATAAAAATATGGTGATAAGTTTTGTTTGCAGAAAGTTACACATAAAAAGTTACGAGTGATACCTTTGCAGCTTTCTAATCGCGCAACAGTGCGGGTCATGTTGCGAGTACATTCTTCTTATGAGATTCGTTACTATAGTTCTGTTGTCCATCTCCTGACATCGGGATTTGTTTTCATCCATGGTGAGCATCTCTAAGAGTATCCCATATTTCTTCTCCATTCATGATTTTTGAAAAAAAGAGAAAAACTTATCTTTAAGAGTACCTCATATCCCTTTTTCATCTTTTAGCAATTGGCAAACAGGCTGACATTGTGCGTAAAAATGTGTGCAACCTTTCTTGCGCGCATCGCTCATCCCCGCACCGTTTTCTCAGTTAATCTAAAGGAAGAAGGGTGTGAGAAAGAATAGAGAGTAGAAAAGGGTTCCTGATGCAAATGTACGAGAGAGAAAGAATATATAAAAGTAGTTACAATAATTTAGAAATAGTAGAGGATTTCTGATGTAAAATTGTCTTCTATGTTTTAGGAGTGGATTATTGAAGACTCTTGGAGGTGGTCTTCTTTTTTTTCCTTCCAATACCTTTTTAGAAGTTGCAAAACTACATGTTTTTTGGAGGAAAAAATAGGATACTCTTAGAGATGCATATGGCAAGCATTTGGTCCGTTTATTCAAATTATAAGCTGTTCTATCTCTTTTAGTGTACTTTTTTTTTCCTATGCATCTAGATATAGATCATCTCTACTCCATTCATTCTTTTTCACATGTCACGTTAGGTAAAACGTAAAAATATTTAACTTGGAACAAACCTACAACATGTAAATAAAACACAGATACAGTAGTACATAATAAAAAATTTGAAAAGCTATAAGCACTTAGCTAGGCCATTCTCGGCGTGGAGTTTTATCAGAATTACATTTATATTTAATAAGTTGGCACAAAAGCATTTTTTAATGGTGTGACGCTGTTTTTAAGATGAGAGAGAAGAAATAAGTTTTATGGAGGTTAAACTTTCTTGACACAATTTCTAGTCTAGCTTTCTATGATTCATGAAATTAAATGTTTATAAAACCAAATAATAAAACTTATTTCTTGTATGTTTCGTCTTTGGTTCATTTATTTTATATGACATGGCAGTTTTAAAAACAACGCCATAAAATTCCTCGCCCACTGAGATTTGTGGCCTCTTGATTCTAATTTGAAATGGAGTAATTAATACATTAGAAGTTGCACCGCATCCAGTAGGCAAAGAGACCGTTCTGCTGAGTTGCATCTCATCCAGTAGGCAAAGAGACGACTGCAGTTTTAACAACGCAAACGATTCAGCTTTGAGAAACTGATGGAAATTAAGCTGCAAATCTCTCCATCTCCCTGACCGGCCATGTTCGTCCATGTTCTTGTATAAGAGCACCGTGTCTTCCTTCCAAGAACCACCAAAACAAAACCAGCATCTTCCTCCGACGCCGATCCGATCCATCCATCACCATGGCTCCCTCCAAGATCTCGCTGAAGCTGCTGGTGGAGAACAAGTCGAAGCGGGTCCTGTTCGCCGAGGCCGGGAACGACTTCGTCGACTTCGTGTTCAGCCTCCTCACCCTCCCGATCGGCGCCGTGGCGAAGCTCGTGTCGGCGGGCACCATGCACGGCAGCGTGGGCCGCCTGTACCAGAGCGTGGACCACATGGGCTCCTCCTACCTGCTCCCGGGCGCCGACAAGGCGGAGCTTCTGCAGCCCGGGGTGCTGCACCCGGACGCGCGCCACCAGCTGCTGCTCCTGCCATCTCCTCGCGCAAACGCCGCAGCCGCCACCACCAACGGCGCCGGCGGTGGCGAGGCGGAGGCGGAGGAGGAGAGACAGCCGCGGCTGCCCAAGTTCAAGCTGTACGCGTGCGCCACTGCGGGGAAGTGCGTGACGGTCACCATGGAGCGCGACGCCGCGTGCCCGAAGTGCAAGCTGCCGATGGCCACGGAGATGACGTTCGTGATGCCGACCGCCGCGCCGAGGGCCGCCGGTGCTGGTAAGGGCGGGAAAGGCAGCGTGGATGACGAGGAGGAGCGCGGCGGCGGCGGGTATGTGAAGGGGCTGGTGACGTACATGGTCACCGACGGGCTGGAGGTGACGCCCATGTCGGCGATCTCAAGCATCACGTCAATCAACAAGTTCAGCACCGGCAACGACGTGGAGCTCGCCGAGAAGTTCGTCACCGTCGGCATGGACGAGGTTCGTGCTGTCGTGCATGGATTATATTGCGTGCTCCTGTCTGCATTATCAATTTTCGATCATGTCCCGCTACCTGATCCTGAATTTGTTCTGATCATCTACGTGTCTGGCGGCAGGGGCTGGACCTGCTGCGAGCGGCGCTGAGCTCCGACACGGTGCTCTCCGACGTGTTCCTGGCGAGGAAGAAGTGAAGGCGCTGATCCATGCCATGCCATACTTGTCTTTCACGCCGAACGAACACGCTGTGTGTCTTCAGTTCAGTTGACAATAGTGTTCGTGCTGCAGACTCCTGTTCAGCTACTTGCCACCCTTGTTTTTTTTTCCTATTTCAACGAGCGTTCAGCGTGACAAATAAATGGAAATTTCAGCAGCAAATTCAAGCGCGATGCGTGTCGTTAGTTCATAGCTTCTGCGTATACTCATGCGTGGCTGGGTTCGCTTCACTATCCAAGTTCTACCTGCACTCAACTTATTTCTACTTGCTGATGCAGTGCTCTGTGCATAAGCCATAAGTCAGGATGGTGTGCTTTTTTCTAACAAAATACTAAGTCAGGATGGTGTTAGTGAAGACACTGAACGAGCAAGACACTGTAGCTACATGGCTTTGATTGATAGAGCAGTGATTCCTCTTTGCTGCTGATTTGTAGTTTTGCTGTATTTTAGGTGTTGCATTCTTAGGCAACAATCTTAAGACAATCAAGATAACTCACAAGAGATCATTACCAGTTTTTTTCTAATAGTCACAAGCATTGTCAAAACTATTTTGTATGAACAGCAATGACAAAATCTGTTCATTTTCAGTCAAGCTCGTTGGAGAAAATTTACTAGTGGTATTTAACTGCTGTGCTTCTTCCCAATGCGAGCGTTGAGGAGATAAACGGCTGCATGTCACATTTGCCAACAAACAATGCATTCATTTCTCACTCAAACAGAGCCATGGAGGCCGCCCATCTTCAACCTTGACGATCCAGCTTCCGAGAACTGTGAAACCTCCCCGTCTCCCTCCAGCTCAGCTCCTGCTTGCTCTATAAGGCCAGTCTCAGTGGGAGTTTCACGTGAGTTTCATTTGTATTAAATGGGTTGCCACATAGATACTTTTGATGACATGGCAGTGTATTTAAGAAGAAAGAGAAATGAGTTTCATCTAGATGAAACTCTCTTGGCACGATTACCAACTCTCTATGAGTCTTGGAATTAAATGCCTATGAAACCATAGAATGAAACTCTCCATTGAGAGTAGGTGTTTCATCCAAGTTTCATTTCTTTTCAAATGATATGGCAGTCTTGGAAACAACGTAATGAAACTCTCCATTGAGACTGGCCTAAAAGCAGACGAGACCAACTGACCAAGCCACTTCTTGTTCATCCAAGCTCGGAACCCACACGCAAACGCAAGAAGCAGCACCACCAGCTAGATAGCAATGGCCTTTTGTCGAGACCATGGTCTCGCTGAAGCTCCTCGTCGACAAGAAGACGAAGAAGGTGCTGTTCGCGGAGGCCGGCAAGGACTTCGTCTTCAGCTTCCTCACTGTCCCCATCGGCACTGTGGCCAAGCTCGCCTCGGCGGGCACCGCATGGGCGCGCCGTACGTGCAACCCGGCACGGACAAGGCGGAACTGTCCCCATCGGCACTGTGGCCAAGCTCGCCTCGGCGGGCACCGCATGGGCGCGCCGTACGTGCAACCCGGCACGGACAAGGCGGACCTGCTGCAGCCGGACGGCCGCGACCTGCTGCGGCTGCTGCTGGCCAGGCTCAAGGTGTACAGCTGCCCGGGCCACTGCGTGACTGTCACCGTGGAAGCCGGGGCGGAGTGCCCCCAGTGTAAGCAGCCGATGGCCGAGGAGATGGCCTACGTGCTGTCGTCCGCGGCGCCCAAAGATGGCGGCGGTGTAGGCGCGGCAAGGCCGGCGGCATCGCACCAGAGCGGAGGGTACGTGAAGGGGCTGGTGACGTACATGGTGACCGACGGGCTGGAGGTGACGCCCATGTCGGCCATCTCCAGCATCACGCTCATCAACAGGTTCTGCGTCGGCAAGGACGTGGAGTTCGCCGAGATGTACGTCAGCGTCGGCATGCACGAGGTTCGTTGTTCGTTGATTGGATTGCCCGGCCACCCCTGCAACTAGAAAACTAACTATTTAGTCGGCCGTTCTTGCCGTTGATTCTGGATTCTGACTGACAGACGACTTATGTTCTTCTTTCTTGTTGGGTTGTCTTGCTGCCGTCGACCATCAGGGGCTGGCTCTTCTCAAGGCCGGCGCTGTGCTCCGACACGGTGCTTTCTGACGTATTTCTGGCGAGGAAGAAGTGAAAGTGATGGAAATGCTGATGCACGTGCACTGCCCGTCAGAGGACGTTTAGTTACTTGATTGTCTGTAACCATGATGAAGGCAACCATTCTCGCTCTCGAGCTTGCCGACATTGTATCAAGCCATGATTTTCTAGAGGGGTTGATCCCTAAGGTTGCTAGAGGCCATCATTTTGTCAAATTTATTTCACAACTGTTAGATTCATTAAGGATTTCTTTCTATGATTTTGGCAAGATCATGTCTCATGTATGCCTATGGAGTGCCTACTATACAGTGACTGCCCGCCCGATTCATTCAACGAACAGTCAAGGCAATGTGGAGGCCAAGATAGTGTGCTGATCACGCCGACGACGACTTAGGGGTTATTTGGTACTACTCCATAAACTTCATTATAGAGCAGCTCCACAAAAAACAAGTTCGTGGAGCACCTCTTTATGTGTTCTTATAACTCGACTCTTTATCCTCGAAAAGAGTACGTGAAGCTGAAACCGTTTGATTAAAAAACATAAAGCAGAGCAGAAAAACGTACAACGAAACAGTTCCAAACACCCCCATAGACCATCGTGGCAGCTTGTTTGCCATGGAGTCTTGACACTGCACTAGCGTATTTAGGCACAACACCAACCACTGCCTCATGCACCACCACCTTATTCCTCACGAGTCACTGGTACTGATACAAGGAATAAAGTTATTTGACTAAATTTGAGAAATAAACTCGTCTGCACCTGTGTTCCTTCAGTGTAGTACGTGCTGCATACTCCTGTCCGTGTTCCTTCAGTCCTACAGTGTATTTGCTGCATGTCACGCTGTGTTCCTTCAGTGCAGTACGTGCTGTATACTCCTGTCTGTCTGTGTTAAGCGTGCCAAACAAATGAAAATTCACCAGCAAATTCAGGTGATGGGTTCCATCACCTCTACCTCTTTGAACCCATCACCTCTACTCCCTCGGTCCCTGAAAGCTTCAATTCCTAGAATCCGTGCCGGTCAAACTTTTTTAAGTTTGACTAACTTTATAGAAAAGATGAACAACATTTATGACATAAAATAAACATTTTATAAAAATATATTCTATGATAAATCAAATGATACTAGTTTGGTACCATAAATCTTAGCATTTTTTCATAGAAATTCGGTCAAAGTTTAAAAAGTTTGACTTAAGACAACTCTAGAAATTGAAGCTTTCAGGGACAGAGGGAGTAGCTTTTTGCGTATACATGTTCAAGTCCACACGTGCGTGTGTATCCAGGTTCGCATCACTGGATTTCGTTAGCTCTGCTCTGTAAGCAGGACCAGCAGCGGAGCCAGCACGGGGGTGGGTGGGGGTGGGTTGCGTGGCTCTAGCCGCTCTACCGCCGTGATTCCGACAGAGCCCCCTAAACCCATCCTACAAATTTGAGGAGGAAGAAGAAGGAAAAGAGGGGCGGAAGGAAGAAGAAGAGGAAGCAGCACACCCCCACCCCCCTCATTCCTGCTTCCGCCACTGAGCAGGAAGGTCGTACGTGTTACTGAAGGCGCTGGCATGGACTAGCAAGACACCGCTAGGGCTCCCCCAACACTGAAACTAAACCAACATAGTTTCTATTATGTATATTAATTATCACCTTGTTACGTCATCAATTTTGCTGACATAGCCCTCTTTCATAACTGTTTGATCTTGACATCATTTAATATGAGCCTTCCGTCGTTCGAGATCTTACTCTCCCTCGTTGATAACCGTTCGATCTAGACGTCATGCTATATGAGTCATCCATCATTCGTTATTTTACATGTAAGATGTAAGACTCCTATTCAAACTCAAATACATAATTGGACATGTGTCCTCTAAACATATCTGAGAAGATGACGATATGAGTCCAGTTTGATCCGCATGGGTGTCAAGAGACGTTGATACGAGTCCGGTTGGATCATGCATGGCCTAGAGCAGACCATGATATGAGTCATAGGACGCCTATTAGGACAGCACACGTTACGGCTTGCCACATGTCCCACTTTTGTCACGTTCAGGGGGTGTTTAGTTCGTCCCTAAAATTTTTTCAACCCGTTACATCGGATGTTTGGACATAGTAGTAAATGTAGACGAAAAAATAACTAATTACACATATTGCGATAAATTTGCGAGACGAATTTTTTAAGTCTAATTAATCCATGATTTGACAATGTCGTGCTACAGTAAACATGTACTAATGACGGATTATGTGGCAAGCTATACAATTAGTTTTTTTATTAGTATGTTTACAGGCGAGCTATGTAATTAGTTTTTTATTAGTATTTGAACACCCTTTCTGACATACTATAAAACATTCGATGTGACATCCCAAAATTTTTCACCCCAAAAACTAAACACCCCCTCGATCTTTATTCATGAATTGTTTTCTCCTTGATTCGACCTTCACATGACAGATAACACATGCTAACTAAGCACCAGGAGTTTCTTTAAAAATATTTACTGAATCATTCAACATTCCGAATTTCCTAAATATGCAGTTGAGGCATCTTAACGAACAAACGATTTAGGGGGTGTTTATATCCAGAGACTAAATTAAAGTTAGGAGGTGCCACATTCGGTGTCACATAGGTTTTCCGCTACTAATCATAAAACTAATTACAGAAGCCGTGACTAATTCGCGAGACAAATCTATTAAGACTAATTAATCCATTATTATCACATGTTAACTGTAGCACAACATTGTCAAATCATAGACTAATTAGTCTTAATAGATTCAACTCACAAATTAGTCTCAAACTATGCAATTAGTTTTGTAATTAGTCTATATATGTTTAATAATCTAAATTACTATTAAAATATACGATGTGGCAAAGACTAAACTTTAGGAGGAGAAACCAAACAACCCCTTAAGTCTCGTTTTACATGACACGATCAAATCAATCAATCAATCACTTGCCATCTACCTTTATTGTATATCGATAATTCAATTAACATTTCAACTGCATTTGAAATAGTTTTTACAGACGCATACATGTCACACGTGCATATTTACTGGTGAGAGGAAAAAAGAGAAACAATTTCTGCATAAGGAAACCGAGTCCTCGCGCGTATCAAATGCGTGAAGAAACCATCCGAGACACGTTGGGTTTGCCATGCACATTTCTAACCTCTTTCTAGATCAGCTACACCAAGCGAGACCGTGATCCGCGCGATATTGCTCTGATCCCCTGACCCTGCACGCGCGAAGGAGGCCGCCCCAAGCGTTGCTAGTCCCCGTTGTCCGCGCGCTCATCGTCTCAAAATAAATGCACGTCTCATGGATCGTCATATCGAGGAGTCAAACATTTCTATGTTTAAGCAAATATATAAAAAATTTATTAATATTTGTGATGTGTAATAAGTATTGTTAGATTGGTTGTGAATATACTTTCACAACAAAATTATTTAGATATACAAATATTGATATTATTTTCTACATATTTAGTCAAATTTTAAAAACAAAATTGACTTCTCAATAAGAATAGGCCCATTTCAAACCCTCCGAGAAAATTTAATTTGGAATAAATCTAGCAGTACTGCCGTGCTTTTTCCCAATGCAAGCAAACGGTTGCAAAGCGGCCTGGCACATTTGCCAACAAAGAACGCATTTATTTCTCACTCGCAGGCCATGGAGACTACACATCTTCCAACCCTGACGATCCAGCTTCCGAGAACTGAACATGAAACCCGTCTCCCTCCAGCTCACCTCCTGCTCGATCCTCTATCTATAAAATCAGCGACGACCACAGCAGCGTTCGTCTTGCTCATCCCAACTCCATCCGAAGTTCCAAACCCACTCACAAACACAAGAAGCACGAACCACCACCTAGGTACTAGGTAGCGATGGCATCTTCCGAGTCCGACGAGACGATCCCGCTGAAGCTCCTCGTCGACAACAAGACGAGGAAGGTGCTGTTCGCGGAGGCCGGCAAGGACTTCGTCGACTTGCTGTTCGCCCTCCTGCCTGATGCTCGCGGCCCAGCAGCATCACCCAGGCACCATGCAGCACGGCAGCCTCGGCCGCCTGTACAAGAGCGTGGACGTCATGGACGCCTCCTACTTCCTCCCCAACATTGACAAGGACGAACTGCTCTTCCCCGATCTGCTGCCGCCCACGGACGAGAGTTACGTGAACGGGCTGGCCAACTACATGGTGACCGACGGGCTGGAGGTGACGCCCATGTCGGCCATCTCCAGCATCACGCTCATCAACAGGTTCAGAGTCGGCAACGACGTCGACCTCGCCGAGAAGATCGTCGCCGTCGGCAAGGACGAGGTTCGTTCGTTCGTTCGTTGATTGAATTGCAGGCCACCACCTGCAATTAACTAACTATATATTTGGTCCAAACGTTCTTGCTGGTGATTCTGACTGACAGACTGAGACTGTTCTTTTTTGTTGGGTTGCCATGCCGTTGACCGCCAGGTATTAGCTCTCATCAGGGCGGTGCTGCGCTCCGACACCGTGCTCTCCGATGTCTTCCTGGCGAGGAAGAAGTGAAAACTGACGGAGATGCTGATGCACTGCGCGACCGTCAGAGGACGTTGTAGCTAAGCTAGTCTCCACTTCTGCTTGTCAAATTGTCGATCTGTCTGGTGCTAATGTGATGCTTCATGCTTGTGTCCGTTTAGTTCCCAAAAAAAATTGTGCACTTGATATCATGTGTACGTTTCTGATATTCTGATCTGTGTGTTTGCGGGCTGCTGGAGCGTAAATGACATTTTTTTCGTGAACATACGCACTACTGGGAACGCCCTCTTTGCCGACAGCTTAAAGCTGTCGACGAAGGCCTTAATCCTGTCGGCAAATGCTTTGCCGACAGGGTTTTTCTTATCCTGTCGGCAAAGCCCTGTCGGCGAAGTTGTTGTGGGCAAAGATCTCTTTCCCGACAGTCATGTTTGGTCTGTCGGCGTTGCTTCGCCGACAGCCACGTGTTCAGTCGGCGAAGGAAACTGCGCCGTCAAGACGGCTGCCGTCTCCTTCGCCGACAGCCACCTGTAGGCTGTCGGCAAAGGCTTCGCCGACAGCCGGCGAAGCCTATGACAGATGCTGTCGGCAAAGAAAGGCTGTCGGCAAAGCTGGCATTCTCGCTGGGAAAATGCCCAGCTTTGCGGACAGCATTGGCCTATGCTGTCGGCAAAGCTGGGCAATATATTTTTTTCTTTTGTTTTTGCTATTTTCTTGCATTTAAACCACATTTATCGCATATATATACCACAGAACCACATTTATTCACAATAATATAGCATATGAACCACATTTGTGCATCGAATTCGGTCTCAACGTGCACTACTAATTTTTGACCCTATTGCACTGGCAAAATTTTGATGTAATAGGGCCAAAATTGATGCAATAGCTTGGTATTGCATCAATTTTGCGTTTGATGCGAGCCGATGCAATAGCTCTAGATGCAATAGCCTTGTCGCATCGGTTTGCTGTGACCGATGCGAGAGTTTGCTATTGCATCGACCATCCGTTGTCTCTTGCATCAAAATAGAGAGATGCAAAAGGGTTATTTGCGGACAGAAATTCACAAAATTACAAAATCCAATGGCACAAAAGGGCAATGATATTAACCAATGGCACAAAAGGGCAATGATATTAATAACTTTGATCATCCACGTTCAATAGCGTGTACAATAATGAAGCCAAAGGTCAGAACTAAGTTAATAACGATTATAAAACTAAAACATAAAACTAAAACTAAACAATTATACTCATGATGACTCGTAGCACATCTCAGCATAGGTTCTGTGTTATTGCAGAATTATTGATTCATTTGATCCTGCAAGTCCGAGCGCTCTAGGTGCCTCTTCCTGCTCAATGGAAACAGTCCAAATGGTATATGCGTCAGTAATTAAAAAATTAATAGCTGAAGGGATAGATTATGCAAATGAAAAGAACACAGAACCTATCTAGTCTTACTACAGATTGCTCTGAACTCTCTACATGCAAGAGAAGAAAGTAACAAGGGCTAATTATAAATGCAAACTGCTAAGTGCAACACATTTTATAGCATGTCTTTGAGTTGTCAAGATAAATGCATGGTTCATAAATTTAGACATGTGATTACATGTATAATTACAAGCACCACTTTATCTCATTTAACCAAAGACATTAAAAAAAGCAAAGAGATGCTCAAACTTTAACACGGAAGCTGATCTAGGTTACACTAAATATT
This sequence comes from Saccharum spontaneum, assembly GCA_022457205.1. Classification (NCBI taxonomy): domain Eukaryota; kingdom Viridiplantae; phylum Streptophyta; class Magnoliopsida; order Poales; family Poaceae; genus Saccharum; species Saccharum spontaneum. The sequence goes on from CM039612.1 coordinate 6,224,306, forward strand.
AAATTGTTACAAAGTATCAGGCATCACCTGGTAATCTAGACACTCTGGTTTTGTTGACTTATTGCCTTGCAGCAAAGCGTGCCGGTCTAATATGCACTTTGGTCTCTGGAAGACATCCACTCATCCTTTAATAATTCATAAATAGGCCTGCTAATAAGAGATCATGTTAAACATATGAAAATAATTATCAAGCTCACTAGACTAAAGCTAATGATTGCATGAAAAGTTCAAAGACTATTGCAACACTAGACATTCCACAGGAATTATTGGTGAGATGATGTACGGGCTTGAGGAATTAATACCTATGCACTACCTGAGATTCTCCATTAATCAATTACTGCTGCTGTGGTAGACGAGAAAGCAAAAACTCTGAATTGCAGCAGCTGCTGTCGATGACCAGCTAGGGGAGAGTAGACACTTGATGCTGTTATTGCTGAAAAATTTCACAGTTGAAAATCTGAAAACAAGAGAAGAAAACTTCTAACCAAACAAAGAAAAACAATCGAGCTGGACAGCCTGCACCAAGTTGCAGAAATAAACCGACAGCAGAATTGCTGCTGAAAAAGTGAACTACAGAACAAAAATAGCTAAGCTGCTCTTACAGAACTGAAACTCTAAAGAAATAAAGCAGTTGATTTTCTGCTGCTGCCGAGATGACCTGTTTTGTTCACTGAAGCAAGCAGAAGACACGAAAGTGAAAGTTACAGCAGCAAATCAAAAATTTATTCATTAAAAAACGGCATGCTGTTCAAGGTTTATTTGCAAGCTGCTGAAGCGGAACTGAATCTCTGAAAATTGATACAGTCGAGCTGCTGCTGCTTGTCAGCTGTACAGATGAATAGAATAACACAAGGTGTAGCAGGCTAGCAGCAGCAGCTGAAAGCACACAATGGAGAAGTGTCGATATGGACCAAGCTGATGAAGATTGAAATGAACAGAAGGACTGCAGGCACCAAAATTGCCGCAAGCTCACCCAAAATTTCTTAAAGCCGTATCAAATCAAGATCACTAGAGCTGGGATTTAAACCATAGGTTCGCTGCATCATGCAAATACTATTCCAATCGAAAAACACAGAAAAGATCAAGACTTTAACTCGAGTTACTGAGAATCAAAGAACCCTAGATGAAAGGGGAAATTTGGGATAGATGTCCCACTACCGCCTGATCCAAAAACAGTACAACATGTAAAACCAAATTACCAAATAAGAATAAAACATAACATGTTCCTAGCGTTGCAAGCATTGCTATCCCAAAAGAGCCCCCTGACCTATATAAATTAGCAGGGGCATTCCTTGTGAATTTTGTATCTATTTTCCTATAGCTTTATATAAGGCCAAACAAACACATTTTAAGGAACTACACAATGTGAACTACAACATTTCTATTCATGGCAATGCTTATTTCAGCAATCCACTAGGCATAACACCTAATTGACTCAGCTAAATTATGAAGTATGACTCTTTGGAAGTGTAAGCAAATTAACTACAATTCTTTGATACATTGTATCACAATATTCAGAATGTAAAGGCCCAAAATAATTGATCTTATCTATACTGTACAGTTACCTCGAGCCCGCACCTTCTGCATCCGGTCGCCGCCTCCAGTGCATCTGACGACCTCGTCAGCCTCCTCCTCATTCAGCTTCAGCGTCCGGGCCATCAACTCCAGCGCATCTGAAAAGTGAAAATAATTGAACAAGCTCTAATTACCACACAAGCTAGTCACAACTCACATTACAAAATTCGCAAGTGCAAGCTGGAGGAAGTATAAGGGAGAAGTTAAGAATAATACCAAAACATTCTCACTGCCCCACACATGCCGTTGATTAATGAGAGCAAGTACCTAAACGATCCAAGTGCCACAGCTTCCACTGTCACTGCAGTCCATTGTTGTACCCTGCAAAACAGCAAGACCACCGTACGTCACCTAACTGGATTGATGCGGACAGGAAAAGATTTCAGTCTCATCGAGGAACAAAGAGGTCAGTCCAAGCACCGTGGATCTAGCCAGCCACAACCGTGCTGGACAGGCCCGCCACCTTCGTCGCTTCCAGCTGCGACTTCCCTAGGGCTTCTTGCGCGATAGTCGGGGGATGACAGGAGTTGCTCTTGGGAAGTCGCGGTACCAAGCTCGGGGAGAACTGGAGAAGGGTCGAACGCCCCAACGCATGGACCTTAGGCGTGATGGTGGTGGGAGGAGAGAGAAGTCGATGTTGGGGACTGCGGTTAGGGCGGCGGCGGCGTGAGAGATAAGAAGTCGATGTTGGGGTTGGGGCGGCGGCGACGGAGGGAGAGCGATTAGCTAGGGTTGAGGAGTGGGGGCAGTTTTTCTTCGGAGAGGGCAGGCTAACCGCGCGGGGCGTGGGCACTTTCGGGCTCCAGGAGAGCGCGGGGGACTTGAAAACTTTTCTTTAGATCTGGCGGGAGTATAGCCACTCGAAATTTGCTATATAGGCAGCTAATTTCTCATGACGCTAATTTAAATTTCTCTCTAAATTTCTAAAATTGATTTTTTTTATTTTCTTAAAAAACAAAATGTGTCATACATTTGTAATTGGAAAGGCAGATAACCACGAATTTATAACACTGTCACTACTATAGAAAGGATTTGTAGCAACGTCTCTTTTTTTAAGGCCCCTACAAATATGCACTGAATAGTAAAAATTAAGTACTAAAATATAAATTTTTTCAAACGATCTCGGATGGAGAAATGACCAAAATAAAAGTTGTAGATCTCAAAAATTTATAGAACTTTGTTGTCTACAACTTTTTCATCTGAAATTATTTACTACTTCAAAATATTATTTGAAATTTATTTTTTAAAGTATTGAAAAACTTTGATTTCTTTTTTTAATCTCTAGCTAAAACTTGTAACTAGTTTTTCTTCCTCGTACTAACTTCAAATTTGATGGTTTTTTCTGCTAAAATTTTCTAAAATCTTGCTCTATTAATTTATTGTGTTCTTACAGCTATTATTTGAGACATCTTTTTCATGTAACTTTGTTTTATCAATTCAAAATTTGAATTTCAAAAATGGCAATTTCAAACAACATTTTAAAGCAGTAAATGATTTCAGCTGAAAAGCTCATAAACATAAAAGTTGTAGAACTGATAAATATCTATAACTTTTATTTTGGTTATTTCTTAATTCAATAAAATGATAGTAACATTGTTCATAAATTTTACATACCTCTCTTATAGGTTATGAAACTATAAGAGATGTATGTAAATTTATGAACAATATATAGTACCACTTTGTCGGATGAACAAATGACCAAAATAAAAGTTGTATATCTTGATGAGTTCTACAACTTTTATGTTGATGACTTTTTCAGATTGCTCCAAACTTTCTCAAAGTGATCACATGTGGAGATGTCTGGGTTTTGAGCATCCGACGTCGCAGTTTGCTCCAAACTTTCTCAAATTTTTATCGTAGCCTCCACATGCGATAACAAGACACCCCGACAAGTTTCGTGATTTTCCGACTTCGTTTGGATTTTATATAATTAAAAAACACTTCTACCACTCCTGGATGGTCGTGTTATGTGGACATGGACTTCGAACTTTTTGGTGAGTTTATGGACACCGCCTCAAAACACACTCTCCAACATGAATATCATTTTTCGAATGGCTACGTTTCATTATTTCATGCACCTGCAGTTCAATTTTGGATTATGCGAGAAAATTCAAGTAAACAAAATAAATTAACAAAATATAGCAAAATATTATAAAAAGGGCCCAAGTTAGAACATATGCTTGTAAACAATATAATTAGGCCATATAAAAAGTTTGAAGTCAAAATTCAAAAAAAAATGCAAACTCTTTGCCGACAGCATGGCTAGGCTGTCGGCAAAGAGATATCTTTGCCGACAGCATAAAGACGTGCTGTCGGCGAAGTTAACGGCGTCTGTCCACCGTTTTCCCAGCCAGTTCTTTGCCGACAGGATTTCTTTGCCGACAACAACACTGTCGGCAAAGATATCCTTTGCCGATAGTGTTTGTTCACCGACAGCAGGGAGCCTATGTGCTGTCGGCAAAGAATTCTTTGCCGACAGCGGCGATAGGCTGTCGGCAAAGACTTCCTTCGCCGACAGCCCTGGGGTTGGCTGTCGGCAAAATGTGGGGCTGTCGGCAAAGTTCCTTTCTCCCGTAGTGACGCCGGGGCGCAAGTGTTTCCTTAAGAGAAAAGAAGTGAAACAATACACAGTCGAGACCTATGAGTAGCACGGAAGTGCAAAACCCTAGTCCAGGACCCCCCGCTCAACTACATGGTGGATTATACGACATAAGATTTGCGACTAAGACATAAAGCTACAGGGCTTCGATCTTAAGGGCACCCGCAATAGTAATAAGAGCCAGTTTACTAGCTCTAAGTCAATCTCTCCGATATTATTAGCTTTTAGCATATAGCTTATAACATGGATATCTCCACATGACACACAAGTTTTTGAAATGTGTGTATGAACCTAACTCTCGATCAAGAGCTAGTTTTTCTCTCTTTTATTAAAATATTTTTTTCTCGAATACGCAAAAGATTTGCTTATCATTGTAATTAAGAAGAAGAGTCTGACCGTACAAATGACGCGTTTCTGATAGGCGCGCTAGGTGGTCTTACAGCTATGACTGGATCTTCCTAACCGACTGTTACAAACTTCGATATTACATAAATGGTAACTACGAAACTAGCTAAGAGCGCCGTAGCGACCTACGGAGCGAGGCGTCTCTGCTGCTGGCTGTGTAATCCTACTCCATCATCTGAGAAGAGTGCTCTTCTACCAGCCCTGTTGTTGGTCGCTGGGAACAGCTCGTCCAAAGCTTCCACTTGGCTCGACGTCAAGTTTCCTGCAAATATGACGTCGTATGTTCCCTTGGACGCAGATGAAACTAGAGCTACCGGCGACACGATGCCCCATCATCTGCATGAGAAGTACCTTCTATTAAAATACAAAAAGAATGCTTAGAGCTAGCTTATGAGTCAGTCATTGCGGGTGCCCTAAACACAACACCCTCCTTGCTTGCAACTACGGCTTTGAGAGTCTCATTTTGCTTTTGGCAGACAGAAAAATCGTTCCTACTAGGGATTGCATCGACATCAACAGACTTTCAGGGCTTGTCTGGAACGTATGAATTTTACAGGAATTACGTAGGAATCAGTTCAATTTTACAGGAAAAACACAGGACGCAGGAAAGAATTTCCCTTATTCCAAACAGGAACCCAAGGAACCAATAAACTCATAAGATCAGCAGTTGCGGATCATCCCGTGGCACAACGAAATCCTCGGCTGGTACAACACCATCCCCAGGCCCGGGCTACTGCAAGACAGCAATCCCTTCCAAGAAGGGACCCCCCCATCTAGCGACGCTGGTCCATCATCAGAAATAGGCGGACGCCCCAGCCTCATCCGTCTGGCCCAGCCCAAGTAAGGATGGCGGCCCAGCATCAAAGAGAACAGGGCCATAAGCCAAATCCTGCACGTGGGAGGCGCACATGAGCCCTTGCCCTTCACCAATCACCAGTTACGACTGCCAGCGGCGACGCGTCACGGGCCTCGTGGAACTGAGCGACCCAGCTCGATCGCGCGCCAGGAATCCTACGACGACGCAATGCACGGGGCGCCGGGTTGGCGACGGGCAAACATGCTGCTGCACGGATAGTGGCAACCCGGCGCCATGGCGCGGCACAACTCGAGCTTGGCGAGAGGCCATTCCGTTATCATGAAGGCGGCTTGGAGGAAATCTCCGTGCCTCCTGATGCCGAGACGCTAATATAGAATCACCAAGACTCGGAGGAAATCTATGTGACGGCACACCTGAATCAGTAATTGCACATGTCGGCGTCACAAACATAGAACAATAGTCATAACACTTCGATGGCTAATTCACGAGGAATTTCAGAACTGCCAAGCAATATTCCCATCACATCGGATGTTTAGATGCTAATTAGAAATATTAAATATAGATTAATTAAAAAAAAGTATATAGATGGAGGCTAATTTGCGAGACAAATTTTTTAAGCCTAATTAAACCATGATTTGACAATATGGTGGTATAGTAAACAGTGCTAATGATAGATTAATTAGGTTTAATAGATTCATCTCGTTAATTAGTTTACTCCTGTGCAATTAGTTTTATAATTAGCTCATATTTTCCGGAGTCTTCCTAGTTAGCATTCGAACGTCAAAGTGACACGGACTAAACTTTAGTCTCAGGATCCAAACACCTCTTAGGTAATCTAAAGCCAGGCAATATCAATCAGTACACGCAAAGTCTATATTCAGCTAATGTAATAAGGCATAGTAATAAATTTAAGTGATAAAGCAGAAGAAAATTCATTAAATAGCACATTGGTTTGTCGCTTTAGTACTGACCCTGTTTGATTGATGGTTTCTATAGCTGATAAACCGTTTGAATCCTACTTGCCATGAGAGAAAAACACCGTATCATGACTGATGAGCCAGACTAATAAGTTCGAATGCTACTGGTACTAATAGAATAATTTAACAGCCTTCTCTAATCTAATCTCACGCCTGCTCGCTCTCGTGCACGGCGACAGCGGCCTCGCACGCACCGGGGGGCGGTGGGGCCCAGCGGGCCAGGCCGTACTGACCCCGCAACCGCAAGAGTGACCGGCCGTACGGCCCCTGTCGCCTTTCCAGTTTCCACGCCGGCCGGTCGCGCCCCACTCCCCCATCTCTCTCTCGCTGCCACGCGGGGCCCACCGGCGGCGCGTGCGCCCCATCCACCACCGACCCGGCGGCGTCGCCGCCATCGAGGCGTTTCGTTTGGTTTGGGTTTTGTTTGGTTATTAGGGCGGCGGCGGAGGAGGAGGCGAGTGGTGCCGCGGCGGAGACGGAAGGGGAGGTGAGGTGAGGGGCCATGGCGGACGCGGCGGCGCCGGGGCTGCTGCCGGTTGCGGCGGACAGGGACAGGGACAAGGACAAGGACGACCGCCGCCGCTGGGCGGCCCGCTGCGGCTTCGCCGTCCTCGGCATCATGAGCACCCTCCTCGTCTACGGCGTCCTCCAGGTGTGTTGGGTTTGGGTTGCTGGTAGTGCTTCCTCCTCCCTCTTCGCTCCCCCTCCCCCTGCCACCATTTCCTGTCCACTCCCTCGGTGCCGAGACTTATTGGACATAGCATCCGCGAGGTGGGGGGATCGCCGCGTGTTGATCTGTCGCCTTCCTTTAGTGCTCCGGCCTTGCCGCGCCGGCCGATTCCACGGCGGCGGCAGGGGCGCTGTGGCCTCTGGTGCTCAGCTTCCTCGCGATTGAATTTTTCGCTGGCTTGTGGCACAGGATGCGATCTTCAGCTGCGATTCGTCTGGCCACAGAAGGTTTCATGCCCCATGGCGCCGCATAGGGGCCCTTGTTTTGTTCCCTTGCTCTAATAATTCAACAAATGGATTTTCCCCAAGCACTGCTTCCAGTCTTACTCGCTTGTCCCAAGTCAAATTATTTTGAGTTTGACCAACTTCATAGAAAAGAGCACCAATACTTTAAAATCAGAATCACTACATATATCATGTTATATATTTCCATGATATACTTATTTGGTGTCTTGGATGTTGTTACCCTTTCCTATAAAGTTGATCAAACTTTGTAGTGTTTCTACGAATTGATTTATTTTGGGACGGAGTTAGTATATTGCTCTTTAGTATCAAGCAACTTGGGACATTCTGGTTCCTTTTCCGCACAGCGTGTGCCGCCGTCTTGACTTACTAGATGTGTTTGTTTTTGTGTTGATTCTGTGTAGGAGAAGATCATGAGAGTTCCATATGGAGTAGAGAAGGAGTTCTTCAGATACTCACTTTTCCTTGTTTTCTGTAACCGCATCACCACATCCATGGTGTCTGCGATGGTGTTACTGGTATGACTGAACCCCTCTCACAGGTTACCTCTCCTACTCGTCTGGATATGCAGGCATGTTAACTTCTTTATTTGTAATCCTGTGCAGGCAAGTAAGAAATCCTTGGACCCTGTGGCTCCGCTACACAAATATGGTGTTGTATCCATATCAAATATACTGACCACAACCTGCCAGTATGAGGTTGGATAGTTTCTGTCCTCCATTTCTTTTGCCATATATATGTGTTGTTTCGTGTTACTTCTTTACTGAATACGTAAAGTAACTTATTTCAGGCCCTCAAGTATGTCAGCTTCCCTGTCCAAACGCTTGCCAAATGTGCCAAGATGATACCTGTCATGGTAATCTCTGCTACTATACTGTAACCACTGATCAAACCGTCTTTTCCGTACATCTCCACTATTTTCTAGCCTGCTAGGGAAGCATCAATGCCTTTCACGTTCTAATGGTTCTTGGTTGAGTATTGACGGTTGATTGAAGCAATTACACTGTCTGTCTGAGTCTAGTTTGATGCCAGTAGTCATTGGAACTGATAACCATGTATCAGATGTTAAATATATGAAGTAATATTTGATAATATGCATGTGAGGATTATTGTGCCGATTTAATGGTTCTCATTTAAGTAATGTTGATTGATTGAAGCAATTACACTCTATGTCTGTGCATAGTCTAGTTTGGTGCCAATAGTCACTGGAACTTATATCTTTGGATTAGATGCTAAATACATAACGAGAATGTTCAATAAGATGCATGTGAGAATTATTGCGCAAGATGAATCTGGTGGTCTCAGTAATGTGCATGTTACATGTTTACATATATTTCCTTGATATAATCAAGATTAGTGCCATCTTATAGCTATTATCTTTTCTTTTATTGATTGATAGATCTGGGGCACAATAATAATGAGAAAGAGGTATGGCGGAAAAGATTACTTCTTTGCTGTCATCGTGACTCTGGGTTGTGCATTGTTCATTCTATATCCGGTAAGTTTACTTGTCCAACTCTCTCCACTTCATTATTGAGCATCATGTGCTTGCATTCCGGTATGAATTGTCTACTACTATAGAAAAAGAATCGGAGAGCATATAGCTGTTTCAATTACTATCACTCTTGCATTGCAGTTCAAGTAGAACAGGATAGCACAAATGTTAGGGCTGAGCTAGTTGCAGGATGGAGATAGGATTTTATCTTCCAAAAATATATTAGTTGGTTAGCATATTTCCGCATGAGCATATGGAAACTGCTGGTAACCAACAAGTACTTCGGGGCTATCAACCAAGAGTGCTGGGCAGTGACAGAGCCAGGACTTAGAGTTGGATACTCCTCACTTCCAAAGAAAAGAATCCAATTAGGCTACTTTCAAGCGAACTGATCTGATAAGGAATTTGGACTGCCTAGATCATCATTGTTAGTCTAATATACGACCATAGGAGGTTTCTAAGATCCAACCAACGCACTTATCTGACTGTAGGTTCCTCAGCCACTCCTTGACAGCGAGGAATCCACCACATTCCTGTGCTTCAAATTGCAGCCAACAAGAAGAGACTAGTCAGCAAGTTTTTTCTTCACAACAGCATAGTGAATCGAGAAGGATTGAAGCCTAGATGCTGGCCTGAAGTCCGAGTCATCTGACGAGATAATGAGTCATAGGGCGATCAGCAAGTCACGCAGGCCACAAGCCCTGGGCCTATGGCTTCGCTGAATCACCGATCATAGCCTCGCACCTTGTGCGTTGCGGCGGCACCTATTGTTTGGCTCAAATGAACGTGGGGAGATGGGGAAGAGGAACAGAGCCGCTGCCGTTGCGTATTGCGAGAGACGAGAGAGAAAGGCACACTGCTTACTGGTGGGCTGGCCTGTTGTTTAATCAAATGGGCTGTGGGGAGGGTATTGGGGCAATGGGCTTAGGGTTGCGTTAGGTTGAATTCTAGCTTAGAAGGTCTCAAGATAAAATACACATATAGATATACATCTATATACTTGATATACACCAATTCTTTTTCCAAAACAGTTGGGTATTTTCTGAAGCTATTCATTTTCCTTTTGTCCTTCACTGATGCAGGCGTCGATGGATGTGAGTCCATTTAATAAAGGCAGAGAAAGCACTATTTGGGGCGTTTCACTCATGCTCGGTTATCTTGGGTACGACTCTCTGCTGCTTCTTTCCATGCTAAAGAAAACAACAAATAACATTTAAAGTCCTGATGCAGCTCATGAAATCCTGTAATGACTCAGATTTCTGCATCTTTATGATTTCTGGAAACATGTTTCTATTTTCCATTATAATATTGCACTAATTTTTTTCCAGATGAATTAGGTGATGTTGTGATGCTAGAGGTATACTCTGTATCTTAGACACTAATGCATGTATAGTTTTGATTGTATGAAGCATTAGAAAAATGGCTACAGAGAAAAGATAGAGATAGCTTACTTAATTTCAAAAGTTTTGTACCGTATGATTTGGTATATCTAGTAAAATACTTGAAAATTTCCCAATAAGGACTTGTACTACTATTGGTATCTGTATAGATCATGCAGAGAACTAGTGGCTGATAAACTCACAGGATTTTTACGTTCTTTCAGTCATATTTGACGCTACAGAACCTACCTAATCTGACCCCCATGTTCTTATGTTTGTTCTGGATGTCCAGTTTTGATGGGTTCACAAGCACGTTCCAAGATAAACTCTTCAAAGGGTATGACATGGAAATACACAACCAAATATTCTACACGACGGTGTGCTCTTGTCTTCTTAGTTTAAGTGGTATGAATTATGATCTATGTACAACAACCAAAGTTTAACTTAATTTTGTACTGGGCCCAATATGCTGAAATTTAATTAGTAATTCTGGACTTCCACTAATTCTACCATTTTTCCGCTACACTATATCAACATTATTAACAGTTGTGATGATTGTGCTTGCACATCTCTGATACTTTTTCCTTCTACAGGGCTGATTCTCCAGAATCATATGATTCCAGCTGTGGATTTTATGTTTCGCCACCCAGATTGCTTCTCTGATGTTCTAATCCTGTCCAGCGTAAGACTTACCTCCTCATCCTGTAATATGCACTGTTGCTTGCTCCTTGTTCTGAAGTGTGCCAGTTCAGAATTTAAACACAAAATCCACTTGAGCATAGATGTAAATGTTAGATGCAGAGTTAGCATGACGCACAGAAATGAAATAAATATGTAGAGAGATGTAGACATTGTGAAATTCAATGCAATGGAAAAAAATATCTCTGAAATATAGTGCTTTGGGCGATGTCATTTTTTTTTTAGTTTTCCTCTCCTGTGCCTACAAAGCCAAGCTACTATTTTTTGTTTAAATACCTAAGGCAGCTTATCCATTTGCTGTGGGATTTACTTTATGTACTATTCCAGGTTGCAACAGCTAGTCAGTTCTTCATATCCTACACCATCCGAACATTTGGGGCTCTCACATTTGCTACCATAATGACAACTAGACAGGTGGATATTAGCATCCTTAGTGTGATAATTCTCGCAGAAACAATATTCAACCTCTTTTTTCTAACAATAGTTGTCCATGCATTATTGTAGCTGGTGAGCATATTGCTGTCCTGCATCTGGTTTGTACATCCTCTCAGCTGGATGCAGTGGGTTGGCGCAGTAAGTCATCATCTACCTCCATCTCAGCAGTCACCTCACAGTATCACCTGCTTCCTTTTCAACCATGATTAACAACAAACGTTTCTTTTTACCAGGCCATTGTGTTCGGAGCCCTATACACAAAGAGCTTCCTGAGGAGTAAACCGCAGAAGCCAGCGGTGGCAAGCCCGCCACGTGGTTCTAGCCCGAATCCTGTTAACAATAGTTGACAGTTGATGACATCATAACATAGGAAACAATGGACATGTTGCGGCACCGGGACGAAGTCTCTGTGACTGAGATCAATGTCACCATGTCGGCATGACGAGGTAACTGGACAGATAGGTTCCAGATGTAGCTGTGTTACTGCTCCTGACCTGGAGGTGATGAAGGTGGTCCTTTTTTCTTTCTTTTGGAAGAATCAAGGTGGTCCTAGTGTTAGTTCAGTATCTAGAGACCAAATGTTCAGGCAGCCCAGACTGTGTTTAATGAACTGGGTTATCAATTTTGTAGCTCAGGTCGTTCTCCGTTAACCTGTATCACAACAGTTTCATATCATAGAATAAAAGTATTTTTAGTCCGTAGAAAGATTTTATATACCCTCAACAATTAAGGTCAGATAGAAATATCAGCCACAGCGGCTTTGCTTGGTCAGGGTCATCCCTCATCCCTCATAAAGATTTTATATACCACGCGAGAAGCATTCCCCACAACGCGAGAAGTGCTCTCCACAACGTGAGGTGGAGCAGCGGCGCTCGCCTTGGATTCCTTGGTCACCGCTCGACTTATAAACAGAGCTGGTTGTCTTCTTGGAGGGGGGAGGCAGACCGCCGCCGCCACCAGGCAATGCCCTGTAGTCGCCCCTGTGAATATATGCACAGAGAGAGCCCTGGGAGGAGTCTGGTGTTCTGCTGCCTTCCCGGAGATCATGGCGTGCCGTCCTGCACTGCTGCCATGGCCACCTGCCCGCCGCTCGCAATGGTGAGATTCCCCACCAGTGGGGTTTTGTTTTATTTTGATAAATGCTGCTGCCGGCCAGTGTGGGATGATCGGTGAAGGAGAAGCAAGATGGAGATTCAGTTGATGTGTGATGCAGGGGTAGGAGAGGAGTAGATGGTTCAGTGTAGTTTGAAGAAGTGATATATGTTCTAGTTGGAGAAGGTAGAGTGCTAGTTGCCGTGCTGTTGTAGGCGTGTGGGTGAAAGAGAAGAACATCTCTAAGTCAGGTGTTTACACAGTAAAATCTGGTTATTACCTCACAAGATTAAACAACTTCCATAGCTCCCAGAGCATAAATGGAAAAGGGGGAAATTCAGACCAGAAGGAGACAATAAAGTTGTGGAAATGCCTATGGTCTATAAAGGCACCAGCCAAAATGAAGATAGTCCTCTGGAGGATGGCCCACGATTGCTTGCCAACTGCTGGTCTCCTCAAGCTGAGGCATATTTGCAATACTGATGCATGCTGCTTTTGTGGACAAGAGGAGAATATACAAAATATCATGCTTATGTGCCAATATACATCTGCAGTTTGGCGCCAAATGAGGAGGTACTTTAGTATTAAAGTTAAATTTCTGCACTTCTCAATGAAACAATGCCTTTTTGACTTCCTTGCCATGGCATCTGATGAACAAGCAACAGTACTTGCAGTCACCCTTTGCCACATCTGGGAAGCAAGAAATGCAGTAAGGAATGGAGAAAATGGTATACACGCACACATTGTTGCTGCAAGGCGAAAATTTACGTGGAAATGATTTTGCTGCACTTGTTTAAACCACGAAAAGATCATAGGTGTGAGTCCAATCGCCTCTCTTCAAAATGGACTCCACCGCCAATGGGTGGATGATGGTTAATGTGATACAGCAATTTTCAGTGATCGCCCTTGTATCGGCATAGGTGTTGTTGTATGCAATCATTTTGGGGAGTTTATATCTGCTCCTTGCGGGGGATTCTCTCCCCTCCCGTCGACTTATCAAAAAAAAAATATCTGCTCCTTGCGAAAAGAGGCACGTTCTTGCTGATCCTGAGTTAGCAGAAGCAATAGCAGTCTGCCTTGCTGTGGTTTATGCGAAGAATTTGAACTTTCTTGCTATAATTGCTTCGGATTCCTTGAGTGTTGTCAACAAGATTAAATCTCGCACGCTTGACAGATCCATTGTAGGTCCTGTTGTCCAGGATATTAAAAACTTAGTTAAGGGGATTCCTTTCTTTTTTATCCATATTCCTAGAGGATGTAATGAGGCAGCTCATGTAATTGCAAGGTTAGCTAATCAATGTGCCGGTTCAACTCTGTGTAATGTGGCTCCGGAATCTATCCGGGCTATCCTTCGTAACGATCGGGTAAATTAATATAAAGCTGCCTTTCAGTTTAAAAAAAGAGGTTGTGCTGGAAGTTTAGTTTAGTTAATCAGATGAGTGGCAAGTTGTATAACCACAGAGCTAGCTGAGAGCTCGCTAGCTCGCCATGCATGAGCATGTTCAGAAATAAAGCAGAGACAAGAACGAGCACTTGACCAGCTAGACAGCTGTCTTGCGACCAAGATTAGGAATGTATGTTGAGTAATTTTCTGCGGCAGTGTAGAGTTGCCCAGATATACTTAATGATTTGTTTGAGTTGAGCTCTTTCAGCGTTTCAAGATGTAGCATTTTTTGCCTCTTTATTACATGCTTTGTAAATAAAAGTAACTTTCTACATGTACATATGGCAGACCCTAAAGTAACTAGCTTGGTTGGCAGCACGTGCTTGTGTAACGCGACATGGGAATTGATTGATATTTTATCTAGAAAGTATTCAAACACCTCTGTAAACTGGATTCTTGCTCCTCTCTTATATGATATAGCAGTGCTCCTGCTGATTATTCCAAAAAAAAAATTGTGGGAGGCCATGTGAGTCCGATGATAAAGCGAATTTATTCGAACCAGAGAGGCCATACGTTTCAACTTACCTTGTGTTTGTGTGTGTTGCAACATAAGTAGTGCCTCAAGCTTTACCGTGAATTCTCAGAGTAGGCAAATGTGAATATGTGATGCAGTTCCCTACTATCTTTTGCAATATGAGATCTCGACCAGAGTTAATGTTTAGTGTTCTGACACGTTACCAGTTATACCAAGCAACGCTACCAGCTAGTAACGGTCCTAGCAGTGAGAATTTTACTCCCAAGTTTTCAGGCAATATGGCCCTCAATGGCAGGAAGTTATCACAGACGATCCTGACAGGAAGTGAGTCCATGGCAGCAGGCATGTGGCGGTCAATGGCAAATGCAACAGCATGCTCTCCTCACCTGCGTTACCTTTTTTTTTTTACGTGACTTGCTTGCCTTATTTACCATCAACCAGCCGAAGCCTCAAGGAGTACCAGATCAAGCACGCACGGAGTTACACGCCACATCTCCGTATGGTGTGTGCTTTTGTTTAGCTAAAACATGTGCTACATTACTTATAAATTGCTACTATAAAAAAAATCTTCGAAACGTAAGTAAATAGAGTCTAGTTTTGTTAGCCTCGTCGCATAGAATACATCGTTGCAGATGAAATTAAAAATGAATACACTAATTAGAAGTTATAGCAATTTGAAATAAATATTTTGGTTTTTTTCGCCTGTGTCGGCGCTGATTTCAACATGTGTGTGTGGTGGGGGGTGGGGTGGGGAGAGCGCGTGCGCAGCCGAGAACCCAAAAGAAAGAGAATGACTGGGTACGCCCGCGCCATCCAAAACAGGAAAAAGACAGAATTATTTTTTCCAAAAAAAAAAGAAAGAAAGGCATGTCGGAGAATCATTCGCTCGATTCACATCTAACGAGCGCTTGCTAACTAGTGAGGCCTGAACAGACATGCATGGACATGGTCTTCACGTGTCCGTATTTGCCTTGTTTAGTTGTATCCTCACCGTGTTGGGGTAACCAGTAGTCAATCAATTCCCTTTTTTTTCGATGAGACAATCAATTCCCTTTGTGCACGCACTCCAGCCGCAGGTAGCCATGATCCACAGGCAAGCATGAATATATGCTGTACAGCTTGCATTAGAACTCCATCACACTTTGGACTCCAGGTTATAAGGCCATGTTTAGGTTCCAAAAATTTTCAAGAGTCTCCGTCACATCGAATGTTTAGACACATGCATGAAGCATTAAATGTAAATAAAAAAACTAATTACACAATTTGGTAGAAAACTACGAGACAAATTTTTGGAGTCTAATTAGTCCATGATTAGATACTAATTGACAAATACAAACGAATGTGCTACAGTAGTCAAAGCCAAAAATTTTCGCGAACTAAACACACCCTAAGTTCCTTGTAATTAAGTCCATTTGACCAGAGATACGTAGATCAAGAGCATACTCGTCAACTCGTGTCAGTGTGTCACAGCTGTTGCCCACCACCACGTATACAGGACTCGACCAAGGACCAAAATACTGATCATCTCTGTACTAGCTACAAAGCTGTCGTCCTGATATGTCGCGCAAGGCATGCAATCCTCTGGATATGTTTCTTCCTGTTGGATAGCTAAAACAGTAAAACACCATAGTTCCTCACTTTGTCTTGCATGAATGCACACGTATATACGGATGATCTCTTCTCTTCTCCTGGCCAATAAGCGACAACAATAATGTCTTGCACGTGTATATCTCCACGAGGCATGCAAGTACGGAATTGGTTGCGGCTACGTGGGCTCAATGCTCATACGCAGGCGCCCTCGGTTCGAAGATATGCAAGTACCTCGCTGACAGACCGATCGAGTGCTTCAGTGCACACGTTGCCCCGTCGACTCGACTACAACAACATCGACCAGAAATACCGAGAACTGAGTCCTAGCGTGGCCGACTTCATGGACATTCATCTACTCGGCGCCTACTCTTTTACTCGGACATAATCAAGCTAAGTCACGCTTTCATTCTATTCTAATTATATATATGTATATTTTCGGATATCTTCATACATCTACAGGATTATTATTGGCAGGGTTCCTCGCCGTTATTGGACAGCTCTTGACGTCGCTCATATCGTCGACTCGTCGTCCCGAGACAGCCCCGTTGTCAGCATGCTGTGGTTCACATAGCTAGCATGGCACAGCTTGCATCGTCGGTTCGTTCGTGCCTCGTCAAACAGCATGGAGCGCTCCGCTGACACGTCGTCATCACATGGCAACCCTTGCCATCCGACATCATCAACGACGACGACCCTCGTCGTCAGTGGCAGAGCTAGAAACTATAGATAGGGGGCCGGTCAAAGAGTTTCAACCATAAAATAACTAAGTGTAGCTTATTTGTTTGGATTTTTACACTATGGATGGACTCATCTAAAGATAAAATACAAATTTGTATGTTTTTGTTGTCCAGAAGTCATCATAAAATTTTTATGACAAAGCTTTTATTATATCTTTCTAATATGGATTATTGAATTATATACTACCTAAAAAATTTTTGCTGTGATGTTGGGGGGGGGGGGGCATGGCCCCTGCCTGCACCCCCTGGCTCCGCCAGTGCTCGTCGTCACCTGCGCCGTCCCTCATCAACTCAGGCATGACAGGTTTTCCGAGCCGGCTTATGAGCCATCGGACAACCGAGGTACAGGCCAAGTCTGACAGCCATTCGAGCCCTACTCGAGTCTGACTACTACTCGGCTTCTGGCTCATGATCGATGGACATGCAACGTCAAGACCATGCAAGCAATCAGATGTGTGCAGGCGTGCTCATGCATGTACGTTGCATGTAAGCCAATAGAGTTAACCACGAAGTCATGCAAGCCAATAGCATGCAAGTAAGCCAATGAAGATTATCAAGACAGCACGCAGGACACATACGTGCGCTAATTCTACAAGCCACTTCTACACGTCCATGACTGCCTTGACAACAAGTTGACGAAACGGCTCAAGTCAAGTCGGATGCACCGTCCGTGCACTGTCGGCAACATCGACTACTGCCAATGATTTTGCCGGAGCAAGGAATTATATATAGGAGGGGCTGGTCAAAGTTTCGATGTATAAGATTTGAGTGTAGCTCATCTGTTTGGATTTTTGAGGTGCATCCGTTGCCCTTAGAACTTTAATTGTTATTACTAGCTAAGTATACGTTAAGTAAAATGTAAAATATGATGTAATGTACGTACACATTTAGTAAAACCTAAAATTTCATTAAATGCTTCCTAATATGGTGGGCAAAAAAGCTCCCATAATTCAAAATATTCTATTCTAATTGCATTTTGTGTGGTTTTATGTCCAACAGACATAAAAAAAACATATATGACAAGAACTTTTTATAATATTTTTCTAATAATATATAAATATGAATCATTAAATTATGTACTAATAAGTAAAAAAATTTTGTTGTGATGTTAGGGGGGTGGGGGCATGCCCCCCCGGCTCCGCCCCTCACCTCGACTACTCAGACCCGACGCACTAGTCCAGGACGGATTTTGAGTGGTCGACGTACTAGTCGGCCGATTGGTTTACTTCATCGAATTCGACGACGGCATCCTTCACCAACTTGTTCGGTGACACGAAGTCCGACGGCAGAATCGGAGAAAACCAGTCCCGGCGATTTCAACAGCTGCAACGGATGCGCCGGCTCTGAACCAAGTGCATCAGCATCAAGGAATCCTAATCAAGATCGTCCGGAGTCCGGACGGGTATCCGTCCAGCTGAGCGTCGTCGGCGACCAACGAGCAGAGCACCCACCAAGTGTCACGCCCTGCGCGTGTGGGGTCAGATGGGAGGCAACTACTCAAAACGCACTCGGAATACTCGTCATCGGGCGGACTTGCTCTAGTCGGATAATTAAGGAGCCGATCAACAGCAGCAAACATGAAGACGCACGGTCAACAGCAGCATGCAAGAAGATGTCAAGCAAAACAAGCTTATTATGGAAATCATAAGGATATGGAGGCCGGCTTCCACGTACAACGGAAAAAAATCACGTACGGACGGACCTTACCTTGCAGCATGCGGACTTCCAACCAAATTGCGCCACGTAGGAGAGAATCAGGACCTAACACGGTGCTTCCGCATGGTGTTTAGCAGGTCCACTGATCAGAATCACTCTACGTCCGCACCGTGCAGGGTACGGTCGGTCCGTACATGATTTTTTTCCCGTACAACAAGCTAACAAGCAAAGCAAGGGTCCACACGAGATCCGTACAAGCTAATTGTAGACATTCATGATACTTCGGCTTGCATGCATGCACGAACATCTCTGGCTTGCACGTACAAAAGGTCACGAGCCCACGCCTTCCAATATTGGATCAGTCATCAAGTTGTCAACATACAATGGCTCCGACCCTCGTTGTTAGCGTACAATGGCTCCGGCCCCTTATCATCAGCATACACAGCGGTCACGGGTCATCATACTCAGCATCATAGTTATCACCTTATCATCAGCATACACAGCGGTCATCATACTCAGCAGTCAGCATACGATGGCTCCGGTCTGCCAACCTCTGAGAAGCATACAATAGGCATCGGCCGTTGCTTCCTACTACAAAGCACACAACCAACACGCCCTGGACAGGTAACCACGCTGCTACTTTATGCCCACCGAGAGATAGGCTGGCTACCACGCTGCCACACATCTCCAAAACTAATAATGTTCGTCGTAACCCGACACACAACCAAGTGTTGTTCACGCCTTGGACTTGCGTCGGCTACTATGCCGGCTCACATCTCTGCGATTAATGTCCGTCGCACCCTGAAGAAGCAGCCAACAAATCTCTTGCCCTACCATGCTGATACACGCACACTACAAGAAATATGTGGTTTTTTGACATTGTATTTATGTCAAAATATATGGTATTAATGTCACAACTTAAGATTTGTGACTTTCAGTTGACGAAAATTCGAATGTCCAAAAACCATCGTCACAAACTGATTATGTGACGTTTGTATATTTATTGTCACAAGCTTATGTCAATGGATTCTAGTGTCATATAGGTTTATGACATTGGTTTGTTGTCACAAGTTCTTGCACCATGCCACGTAGGTAGTTGACGTGGCGCTAAGTTGACAGCCATTTAAAATGTCACAAAATTAAAATACGGCCTGTTAAGGCCCATATGGCTAGCAGGCTTATAACAGGCCACAAACATTGTTTGGTCTACTTTTTTTTCCATCGCAACCCATTATAGGTCGAGATTTTTGCCCCGTTTTTCCTTTCTTAAATCAGCCCACATGAATTTGTTCGGCCTATTGCTCGATACATTTTTTTCTGGCCAGCCCAAACCATATTTGACTGGGCCAGATTTTCGTTTAGGCCAACCCACACACAGGTCATATACAAAAGCAATAAATCATATATATTCAATTCATCCAGCAAGTATCTAGCAACATATATTACAATATCATACAGGAACACCTGCATTACAATATCGTAGACATTGCAGGTCTTACATCAACTTTAGATCATTACATCCGTCAAAAGTCACCAAATTCATAGCACCAAAATCAAACCAGAAGTCTGTCACCCAAAAATCATGCCTCAGTCACAGGTCTGTGTCCATACCAAATTGACAAGCCAGGCTAGTCCATCCCTTTCACACCTTGTTTTCTGCCAAAAAATATTATACTTAGTGTAAGAATATACAGGCGCAACAATATAATTTCAGCCAAGAGCGAGCACAAACGTATCAACTATTCTTACATCATATTATCATCACATTGCACATTTAGCCCTATTATAATTTTGCATATCATAAGACTTCACTTAGGAGCCCTAGTTCCAATTTAATCCATCATCTTTCAAATATCATAACAGAGTTCTAGCTAATCTCAGAACATATTATTTAGTTTGCTGTTCTACTAGAGATATTAGTTTACTAACCTGTAGTTATGGAAGATATTTTTATAGGGACAGGTATAAATAGAAGGAAGGCAAAAGGACTAAGGCATTGAAATGAACTGCAGCAGCAGTAGAGAACGGCAGTGAAATGAACCGCAGCCGCAGCAGACTAAACTGCATGCTCTTTTGTGAATAATTGAACGTCAGAAATTAAGAACGTGGTTCGTACCTGCTCCTGCAAATTTGTGTGAATCGGACACCTAGAACTTGCAGCTTGTGCAAGCAAGTCCTCTTGTGTGCAGCAACAGTGGTTCATGGTTTAGTGGTAGTTCCCTATCTTACCATAATTTCTTTGTGTGCAGCAACAGTCTCTTTTCCTGCATGCTGACGTCAGCGACGACATAGGCGAAAAAGCAAAACCTTTAATTCAAATTGCTATAACTGGTAAACGGTGTATTCATTTTTTATTCCGTTTGTAGCGGTGTGTTCTACGTGGTGAGACGAACAAATCTAGACCCAACTTTGAAAGTCTCTAGTTTGGTTTTGTCTAATTGATGAAACCTAGGACTAACCTTTATATCTAAGTGGATGATTTAGATAAAGGTGGTTATTGAATATGAGACATGACATTGACTCATATGATCAAGATGGTGAAGACCAAGATGAAGCTTAGCTCGATGGACCGGTTGTGAAGGTGAAGGGCAAGTCAAGGCTTCGAAGCGAAGGACCATGCGATGGTGAAGCTTGAGCAAGACTTGGCGCCGACGGACCGATGCAACGGTAAAGGGCAAGTGAAGTCAAGGTCGATGGATCGAGACGGTCATGTGATGATATGAAATGGATCATATCATTTGGAGAAACAAAATGGGTTCAAGGCAAAGGTATAACCATAGGGCCATTTTGTTTTACACTCAAGACACCATAGAGGGTGTGAGTGGTTTAGGGTAGATAGCCGAACTATTAAGAGGGGAAGTCTTATCGGTTACTCGACGCACGGGTGCCACTAGGTGAATTCATGAAGTGCATTGCATATAGGGCCTAGTGAGCTAACCGAAAAACCTTCGAAATGTTTATGAAAATGCTAACACACGTGCATAAGGTGGTGATCACTTGTTGGTGTTGGCACTTTTGCGAAGGCGGTGGAGTTTGAGCGGTAGAGAGGGGTTTGGATTTAGGCGTTTTCGGGGAAACGAAATGAATATTTTCCATTGTGCCGGAGGTTGAAAAAGTGGTGAAGTCACGTGGTGTTTCACGAGCTAAAACTTGTGCTAAAGTGACACACATACTTAGTCTAGCTCTTATGTGAAAGGGCGTTAGAAATGGAGGCGAACGGAGGTCATAGAGGTGACCGGACGCGTCCGGTCAGTGTTTAGCGTCTGCGCGTGTCTCTGGTTTTTTGATCGGACGCGGTGGCGCGTCCGGTCACGGTCGACCGGACGCGTTCGGTCGTTGGGGGAGCTTACTGGACTCTAACCGGACACTGGCACTGTGGCGTTCGGTCAGTTCTCCAGCGCGTCCGGTCGGTGTTTCGTTGGAGCGCTGCTCAGGCTTGATCAACGCGTCCGGTCCGTTACGGGACCAGCGCGTTCGGTCGGGGTTCACCGCGTCTGGTCGCGCAATGACTGTTGGGGCGCTGAGTCGACCGTTGAAATCTGGCGGCTGCAGTTGAAACTGGATGGATACGTGGACGGCGCAGGGCGACCGGACGCGGTGCAGCGCGTCCGGTCGTCCCGAAATACGCCCAGTAAAGTGGCAACGGCTAGTTTCGAGGATGGGAGTTATAAATACGTGTTGGCCGGCCCTTGGGGAGGTCTCTTGGCATTTCTAACACTCTTGTGCATCCTTTGAGCCAAAGCTTCTCCTCCCACTCATCACTCTTACTTGATTGCAAATCAAAGGTGAGATTGAGTGATCCCAAAGTGCATTTGCATAGCTTGAGGGCATCTAGTGGCACTTGTGGGTGGTTTAGCCGGTGGATTTTTTGTTACTCTTGGAGAGTACCGCTCCTAGCCGGCTTGGAGATTGTTGGAGGTGTTGGCAAGAGAAGGTGATTATTCTTGGCCATCTCTGGTTGATTGTGAAAGGTTCTTGTGCTTTCCTCGGCGGGACGCCAAAAGCAACTCTAGTGGAATGCCTGTGTCATTGAATTACCTCACTTGAGAGTGGTGTCTTGCGGTGCCTTGCGGGGCGTGCCTTGAGGGGCAAGTGACTTGAGGGTCACACCGGGAAACCATCTAAGTGTTGGTCGACACAACCGGTGACGTAGCTTGTCGGTGCACAAGTGAACACCGGGTGAACAAAAATATTGTCTCTTGTCTCCCGGTGATTGGTCTTCATATTGTGTTGTTGTCAATATTGATTAATTGTATATCATCTTGGTGTTTGGCAACATCTTCACTCCACCGTCGGTATAAGAATCACAATCCTCTCTTTTGCACTTACTTTTACTAGATTATCTTGTGTAGCTCTAGTGGTAGCTTGCTAGTAGTGTTGTTAGCTTGCTCTCTAGTGTAATTTTAGTGACATAGCTCTTGGTGAACTAGAGATCATAATCTACTAGACTTGTGGATAGGAGGCTTGCATCATAACCTTTGACTAAGCAAAACTCGCTTTACGCCGTTTGTTATTCTAACAAGTTTGCTTAGTGGTATTTGTAGAATTTTTATAGGCTATTCACCCCTCCTCTAGCCATCTAGGACCTTACACACTTACATATGTTTCGAAGATTTTTTTCTAGTAGCAACTTATATCTTCTAACTTATACATGTACTTATGCGAAAAACTTAAAAACTCAAGAGCTATGAAACACAACTTATTTACAAAAAGTTATTAAACACAAATGAACGAATTAACTTATAACTTATGCCAAACTTGCAAACACAAAAAAAATATTAACACAAAAATAAACGAATTAACTTATAACTTATACACCCAAACATAAAAACGTAAAAGTTATGAAACACAACTTATATACAAAGTTATCAAGCATAACTTATGTATATAAGTTATATGTTACAAGTTAATATACACAAATTGGTACGAGGAAAAAAATTCTTTGAAACATATGTAAGTTTGGTCTAGTTTTGTTCGCCTCGACGCGTAGAACATACCGGTGCAGACGGAACTATAAACAGATATACCGCGCAAAAGTTATAGCATTTTGAAATAAATGTTTTGCTTTTTCAAACCCACGTCAGCAGCATGCAGTGTTGGCTCCCGTACGTGCACGCGTGAGACAGACCGAGGCGCTGTGGTGGGATCGTTCGCTGCATAGGAAATGGATAAACGACCGTTGGAATGGATTCACGCAGCACGACGCCGCCTAATTACCAGCACTTCTATTTTTATCTGTAATCCTATCCAGGCAACATGTACTTAAAGCCGAATAAATTAAACCTGTGAATACAAGGTTGATACGTGCCTTTGTAGTTCGTGTTGTCATGAGTGATTGTTAACGTGATCCACGACCTAAGTTGAGTTCGTGACTAACCATGACGTAAGTTAGGTTGTGCTACATGTCTCTTGGCTTCTAGTGTCCAGGTGTGAAGCTTGGAGGCGGTGGTCGACGGCGAGGTGAAGGTCAAGTAGGGACGTGCCGTGCCGATGGACCGGGAGTGGTGAAGGATGGACGTGAGGCTTGGACCGAGGGACCAGGAGGCGAGGTGACTAGCCACGGTGGCTAACATCTGGGACTTCGACAAGCGCAAGTGTACATGGGAGTGACTGTGTTGACCGAGTCAAGATGGCAGACGTGCGAATCGAGCGGGGCTCAGGAGGACTTGGCGGACGGCCGGTCGAAGACGGCGGTGACACGTGTCGAGTGACGGGGGACGCGTATGGAGTACGCTACTCGCGGCGATTCGGTGGTTTGGGCCTCAAAACCATCGGGTGGACGGGTTTACGGGTTTGTGCCTCAAAACCTGGGCAGAGATTCCAAGGAGGAACGAACGGCACGTGGCGGTATCGAGAATTTCGCGTCGAGGCGAAACTATCTCATGAAGGGTGCAGTGGCCGTCGGATGAAGATTACTTCGGGTTAGACCATAACACCATCGGGTTATGTGGTTCAACTCAAAATATCTAAGGGCAAAACTGAGATTGTGTAATAACCATGTTAAATAGGATGAGGGAGCCCCCATCTCCCTCATCTCTTTCATTTTCCCTTTCTTCCTTCCCTAGTTTCCCCATGTCCCTAGGGTTTCATGTGAGAGAGGTCCACAAATTGGTGAATTTATGTAAGAACCAAAGATTGCAGTGGGAATGGAGGCCCTAACCTCCTCGTGTCCTCCGAGATTCGATTTATGATGTGTTCTTTGTGATTTGCGTTTTGTTCTTCGCGTTCTTGTGTTTTTCCCTTTCTTCCCGTCGTTCTATCTCTCTGTCTGGTTGATCTTTTTGCGAACCATTTGTTCCGTGAGGTGCTATGACTCCCTAGGAAGATTTCCACTGAAAGGTTTGAGCTAAATCGGGATGAGCACTTGGATCGGGCGGTTTTCTTTTTTGGGGTCCTTTTCTTTGTTTCGAACCAAGATCCTTCGATTTCCTGAGTTGTGAGGCTTGTATGACTATGATTTTCATGGAGTAGCAACTTAGCTACCTTGGGAGTCTGCCCACAAAATTTGAGATCAATCGGAGTTGAAATGGAGAAGATCATGTGTTTTTCGTATGACTCATGACGGTTTTCGGGGCGACCGGACGCTGCTACAGTAGCACTGAACGCTGCTACAGTAACATCGCTGCGTCCCGTCACCCACTGCATTTTCGCGTCCTCTGTTAGGTCCGGTCCATTGTGTTTGCGCGCTGTTTTACCTCGTTTGAGCTCGTTTTTGATCCATTTCAAATTCCACTTTTTGCGCTGGTTTGCTAGCGGTGAGTAGATCTTTTCTAAGCATTTTTGTCACTTGTTGACTCAGGTGTTTCAGGTTGGACCCTTGCCTCTTTTCTGTATAGGCGGAGGGTTCCCGTATTGGTCTGCTCGGTCATATTCTTTCTTCTATTTGCTCTGCGGTGTTCTTGTGTATCGATTCTTGAGTGTTACGCTGTGTTTCTTGGAGACATCTAGCCTTCTATACGCTTGTGGTTTACTCACCTGCGTGGGTGTGCTTTGGGGATTGATTTTGGGACAGCGGCCAAACTTTTCTGAAAAAAAATTTGAGGCTCAATCATTCGGCCAAATATTTTATACGATCCATATTACTCCTAATAATTTACTAAATTTAGCTATCAACACCGACTACAAAGTCTGTTTCAAAGATCAACATCCACGACGGCTCGTCGACTCAAGGCGGCGACCCTCATTGACCACTCGCCGCAACACTCTAAGAGCAGCTCCAGTGTACCGTGAAAATTGAACCGAGGGAGAAGGGAACCGAACCGTGACCACTGGAGTGAGCGAACCATCATTGTCAGACTATAAAACGAACCGTGCAGAGGAGCCGAACCATCAACTATTAAATATTCAGTGTTGTACACGTACGGGGAGAGAGATAAAACGCCGGATGTAGAATCATCCGCGTGGCCACGAGACGGACGGAGAAACAATTTTTAAGTAGCATATGAATCCGACCGATGTTTGCACTGGAGCAATCGGACTCTGGCTGTGTTCGATTTCACGGTTTGCTCTACCACTACAGGTGCCCTAACACTCATTCGAGCTGTCAGGACAGGACGGTCGGATGCGATGCGATCCGATCGATTCGGCTCGGGATTCTCGATCGGCTCGACGGAAGCTATGGCCATGAACGCAGCACCCGTGCTGGACTTTTAGCGCCGTACGCTACGGCCGCAGATTACGGCTCATCACTGGATGACGCTGCCCACCAACAGTGGCCGCAACGCTTTCGTGAAGGAGCACACGCACGTGGTGTACAGGGGCGTGCATCATCTGGTACCTGACACCGGGAACGGCCAAAACACGCCAACAGCAGCAGCAGGAACTAATAACACGTCAAAACCGCGTGGTGCCGAACGGCTGTTTGTTAGCTCTAGTAATCGGTGGATTACGACTGCTACAAAGTTTGTAATTTCGTATTGACTCTACTCCTTCTTAATGAAACCCGTGCTAATCCACGTTCGGAAAAAAAACAGTTAGGAATGGAAATATATGGAATCGGAGTTGCACCGCCCGCTTGATCCACACATACGTACATGCATGTATATGTTGTTTGGAAAGCTAGTTACTACTTAAGACGCCAACTATATACGTACGTAGGTACTCGTCATGCATGCATGCATGGAGCACTGATAAACATTTATTAGTATATCATGGAACCTGATCAAATTCATGGAGCACCATATATACAAGAAGTCAGGGTTTTTTTTACCGACCGGTTTCCGGTAACCGCCGGCCTCCGGTAGCGGTAAACCGGTCCGGTTTACCGGTAACCGGCCGAATTCAAATTCAAATTCAAACGCTCCTTCAGTTCGATTCGGGTCCGGTTTACCGGCCGGTTTGGAGCGGTAACCGGCCGGTTTGACCGGTTTACCGCTCGGTTTGAGTTTGGAATTTTCTTTTTTCTTTTTTTTTTTCAAACTTCTATACGTATAAATAAATACTAAACGAACTCGAATTTGAAAAATTTTTACACCATTGGCTTCTATAAATCATGAACTATTTTTAGGAATTTTTTCAGCATTTTTTGTTTTTTTTTCAAATTTTAAATTTGAATTTGGGGGCCTTAACGGGTCGGGACCGGGATTTTTTTTCTTTTTTTCAAACTTCTATACGTATAAATAAATACTAAACGAACTCGAATTTGAAAAAATTTTACACCATTGGCTTCTATAAATCATAAACTATTTTTAGGAATTTTTTCAGCATTTTTTTTCAAATTTTAAATTTGAATTTGGAGAATACCTAACCGGACCGGACCGGAACCGGACCGGCCCGGTTAGGGCGGTAACCGCGGTTTACCGCGGTAAACCGAGCGGTATTTTTAACCCTGCAAGAAGTACACAGGAACAGTGCCAGAGGCCCTCTCCGGTCTCTAAATAACTTGTGGTTGAGGGAGTACGTACTTATATTCACATTCTTTATTAGTGCCGCATCATCATATATACGTATAAAAGACGACATTGCACGGGCCACTTTATTACGCTGGTGGGAGCCCATGCATGCATGTTATCTGGCATATATAGGCGAATCTATAGCTAGCCTGAATCAGCATATGCATGTATTGGGCGGGGTCATCAGCAGCAGCAAGTCTTCCACATTGTTTGATTGTTTAAGCAATGCAAATTAAGCAGCGTTTTTTTTTTGCCGTCGGAATCGGCAATCTCTCGGTCAAAGGCCCCTGTGCAACCGTGCCCTGATTACAGGTGAGCATCTCCAAGAGTTTGTCAAATCAACTTGGCATCCATTTATTTTTGGCAAAACAGAAAAATTGTGCTCCAACAGTTTGGCATCCAACTTGGCAAATTTTAGCAACTTGGCAAATCTCTCCCCCTCCACGCGCATATTTGTGCGCTGAGCGCGAGCGCGCATCCGGCTTCACGTGTAAATTTAAACGGGGCTCTTCGTTTCTTAGCGGGGCTCTTCGTTTCTTAATGGGGCTCTTCGTTCGCTTAGCGGGCCTCTTCTTATTTTACCAAGTCCAAATGGCAAACTCTTGGAGAGAGTCTATTTTTTCACTTGCCATATATTTTAGCGAGTTACCAAATCACGATATTTGCCAAGTGAATTTTGGCAAACTCTTGGAGATGCTCTAAGCCTCTGCGTTCACATGGCGCAACCTTAATTTTTCTTTGCCCAAAGGGGCTCGTACGTCAGCCCTAGTTCACTACCTGCCCACCACCTTCAGTCTCACCTACTCCTCCGACACAACACACCGCGCTGTATGGCACGTTAAGTCGTCGCTGTTTTTCTTTTGTGGTTGTTGAGTAATCGAGAGTTCGCCCCGGCCGGCGGCCTATAAATATATACCTCCCCAGTGCTCGCTCCTTGCTCTGTGTTCAACGTATCTTCTCCATCTCAGCCCGCCTTTTGCACTCGCCCATCACCAACTTAGACACATAACAATGGCGTCCTCAGTCATGGCATCAAGCCTGTCTCTTGCTCTAGTCCTCGCCTTCGTCACCGCTTTCCTTACCAGTAAGCTAGCAGCTAGCTGATGACAGATGTTACCGATGCTTGCCGTCCCTTTTGATAGAGTTACCGCGTGCGCGGAGCTAATGACATGCATATTTTGATTTTGATATCAGGTGGCGCTGCAGGCTTCAACAAGTCGATCATCATCACTAACAGATGTGCTTATTACACGATATCGCCAGGTATCTCCACCAGCAGCACCGGTTCAGCGGCGGAGTTCGACATCACCGGCGTGAAGCTCGCGCCAGGGGAGGCGCGCGCCGTGCAAGTGCCTTCGGGGTGGTCAGGTCACGTGTGGGGTCGTCGTACCCTGTGCAGCACTAGCACTGAAAACAGTGGCTGCTTCACCGGCGACTTCCCGGAGGGGGACGCCGTGTCCCCCGTGACGCTTGTGCAGTTCAGCATGGACGCGAGCGGGGGCACGGACGTGTTTGCCATCAGCCTCGTGGATGGCTATAACCTGCCTGTTTCGGTGGAGCCACAGGGAGCGGCGCCTGAAGGCCGCTGTACGGCGGTGGCGTGCGCGCTTGACCTGAACATCGACTGCGCGCCTGAGCTGCTCGTTTCGTCTCCGGCCGCCGGCAGTACCGACGCCTTGGCGTGCAACAGCGCATGCTTGGCGTTCGGGGTGCCACGTTTCTGCTGCACTGGCGATTACAGGAGCCCCAACGCATGCATGCCTTCAGCCTACTCCGTGCAGCTCAAGAAGGCGTGCCCTCACGCCATCACGTATGCGTACGACGCCGACGCCGACACATTGTTCTCGTGCCGCGCCGCCGGGGAGGATGACGTTCTGCCCCGCAATCCCCATCAGGTAATACATACTATGCCCATGCATGCCATGTCCTCCACTCCTCCCCGGGCAACAATTAAGTGCGTGAGACCAGCCGATGGTACGGTGGCGCCAGAAAATGGGACAAGTATAGTAGCTAGCTAGGGTAAAGTGCTACAAGTAGCAGGGGACATGGTGAAAGGGTCAGTCTAGCTCTTCTGGGTACAGTAAGGGGCGCGATGAAGCCGCCACTCGCCGCGTCCACGTGGATGGGCTGCCACCCGGTAGTTGTGGCCGCTGACGCTCACGTGCTCGAGCGAGCCCAGGATCGCACGTATATATCTGTCTTTCATTCTCGTTATTCCTGTCAAGTCGTTTGACTCTAATGAATTGGCGTCTATTTTTGTCATTTCATGTAGTGGCCGTACACCGGGGACGGCGGGGACCAACCAGCAGGCCAGCAACGGCTGCACGACTCCTAACACCGCCGGGAACGGCCAGGTCGGCACAGCATCAGCTTCGGAATTGTCGCGCATCAGCCTCATCGCCGCCGTGCTGGGTCTCGTGACGGCCGTCGTGGGTCTGCTTGCAGCAATATATGGCGCCTTCAATTGTTGTTGCAGGTAAGCAAAGGTGCGTGCAGGCGCAGCTGCCGACAACTGGTCTGCCCATGCATCCATGAGTGACACCTTAATAATCTACAGTACTATGGTTTGGACTATCTGCCTGTTTGGATGGGCTAATTTGGGCTAGCTATTTATTAGCTCTACTCACTACGGGAGAACTGAAATTTCCCGAGTGTCTGTGGCTTCTCCGAGTGCCAAAAAAAACATGCACTCGGAGAACTAGCTCTTCCCCGAGTGTTGCACTCGGGGAAGAAATGCACTCGGGGAAGAGAGGTTTCCCCGAGTGCCCCAGATTTATAGGCACTCGGGGAAGAACGACACTCGGGGAAGGTCCTCTTCCCCGAGTGTTGCACTCGGGGAAGAGAGGCACTTGGGGAAGAAAATTGTACATGACAGCCAACCATCACACGCCGTTACGTTTTTTTTCTTTTTTTAAGCTTCCCCGAGTGTCAGAATTTGGCACTCGGGGAAGAGGCCTCTTCCCCGAGTGCCTGCTCCTGGCACTCGGGGAAGAATTTTTATTTTTTTTTTGTTTTTTTGTCCCGGTTTTTTTGTGATGCCTTCCCACATCATTTCAAACTCCTTGTTTAAATTTGGGATAATTTTGACTTTGTTTGGTATATTTCATTAGTTTTTTTCGTTTCTTTGATTTTTTTTGCACACTTCCGATTTGAACTGCAGGTGTATGAAATAATGGAATATGGTGATTCAAAACATCATATTCATGTTATTTGGTGTATGTTGAGTCCGTTTCTAGGAAGCCACATGAAATGTCAACCATCTTGTCGCCGTACCATCGCGAACAACTTGCGGGAAAAGTGTATTTAAATTATATAAAATCCAAACGAAGTCCGAAAATCACGAAACTTGACTGGGCGTCGTGTTATAGCATGTACAGGCTATGATAAAAAATTGAGAAGGTTTCGAGCAATTAGGGACGTCGGATGCCTAAAACTCAGACATCTCCAAACATCTCCACGTGTGATCACATGAGATCACATAAGGAGATGTCTGGGTTTTAGGTATCCGACGTCGCTACTAGCTCGAAACCTTCTCAATTTTTTACCATAGCCTCTACGTGCGACAAAACGACGCCCAGTCAAGTTTCGTGATTTTCGGACTTCGTTCGGATTTTATATAATTTAAATAATTTTTTCCACAAGTTGTTCGCCATGGTATGGCAACAGGAGGCTCGACATTTCATGTGAGTTTCCGGAGACAACCTAAACATACACCGAATATCATGAATATCATTTTTTAAATCACTAAATTCTAATATTTTATGCACCTGCAGTTCAAATTGGAAGTATGCAAGAAAATTCAAAGAAACGAAAAAAACTAACAAAATATACCAAAAAAAGTTAAAATTGTACCAAATTTGAACAGGAAGTCTAAAATAATGTGGAAAGGCATCACAAAAAAATGAGAGAAAAAAACAAAAAAATGAAAAATTCTTCCCCGAGTGTCAACATTTGGCACTCGGGGAAGAGGCTCGTTCCCGAGAGCTAAAACGGCGGCGCTCGGGGAAGATTTTTTTTAAGAAAAAAGAAAAGTGGCCGGCCCAACCTTATCCACCCCTGCGCTCCCCACCAGCCAACTGCGCCCCCACCCGACCGCGGCTCCCGCACGCCGCACGCCGCACGCCGCCCACCGCCAAGCGCCGCCGCCTCCGCACCTCACGCCGGCGCCAGCGAGCCCCCGCAGCGCCGTTCCCGCCGGCGAGGTCCCCCTCGACGCCCCCTCGCGAGCAGCCCCCTCGGCGAGCCCCACCCCCACGACCAGCCCCCCTCCCTCCCGGCTAGCCCCACCCTCCCGCGAGCAGCACCCCCCCCCCCCCCCCCCCCGCGAGCAGCCCTCCCCGGCGAGCCCCACCCCGCGAGCACCCCCCTCCGCGGCGCACACTTTCATTGTCCACAGCCAGGCTTCCCACTCGCAATGAGAAGCGGAGAATCGCCTTCCTCCAGATCCGGCGGCACCACCTCCTCCGGATCTGTCGTGGTGGAGACGACAGCTGCTTACCTGTTCGCGATGTGGTTTACACCGCATCAGTCTCGAACTCATCGGCCACGGCCAGGTACGCATCACCCCTCCTGCACGTTGTGTGCCCCCAATCCATGAGTCCATTCATCTATCCCTCTTCACCTCGATTCCGATTCAGCAGGTGCTGTGGAGTTGAAGGGGTGGCGTTCATCTCTAGGGAGCTTCTGTCAGCTGCATTAGCGGTAGAGGATAGATCTAGCGGTGAGTAGCAGGATTACAAGCTGGATCTCGACCTTTGCCAGGTGAGTTCAAGTTTTTGCGTGGGTGCCTTCTGGACGAGCGCTACGAGAGATGAGACGTCTATTAGCTTGCCCCCTTATACCACTAGATTTGCCTGATGGATATGAGTTCTCAAGAGTTGAATTTTTCATGTCAGCAATTTTGGGTTGACAGATAGGTGCTTCTAGCTGCTCGGAGAAGAGGTGATCCCACAAATATCTGTTTGTCAGAACTAATAGTTTGTAGCTCTATACAATACAGTCAGATTATTATGTACTAATGACAATGTTTACTTGTACACCATACTATAATTGGGTATGCAGCCTGGGCAGCCTGGGCACACGATCTCCAGAATGTGCTAATTTGGATGCACCCAATGTTAATGTGTGCTCTCATTCTTAATGTGATAATTTGATATTGGTCGAAAGTCTTGCATGGAGAAAAGATAAATTTAATTTCTAAATGATCGTCATCCCATGATTTATGGAGTTAATTATCTTGATAGAACAATACATTTTAGTAAAATAGAAAAAGGTTTTTGAATCATTAATTTCCTGTTACTTTATACAACTCAGCATGCATGGCTGACATCTCCTTTCTCATTTAAATGTTCCTTTCTATGATTCTCTGTTTTCTTCTCTTTTGTTTTTTTTTGGTTATGTTGCCCGTTTCTGTTATATTGTGTAATTGGCTGTAGGATTTCCATTTCTTGCTGATGAATAGAAAAGAAGGAATCACATTGTTTGTTCTCTAGCATCTCTTCAGAATGGATTTCGTTGGTAGGTTCTTTGTCCCTCTGGCCTTTCCTCTATTTCCAATTTTATTTGGTTCACTGCAATGGATTATTAACCATTAACATGGTAGTGCATTCATACACTGAAGAATGTCTTTTATGTCTGGATTAATGTACTTATATACATGTACAGTACCTGCACATGTATATAAGTAAGCTTCTCTTTACTTTATCTACTTTCAAAGTGCAATCATTATATGCTGAAATAGCTTTTGATATGAATAAATATGTAATTTTCATGTAGCATTTGATGTTCTCAAGAATTCTAGAAATGCACTTATTTGAGACGTGGGGAGTAGATACTAGAGAGGAGTACTACTAGTACTACCTTTTCTTTTATTAGGCCCAATGCATGCTGATTTGGAACTGATGCTAGGTTTTGGTATGCCAACAAGAAAATAAAATCTAGGAATTGAATGGTGTGCTCACCTGTGATTGTAAAGAACAATGGTAACGTTGATTGCTCTTCTGCAGGCTAATGAGCTGCGCAAACCCTGTATTTAGAATTGTGACAGGTTTAGGTGATTACTAAAACAGCACAGTGATAACTGTGTTGAACATGTACAGTATTTGTTGGAGTGCATCCTGTTTTACCTTTAGACCAGACATATACTCCCCATGCTGTTGAAAATACTGGAAAATGTTTACTTTTTTTGCGAGGAAAAAACTTGTAGTTTTGCTGCCATTCTTTTTGATCAAGAGTCATGATGACAATGATGACAATGATGTTACCTGTAAACTTGTTGGAGCGCAAATTATTTTGATGAATGTCAAATTGCAAATCACACCATGTATCTTTTTCTATAGAATATTTGTATGGTTTGACTTGCGTCAAACCACTGACTGCTCTTGACAATCTCCATATCAAACTTTGGTCAGTTTATAGTCGTAGGAAAAAAAGATTTGTCTGGTTAGCCTGTTGCTTGGTAGTTCTTGTGTTGTTATATGCTATGCAGATAGTTCAATCATGGCTTTGCTATTAAGAGAATGTTAACAGCGGAAATATACTAAAAGGTTATTGCCAACATTCGCATTCGTAGGAACTTTGCCTTTGTACAGTATGGAGAAGCAAGAGGAAGCTAGTGCCGCTGTGAAGAACACTGACAAGAGGTATTCTTATCTTACTACTACTAGCCATCCTTCTGTCGTTAGTATGTTGTTTTGTTGCTGCTGCTCCCAGTGCCTTGCCAATTATCTTTCCTGCCTCACATGTATCTGAAGCTGCTTCTAGATTATAACTAGGGAATTCTTTTCTTTTCAATACAATGGGGTGTATCCCTCTCTCTTGGAGTGCACTGTAGCAGGAAGTCAATTACAACAAGCTGACCAGTTTATCGGACTTTGATATTAGATTGCATAAATCAATTATAAACCCTTGATGGTGTTTATGTACACTTGTAGACTAATTTCAGTCCACGAAAAAAATGCAGACCACCATTCCTTTACATATATGAGTACACAACACTGTGGCTATAGTTTCACCCACTTGGGCCACGAGGTGTAGCCATGCCCTTCTGAATGGAGTAATCCAATCCCAAGCAGCAGCTCAACAGCTCACAGTGAGGTGCCTTGACCGGGTCATGACTTGGATTAAAATATCTTAAGATAGGAGGAGGAAGGTAACAGAAAAGGGGCTCACTCCTGCTTACATCGAAGTAGTATTCCATCGAGAGTAGTAGTCATCCAGTTCATTGGCTCTCCACTCTAGGTTGAGGTCTCCCAGAGAAACACCAACCTTTCTACCAGCACAAGATGATGACTTGATCACCATGGAGAGCGACGTGGGGTGAGAAGAAAGGGGGCTGAGCAGGAGAGGAAGTCAGCAGAGAGCCCAAGTGCTTGCAAGCAAATCTAGAAGCACATCTGAAGCAATCAAGACCTGCAGGAGAAGAAGCAAGTGTTTGAGGGGAAACTGGCCCAAGATTGGAGCTAAATATCATCAAGACTAAGGTGAGGTTTCACCTACATAAACTAAAGTAAATTTTCCCCTTGACTATCAAGAGCACAGAACACATGCCTTGACCCATGAGGATAGACATCTTTACTGTACTAGTTTTGCATATCAAACATTTTTATATCTTGCCACTCACGTGCAATCTCTTCTCTTTTTTGCAGCATCAATCGGCGGCGTCGAACCATGTCGGAGGCTCGCCGGCATCGCAAGTCGGGCCATCCCCACTAAGACAGGAGTCGGAAACACATGCTGGTGCGTCCCAACCTTCATAGTCCCCGTCAGCTGCCTGCGGGGTCGTTTTTATGTATTGAACTTGTAAACTACGAATATTGTGTACTTTGAACAAGTGGTTTGTAATAATATTGTCGATTTCGGACAAAATCGGTCGTAAGGGATATATAAATGTGGTTTGTGATATATTGATGTTGATTTTTGGATTATATATATACTAGGTAAATACCCGTGCGTTGCAACGGAAAAAAAATCATACATGATAATATAGATTACAAACGTGTATTTTACACTTACACAAAAAAATGATACTTAAAGCCTGATGTTTATAGCCAAATATATTAGACGTGTGTTCCGATCAGGGAATTATGTACACAAGCATGCATCACCTTATTGATATTTGAGAACGAGACAGAATAAACAGTTTATTTAATCAGTACTCCCTTCTATAGGTTATTTTGGCTTTGCCCTAAACTAAACTTATCTAACTTTGATCAAGCATGGAAAAAATACACCAACAACTACAATGTTAAATTAGATTCATTAAATTAGCCATGGAATTTGCAATGCAGGGGACAAGATCAGGACGCAAACAACTGGAATTAATTTGCATGCACCAAAATTGCGACGGGCTTGAAAAACTTTTACGGTTCATAGACAATTGTTGATAATGTAGTTGACGCACAATGATTTGTGGCACAATATATATTTTTTTTCTAATGGTTCATTTCAAGCATTCATATAAAGTAACAAAGAAATGAGGGTAAATTTTCCAAAATGCCTGTCCTGCCAGTACCGGAGGAAATATTGGCACAACATGAGCGGTTAATCATTGCCCAGGCTATCACGACCTCTTCTGCTCACAAGCTCAGCACATAGCGGCAATTTAAAACGCAGAGACCAAACTCAGCTACTTCTCACAATAACCATTAGGGTGGTTGTAGCAAAATCCCGAAAAACAAATAGAAATTCTACTTCTCATAAAAAACATCAGGGTGGACCAAACAGAGTTTTTTTTTCAAAAGAAATTGTGGCTATTTCTCCAGTAAAATTTATTAAAAAAGCACCTTTATAGCAAGGTTAGCCAAAAACCAACCTGAGAGAGGGAGAGGTGCCTCAGAGCCGCACTTGGACTGAACTCCAAGTATCCTAAATTGAGCTTATCCTCACCGAAATGGGATCTTGCCCTCCTGGATCAGTACACCAAATCACTCCATCCAAGCACTGCAGCATGACACGGTTAGATTGCACAAGTACTAAACAGGTAAAGAATCAAATCCTGGAAAGGAAAGCTCAAAAACACTTTTACATGATATTATGATAATAACTATAAGCCAAGGCAGAAAATTTTAGCCAGGTCCAAGTCCTTCAGAACCTAAACTCTTGACCTTTCTAATGGCATAAAATCCACGCTGTCAACAAAATCAAAATCAATTTAGATCAAGTTCTGTATGATAGCATTGACAACACAACAGAATAATATTCAGATAGGTAGAACACCTGCATCTATGATCCAAAAACCGCAAAAAATGGCAGAAATTAGATCTATATGATATCTACAACTTTCTAATTATGAGTTTTTACAGAAAAAAAGAAACACAGTAGAATCTGCCTATGTGGAGAAGTTTAACACCAAAACCCACCCTCCAACAAGAATCGAAAAACATAATGCCTCCTAAATTTAGCACATATCCAGGGGAGTACTTACCTAGAGAACCAGTGAGGAAAACAAAGAAATCATGACAACAATTGCACTCATTCCAATCCTCCTTATTCTTTTTCCTGGCCACCAAACCACAATAGCTACAATAGCAACAATGAGGAACGGAGGGAAACAGCATACCAGGAAGCAAACATAACATCCAAAAATGACTTAGAGATATAAAAAAACATACTTGCATTCGAGGTTTCTCGACTTCTTCTCCATCTAGAGCCCCTCCAGAAGATGCATTCAACAGCCATCTCTCGTGGGTTGATCAGCTTGCATATGGGAGCCGTCGCCATATGTCTAATTTAAATGAGCAAGAATGATCCATGTTTGAAGCTTACAACAATAATAGACACCCCAGAAAAACTTATTCTAGACAAGTCGTTATAAGATCGACGAGATAAGTGCTGAATTCTAAGCTTTTTAGGTGTTTGTTCAAGTACACCAGTAGTCTATTATACATGATACATTGAATAGTGTTTGTGAATGGTCAAATGGAAAGAGGACTTATTATGAGACAAAACTACATGGAACATGGGAGCAAGGCCATGAAAAAAAGGTTCCCTTGCAGTTAAAGGTGTCACATATGAAGTCCAGTGATTTAATATAAGAGATTAAATAGTACTGAATTAATGGATTCGAAGGCACTCGATGGTGATATTTTTGAAGTCCATATCTGAACTTATGTAGTTGCAGTTCTTTTACAGTGAAAAGCTTGTCGCAACTAAGCTGAAGCAGGACTGCACAAGTGCATGAACTACAAAGTATATTGGTTTGGATTAAAAACTACAGTAGCTTAAATTATTTCCTATAATTGTCCAGTTCAACATAGAAGCTTTTTTTATATTGGTTTGGATTATAATTCCTTTTGGTATTCCTAATCTAAAGGATTAGAAGTATTGTCGAACCGAGAATTAACTTATGAAATAACATATAATAAGATAAGATTAATAGGTAAAAATTTTCTGCGTCCTTGCAGGCTCATCCCAAAATGTAATGATTTAGTTGCTAGTTGCCACACACCTCATCCCAAAATCCCAATAGCAGGCTCAATTTCAATCATAATTGCTAACGTATCCCAAAATCTACACCAAGAAACAAGGCAAGCAGTTGTTGCTGGTAGCTCACTTTTGTATTACCAAAACCAATCAGATTCCCACGGACACAAGCAACGAGCAAGTGAAGGGACAAACCCTACTTTAATCTTATTGTCGGGGTGAGCGCCGACGGCCATCACGGCGCGCCATCTTCCACGACGCATGCGAAGCTTCCCGCCGCGACAGTCGATGGCGACGATGGATACTCGCCGAGCAGCGCACACACCATCGCGACGGCAAGGGCCCTCGCTGCCGTTGTTGCCAAGCCCGACCACCAGCGCACGAACCGAGCCGGCTGCAAGGGCGATGGTGACGGGGCCAGCCAGCCAAGTGCGGCGCGCGAGGAGGAGGGCGGCTGGCGAACACAGGCTAGGGCAGCGGCAGATGAGATTTGAATTGGAGAAAATTTTGGTCTTTGTTTCCTCGTTTGCAAGAGGCGCGTGCGGAGGGAGGCCAATGGCCGGGTGGGCAGGTATGGAGGGAAGCACGTGCGGAGGAGGAAGATCATGGAAGGGAGAGCAGTTCCTGGGGGAGCGGTTTCTGGAGGTGATTGGAGACGAATCTGGCTGTATCAAGAAACATTCAATATTTGTCGGGTGGTATTTGAAGGGAAAGAGTGCTAGGAGTGGCGGGCGGACGTGCGAGCGGGCGAGCGCTTTTGCACGCCCGGGTGGACGATTCCGTTTCGTATTTTTTAGTTGTAGAGATATGCTTTGTTGTTTACATGAAAAAGCCAAAAAAAATATTTTTGGTGGTGGCTTCCCTAGGTGCCTGGCAGAAGCACTCGGGGTAGAGGGTTTTTTAAAATAAAGAAATAAATTTCTTCCCCGAGTGTCGCATGAGAGGCACTCGGGGAAGAAATTTGTTTCTTTATTTAAAAAACCTCTTCCCCGAGTGCCTCTCATGCGACACTCGGGGAAGAATTTTTTAAAAAAAAATCAAAATTCTTTCCCGAGTGTTGCACTCGGGGAAGAAATTCAAAAAAAAAACCTAACGGCAACTGCCGTTGGAGTGGACGGTGTCAATTCTTCCCCGAGTGTCGGAACGAGAGTGCATGTTTTTTAGCACTCGGGGAAGAGCTCTTCACCGTTACGAGATTCCCCGTTAGCTCTTCCCCGAGTGCAACACTCGGGGAAGCCTTCCCCGAGTGTTTTTGCCTCTTCCCCGAGTGTATTAGGCACTCGGGGAAGCGCCAGCCTCCTGTAGTGACTTTTAGCTGGTTAAAAATTAGCTCTAGCCAATCTAAACCGACCCTACGTCACGCTCTTCGTTCTTCATCAAAGGACTAAATAAATATATCTTGGGATGTAACTACTCTATATATGATGAACCAGGCTCAGTCTGGCATGTTTGTGTTTTGTGTTTTTTTTCATATATATGCAGCCCATTTTGTCCGTCTTGAAATTCATCACTCGTGTGCCCACATCATCACGTACAGTACATTATTGCTGCACTAGCACGGCCAGGTGTACTACTAGATTTGGCTGCGCATCAGCAGTTATATGGACCCATGCATGCATGCGATTCGGAGAAAAACAACAAAGTTAGTTTAAAATTCCAAAAAATTTACAAGATTTTTTGTCACATCGAATCTTTGGACGTATGCATGTAGCATTAAATATAGGTAAAAAAATAACTAATTACACAGTTTGGTTGTAAATAACGAGACGAATCTTTAGAACCTAATTAATCTATGATTGGAC
Organism: Saccharum spontaneum; assembly: GCA_022457205.1. Classification (NCBI taxonomy): domain Eukaryota; kingdom Viridiplantae; phylum Streptophyta; class Magnoliopsida; order Poales; family Poaceae; genus Saccharum; species Saccharum spontaneum. Next base: position 6,263,768 of record CM039612.1, read on the forward strand.
ACTAATTGTCAAATACAAACGAAAGAGTTACTGTGCTTTCAAAAATTTTACAGCACAACTAAACACACCCAAAATCCACGGTCGCGGCTCCAAATAATTAATGATGAGTCCACCCATGCATCCCGCCCCACCATCAGCATGTGACCCACTGACCCGTTCCGATTATCTGGCCACGCACAGAGGCTTCCATGCCCCCATGGCGCCGCATATTAGGGGGCGGGCCATCAGCATGTTCCTTGCTGCTCTGATAATTAAACAAAAATTAAATGGATGATGCTCCCCGGGCGCTGCTTCCAGTCGTTCAAACCACTGACAAGAATGCATGCCTATCCCTACCCGGTATTATGATGACAGGGTACAGCCGTATATACATGTGCTATATTAGTCAATTTATTATCTCTCTTATAATTGGCCAATGTGCGCTCTCTCTCGTCCCAAATTAAATCATAGAGTTGTCCCAGCAAGTCAAATTTATTTATATATGACATAAAAGTAGTATCTCACTAGATAATATCATGAAATATATTTTTTCATAATATACTTATTTGGTGTCTTGGATGTTGTTAGTGTTGATGCTATAATTTGGCCGGCCAGGTTTGTTGTTAAATTCGGCTTTATAGCTTATTTGTTTGTTAGCCGATGAAAGCCTGAAATATATCCCATGGCCTGCAGGTTACTTTGTGAACAAGAGATAAATCGATCATTGACAAGTATTTTGATTAATCTATTAGCTGCTCAAGCAGCAGGATTTCTGAAAGAGCAGTCTTGGCGGTGTCTAATTAAGTCTACGGAACGATGCATCAGTACTGTCAGATCATCATCAGGCGCAGCAAGTTATCTCCTCAGTCCAAGTCCAACATAAAAATAACTATGCCGGTGACAGAGACATAAACTGATCACGAGACAAAAAAATAATAATAATAATTATGTCATCATGTTGTGACATGTGACATGATGTACATCATGTTGTGTTTAGTGTTCAGATCATCATCTATCAGATGCTTCGATACGGCAGGCAGTTGGGCAAAAGCTAATTAAGCCGGAAATTCATCTACAGTCTGGCAAAAAGGGGGAAGATCCTTGTGGCCCAACCCAACCGTGTGGTCGTCGTCCACTTGTCGTTGCCGGTCCCAGCCGCCCAGCAGTTATATGGGACCCATCCATGCGAAGCAAACAAAAAGCACGGCCAAACTGGCCAAGAGGTCGTTCCAAATTCCCTCTGAGGTCTGAGCCGAGCTTTAGACTATCCGCACTCATGGACCTCTATATTCATCTTCTATACGTCCTAGTCAGCAAGATTCTCTCCTTTATACTTAATTCTTTCACACCCATCCATCCTCTATATCATCCTCTATCCACTCTATCCACTGTGGGACCCACTTGTCACTTTATCTAAATATATCCATGTGTGATCTAGTTTTGAATGATTTATTGAGACGAATTTAATGGTGCAATCGAAATTTAATTTGGATTTTTGGTTTGTGAGTTATAATATTTTTCCCTTTGTTTAGCTAGTGGGGCCCGTCACTATAGAGTATAGAGTAAGCACTGTGATACTTTAAATATAGAGTGGGAGAAAGGATAGAGTATCGTTTTAGAGTACCCAGTGCAGCAATTTTTACTCTATATTCATACTTTAAAGTTTTAGAGTATCGTTTTAAAGTACCCACTGCAGACAGTCTTACGGGCGGTTGACGAGTTGGGGGACCACCTATCGGCTATCACCACATGTGACTGGATTTACGCGGCCCGTATTAGTAATCTATATATGCTGTACATATACATGTCTCTTATAATTTGGCCAATACATGTAATTGTTGCTCTTTAGTACGTAATCAGGGCATCAGGCAACTTGACACATTCTGGGCACCTTGACTTACTAATTTGGCCAAGGAGAAGATCAGGAGGAGGGTTCCGTATGGATGATCCTTGTTTTCTGCGATGGTGTTTCTGGTACGATGGACGACACCTCTCCAACTCGCATGTCGCATGTTACAAGCCCACAAAGGCACAGGGGCACCTGTACCTTGTTTGTCCTCACCATGCCGTGGCACCGCATGCTCTGCCGCCACCAGAGGCTGGGCCTATGTCTTCGCTGAATCGCCGCTCGTAGCCTTGCACCTTGTGGTTGCGGCGGGACCTTAGAGCAAGGCCAATAAGCCACGCCAAGTTACCAATGGCCAAGTTCAGAGCCTGATACATACTGTACAATAACTAGGCTCTTTTTCTACTTTAAATACTATTTTTTTATTCAGATGGCATAACCGAGTGAGGCTCAATATCTGTAGTCTCAATGTAACCTCCTCCGTGTTGCGCCGATCGACGGAAGCAGCGACAAGCTAGGCCCTCTCTCGCCTCCATCTCGGCCAGGCAGCTGACGACTGTACGTGCCCTTAGTGCTTGGCTCAGATGAATGTGCATGGGGAGCGGGAGATGGGGAAGAGGGACAGAGCCCCTGCCGTTGCGAATTGCGAGAGACGAGAGAGAAAGGCACACTGCATGCTGGTGGGCTGCCCTGTGGCTGCTGAATCAACTGGGCCGTGGGGAGGGTATTGGGGCAATGGGCTTAGCGTTGCGTTAGGATGAATGCTGCTAGCCCAGAAGAACAAGATTTGTCTTAAGATAACATGTATATAGACAGATAGATATACATCTATATACCTGGTACACACCAATTTTTTGCCAAAATAGTTGGGTATTTTCTGATGCTATTCATTGTCCTTTTGTCCATCATTGAATTGATGCAGGCATCGATGGATGTGAGTCCATTTTTTTAATAAAGGCAGAGAAAGCACTATTTGGGGTGTTTCACTCATGCTCGGTTATCTTGGGTAAAACTCTCTGCTACTTCTTTCCATGCTAAAGAAAACAACAAATAACATTTAAAGTGCTGACACAGCTCATGAAATCCTGTAATAACTCAGATATCTGCATCTTTACGATTTCTGGAAACCTGTTTTATTTTCCATTATAATATTGCACTGGATTATTCCAGATGGATTAGGTGATGTTGTGATGCTAGAGCTATACTCTGTATCTTAGACACTAAAACATGTATAGGTATGATCGTATGAAGCATTAGAAAAATGGCTACAGAGAAAAGATAGAGATACCTGACTTAATAATTTCAAAAGTTTTCTACCATATGATTTGGTATATCTAGTAAAATACTTGAAAATTTTCCCAATAAGGGCTTGTACTACTATTGGTATCTGTATACATCATGCATACAACTAGTGGTTGATTAAGTCACAAGTTTGTTACTTTCTTTCAGTCATGTTTGACACTACAGGACCTACCTAATCTGACCCCATGTTCTTGTGTTCTGGATGTCCAGTTTTGATGGGTTTACAAGCACGTTCCAAGATAAACTCCTCAATGGGTATGACATGGAAAGCCACAACCAAATATTCTACACAACAGTGTGCTCTTGTCTTCTTAGTTTTTGTGCTGCAACCAAAGTTCAACCTAATTTTTCTACTGGGCCCAATATGCTGAAATTTGATTAGCAGCACTGGACTTCCACTAATTCTGCCAATTTTTTGCTACACTGTATCAACATTTATTGTGATGATGATTGTGGTTTTACAGCTCTGATTCTCCAGAATCATCTGATTCCAGCTGTGGATTTTATGTTTCGCCACCCACATTGCTTCTCTGATGTTCTAATCCTGTCCAGCGTAAGACTTACCTCCTCATCTCTGGATGCAGTGGGTTGGCGCAGTAAGTCATCATCTACCTCTGTCTCGCCAGTCACCTCACAGTGTATCACCTGCTTTCGTTTCAACCATTAATAACAACCGTTCATGTTACCAGGCCATTGTGTATTCGGAGCCCTATACACAAAGAGCTTCTTGAGGAGTAAACCGCAGAAGCCAGCGGTGGCAAGGCCACCACGTGGTTCTAGCCCGAATCCTGTTAACAATAGTTGACAATTGATGACATCATAACATAGGAAACAATGGACATGTTGCGGCATCGGGACGAAGTCTCTGTGACTGAGATCAATGTCACCATGACAGCATGGCGAGGTAACTGGACAGATAGGTTCCAGATGTAGCTGTGTTACTGCTCCTGACCTGGAGGTGATGAAGGTACTTTTTTCTTTTGGATAAAAAAAAGGTGGTCCTAGTGTTAGTTTAGTAGATATATCCAGATTCCAGGGACCAATTGTTCAGGAAACCCAGACTGTGTTGAGTGAACTGGGTTACCAATTCTGTAGCTCAGGCCGTTCTCCGTTAACCTGTAATCACAACAGTTTCATACGTATCTTCGAACATTTTTAGTCCATAGAAAGATTTTATACACTCAATATCAGCATCGTGTATACTCGCTCTGTCCCAACTGTTGTTCTCGTTTTCCGAGAATTCAAACATATTTAACTTTAACAATATATAAAAAATATTAATATTATTAGATAGATCATTGAATTTATTTTTATTATAAATTTACCGGTGCCCCCCCCCCCCCCCGCCTTGCGTGCCCCACTCACGCCTCGTGCCTCGCGCCACGTGCTGCTCTCGCCTCGCGTCCCCTGCACCTTACACCGCTTACGCCTTGCACCACGTGTTGCGCTCCACCGCAGCTCACGTATGTTGCAACCGTATATTTCATACGTTTCAGATGTACGTTGCATATGTTTCATCTAGATGTTGCAAAAGTAGATCAGGTGTTGCATGTGTTGCAATGACTACACGTATGTTGTAAGTGGATGTTTCAAATGTTTCAGCTGTTTCAAACATATGTTGCAAGTGTTTTATCTGGATGTTGCATATATTGCACTGGCTATACACGTATGTTGTAAGTGTATGTTTCAAATATTTTAGTTGTTTCAAACGTATGTTGCAAGTGTTTTATCTAGATGTTGCATATGTTGCACTAGCTATACACGTATGTTGCAAGTGTATGTTTCAAATGTTTTAGCTGTTTCAAACGTATGTTGCAAGTGTTTTATCTGGATGTTGCATATGGTGCAATGTCCATACACATATATGTTGCAAACGTATGTCGTAAATGTTTCATCTGTTTTGGATGTAAATATATGTTGCAATAAATGCTTTATGTTGTAAGTGTTTTATGAGCTGACGCGGCAAGGGGGCGCCGGCGAAGGTGGTCCCCTCAAGCGCAGCGGTCCCCGCGTGTGCGCGGGAAGCGAAGCGGGCGTGGCAACAGGCGCGGAGCATAAAGTTGTATTATGGGCGTGGTAGTAGACGCGTAGCACAAAGCTGCATCCATGGACGGGCAGCAGGCACAAAGCATGAGGCAAAGCGGAGCACGAAACTGCATCCATGGCCAGGCAGCAGGCACGAAGTACGAGACGAAGCGGAACGCGAAGCTACATATATAGACGCCTTGAGGGTATCATTATTGAAAACGGGAGGACAGTAGGAGTGGGCGTCCGGACATCTAGGCACTAATTTCTCCATAAATTTATTTAGAGATACAAATGTCGCTAATATTTTTTGCAAACCTAGTTAAATTTTAAAAAGTTTGACCGATACGTTTTTTATAGTGACAATTAAATAGGGACCGAGGGAGTATTTGTATTTGTATTTATATTTTATATACAAATTTTGTTAAGGAGTCCTACTCCACTTTTACCCGTAACTGATTTTAAAATACTCGTAATAGGATCCAAATTTCTGCACAGGACTCTACGTGGCTGTCGTTTGGATCTATACTAAAATGAAGTCAGTTTTAGTTAACACATTTTGTTACTTGCTAGGTTAGTCAAGAAAATGTGTTTTAGGTTGCCAGTTTTGTTAGATCGGAAGATTCTGGATTGCACCGTTTGGATTTTTTAATAAACAAAATATTTTTAGAATTTTCCTAGAATTTCGGGCGTGGTGGTTTCTACTTCCTAACTGGAAGTTGCCTACTTATACGGAAACCAATCACGCGTGAAGAGAGCCATTCTCCCCTACATCTAGTAGGTCTTCCAAGCAAAGAAGCCGATCCGGCGGCGGCGGGATGGCAGCGTACGAGGAGAAGGACGACGACGGCTACTTCTTCATCGCTGCGGCGTACGAGGAGGAGGAGGACGACGGCTTCGCCATTGCTGCGTCGTCCGAGGAAGAAGACGACGACTACATCAAGGTGATCACCACGTTCGTGCCGCCGCCGTTGCCATTGCCATCATCATCATCATCGCACTGCGGCGCCGAAGCGATCGCTTCGTCGTCGCCGGCGGCACCGTACGGCTTTGATGCGGAGGAACATATCAGTCCATCTTCGTCGCCGGCAACTCATTGCGTCGACGTTCACGACGCCGCCGCCGCTCTGTGGCAGCAGGATGCCGTGGACATCGACGAAGCGCCGGAGGAGCAGCAGGCTCCTACTCCCGTCTTCTTTCTTTATCGTCACCGGAAGATCGACTACAAGATCGCCGACGACGACGACGAGGAGGTGACCGACGAGGAGGAGGACGAGGACGACTACATGTACCAAGGGTACTACGACCTCGCCGACCGTGGGAGGGCGCATCATGTGAAGCGCAGCAGCGGCAGGAGGGGCCGGACCAAGAAGGCGTCGACCATGGGGCGGCCGCGCGGCGACGTCCGCTTCGCATACTGCTCCGGCAATCTTTAGAACAAGCATGTACTTGGGCATGGGGAATGAATAAAGCCTAGCTAGTCCATTGCTCTGCAAAGTGCAATGGTATGGTATTCGAATTATATATGGTCAAAGTTTAATGTACTACAAGTTATTTGGTCAGAAGATCTTCATTTTGTCTGCTATATAAAATGTTTTTTACTTCAAGTTAGAATTATATATGGTTCAGTTCTGATTTTTTTTTGAGACAGCAACAGGTATAAAACATCATCATTGTACATGAGTCCTAAGACAAAAGCACTAGTTATGTGTGTTTTGGTTTTTTTTTTTTTTGTTGCTTGCAAAGTGTGCCAAGTTAACCAAGTCAAATTTGTCTACTTTGACCAATTTTGGCTTCCATTTGGTTAAGCTTCTTTGGCCATTTTTGTTCATTTTGTTGGCCCAATCTTGAGCCAAAATTTGTCCACACTAAAATTTTGGATTGGCTAAAAGGCAGCACATATTTGGTAGCAAACCAAACATAAGGAATCAATCATAACAATTATGTAGTTAGTAATCAATCAATCGTAACAATTACATTACGTAGCTAGTAATGAATCAATCGTAATGATTACATTACGTAGCTACTAATGAATCAATCATAACAATTACGTAGTTAGTAATTGAATTCTGCCGGTTGGTTATATCTGATCTAGCAAATGTTAGTAATTGAATTCTACCGGTTGGTAAGAGCAACTCCGTGAGAGTAGCCATTTGTGTTGTGAAAACTGAATTCTACCGGTTGGTTAGAGTAACTCCATGAGAGTAGCCATTTGTGTTGTGAAAACCTATTTTAGGTATTTTTGGAAGAATCACGGCTCCAAATTCTATCATGTTTTCCAAAATAACAAGTCACCCACCCACAGTTCTCGCTCGGTAAAAAAGCAAGCCAAACAAACTGTGAAGGTTCGCCATCTGCACTTCTCGCTAGGTAAAAAGCAAGCCAAGCTGTGAAGGTTCGCCATCTGCACTTCTCGCTAGGTAAAAAGCAAGCCAAGCAAGTCGTGAAGGCTCGCCATTTGCCTTGTGGTGTGCAAACAAATGGTGGGAGTACAGCAAATGGAGAAGTGAACCAATCTCAGCATGTCATGTCATGTCAGCTTTAAAAAATAGATAATAAGAAATTTAGAAAGACTGTTGCATTACTCTACTCTTTTGGAGGATGTTCTATTTTAGAGAATGACTAAATCATGAATTGTAGACTCTTATTGTACATAATCTCTTAAGAGTTGCTCTAGTATCTGATCTAGCAAAGGCCGGAATTACATTGCAATTCGCACGAAACAGGTTATTACCGGCTTACAAAATGCAGGAAGACAGCTGTGACTTATCGTACAGTCACAAACAAGAACATCACAATGAAATAAAAACGAGGGCAAGCCCTGACATGAGTCTTGTGATCCGGCTTCTACCCACAAGAACATCACAATGAAATAAATATGAGTGCAAGGATAACCTACAAAGACATCAAGGCATATCAATCACAGCAATCGGCATGAAGACATTAATGCATATGAGTGCAAGGATAACCTACAAAGACATCAAGGCATATCAATCACAGCAATCGGTATGAAGACATCAATGCATATCACAGTAATCGGTATGAAGACATCAATGCATATCACAGCCCTTTTAAAAAATGCATATCATAGTAATCCGGTATGCGTTTTCACTGACAGCAGAGCAACGTGCAAAAAACAAGATTACCAGCTACGAACTGAGTTCTGATGTTATAAACTGCAGAAAAACAGAAGATTGGCAGCTAACAACTGAGTTCTATATAGTTTAAAAGTTATATGACCAATGGAGCCATTTATAAGCCAAGAGGATTACAAATCTGTTCCTTTCAAAGATGTACAAGAATGTTTAGGCTAAAAGTAACTGTTGACACACCATCTCCTAGTATCTGAGCTTACATTACAGGGGAGCGGATAATATACACCCAATTGGCCGATTGTGCCTATACCATGAGTGTTAATTCACAACGGATACAACGCCCATGGCAGCCTCCTGCCATTTGGACAAAAAATAGATCATGAGGCGCAGTTGCCGATCCATCGCTTCTACTAAAATGGAATCTGTTTGTAGCCTATTATGTTCAAGGGAATGGTAGTGGCTTTATACCTCGCTGACAATCATCGGTACCGACTGATGCTGGAGGGCATGCCTTCGTTGAATGATAATTTGTGCCTGAGTTTGTTAAGCAACTACAATATCCTGATAGCTACCGCCTAATGTTAACTAACATTCAGTAGTTCCAAAAGATTCTCAGTTTCATGCTCCTTGAAAACCTGTATTGTTGAAACCCAACAAGAGTTAGTAATAAAATTCATAAATTGTCAAACAGAATAAAGGTAAAATGGCAACAAATAATATTGTATGGCACATGGGAATGTTCAGACACATGACACGTTACACGTGTGCTCAAGAAAAAAAAGACACATTACACAGGTCCGCATCCGCATAAAAATCATCAGAGTTTAGCCAAACATCTTCAAACAAATCAATGACAAGTGGTACCAAGCAGGAATGCAGGGTTCAAGATAGAAGCCAAGGCTGTGGATTCAATCACTGCCATGGGTAGCTGGAGCATGCTTTCTGTTGTCAGCAAGGGATTCCACAAGAAATGCCAACCAAATCAAATCACTATTACTATCAGTATGATTAGTTGGAGCCTGGAGTGACACATGGCAAAAACACCAAGTTCAAGTTCTGCAGATGTGCGCAGACAGACAAACAGCAACAACCTCCTAGCATTTCAGTCTACACTACAAACAGGACAGACATGACAAACTAATAGCTAGAATGGGTCAAGAGTGGTCTCTAGGGACTAATAATCATTATTCCAGTATTCTCAACTAGAACCGAGTCAACCTGACGCTAAATAATTCCTGTTTATTAGACTGCCAAACATCATCAGATGCCGTGGGTCCTTGACTATATAGGCATGGCAGATTACAAAAAAAAAAAGATAAGTAATCTAAGATAACAATATACTCAACAAGATATCATTTCCGGTCAAACTTGTCTGCGCTGTAAATTATACAAATCAGGTACAGAAGCCAACCTCACAGGGCCGTTTCCTGCCTAAGACAGACTAGTATTCTATCCAATCTTGTCACTGATACATGAAAATAACCAAAGTTGTTGTCTGATAATTGACTTCGACCTTTTTATCAGTCACTAATTGAACCAAACAATTCCACATTCAAAGTTTCAAACATTAAGAACTACTGGCACTCTGGCAGATGTTTATGTAGTATAAAATGATATCTATAGAGAAACAATTACCATTGTGCGAAAGTAAACAAACAATAACATACTGATAGAGTTCATTGGTAAATTTCCAGATGCTAATAGATCATTGTCCTTCGGTCACAGAAATTCAATCAAGTATCAACTTTCATAAGTTTAGGATAACTGAAGCAATCCTAGAAACATATGTCTGTAATGCCTAATGTGACATGAACTGATTGGCCTTATGTATCGTCTTTTGACACATCACTAGCAGAATATATAATCCAATCTTTTCTTGATGACCAAACATCGATGTTACAAGCTAACAATCTATGTTGACTAATATCAATAATTGAAAAGGGTGGGAAGAATCTGAGATAGCTAGGTGAAGCATGTGGGCCTCATATAACACTGAAGTTCACTGGAGTTTGCTATTTCAGTTTCAGTTGCGATGTTTATACTATTTGAGTGCTGTTACCACTAAAAGAGTCATCATGCAAAGCAAGAAACCAGCAACTCCTAAATATAAGTTCCAAGCTCTTTATACAGCTTGACTGGTAGCTAAAAGTTCAGAAGCAGAACAAAGTGCAGAAAAGTAGAGGTGGTGCACAGTATGCACATACCTTGACAGGAAGAGCATCGCTGAGGCCTTTTCGATGAAGAAAATCACCAGTTACCTGTTGCCAATCAATAGCATCAACACTCTTGCTGCTTTCATTTTCACCTCCTACCCATACATACACCATTTTAACTGCTTCTCTTCTGATGGCATTCGATGTAACAAAAATCAAAACCGACTTTGGGTCAAGATCCTTGCGTGCAAATGTAGTTAGCTTTTCCATGCTGGGCCACTGGTAGACTAACAGTTGTGCATTACTGCAAGCTTCTGAGTTACTGTCAGTACGCTCAGTTAATCTAGTTTCAGAATGCGAGCTTGAACTATTACCAGTGCATTTTTCTGAGCAAAAACCACCAGTCAGCTGTTTAACACCATTTGTACTACTCTTATCTGAGGCCTCCTCAGTCCTGCGAATACTAGAAGGGACCCTTGGCGGCAATACAAGACCCTTTTGGAGAGATGGTAGCTTTAGAAGTGTGAAGCCTCCTCTTCTTTCTGCTATAGAAGAGGTCTTGGAAGGAGATCGTATTGATTCCATGCCAGAAGGCTTTGAAGCTCCCTCATTAGATGATTGAGAAAGGGGAGACCTGGACGATGGCACCAAAGCATGAGGCAGATTAGATGAAGCAGGCGAGAGGCCTAATGATGGTGGGGAGCTAGTTGTAGGTGATAAGGAGGGTGAGTCTGAACTATACTTAGAGCTGACGCTTGAATCTGATGACAAGGAGCTTGGAGAAAGGAAAGGAGGTGAGGTTGATGCTTCAGCAGCCAGGTGCTGTACACGGTCTACCCGCGGATCAAAATCCTTGATTAGAGCAGAATCTGAATAAACACGAGCCAACGGCCTGGAGATAAACTTGTGCCTCAGTAAACTCCAGCTGCTTTCTCTAGCTGGAAGATGGGTCTCGTCCCCAGCTCCAGAAGTTGAGAACGCTGGAACCACTCCCCCAGTGATTGCTTTGTAGACGAGCTCAAAATCAGCATCATAAGACTCAATTCTCCGGCTTCCTGGGTTAGTCTTGGATGCTGAATCGATCTGGTCCTTGCTAATCTTTGTATTACTATCTGAATTAGGCGGCGTACTTGAAAATGCATCCCAAAACTCCTGTGGCTCCAAACCTTCTCTCACAACCTTGATGTGCCCCTGCACCTTCTCATACCTCACTACCTGAAACGCAGCAGCCTTTGCATCCTTTTCCATTACCGGATCGCACTTCATTCCAACCCAGACATAGATGGACGACAGAACATGTACAATGAACGCGCCTCTAGAGTCGAGCGCAGCAGGGGATGGGTCATTGAGCATTTTGGGCACTAAATGCAGAGGAGCATACTGGGAGTGAGGCGCCATGCGGTACATCCTGAGAACTGAATTTGGGGACAAAGGAATCGCATGCACCCGCTTCTGGCACTGGAGAAGCTGGCAGGCAAAGCCCATGTTTGGATTCGCAATCCCCCGGGCAGCCTTGACAAACTGGAAGGCGTCATCGAAGCTCTGGCCTTCCCTCCACATCAAGTAGGCGATGACCAGAGACGTCGAGCGCGACACCCCCTGGCAGCAATGCACGAAGACGCGGCCGCCCTGCTCCCTCACATCCTCAAAGTAATCAAACACGTCGTAGAGGATGCTGGTGATGTCCTCGGTGGGGCTGTCCTGCAGCCAGAGCGTGCGGTAGATGAGGTCGGACTTGAAGTACTCCGGGCAGACGAAACCCACGCAGTTGAGGACGTGGGTGATGCCGTTCTTCCTCAGGATGTCGCGGTTCTTGGCGACAGCGTCGCCGCCGAGGTAGACATGTTCGGCGACCTTGGAGCACTCCTTGTCGAAGAAGGCGATCTGGTCCTTGCGGCCCTGCGAGCGTAGCGAGGAGAGGTCGAGGCGGAGGCCCTCCCCGGGCTTGGCGGAGGAGGGCCTGGAGGCGCCGGGCGTGGTAGGGTTGGGCCACTCACCGACGTCGTCGGACCCGGCCTTGGGCCACTCGTCCAGGCTGCGGCGGGTGATGGCGAGCGGCTGCAGCGGCGGGAGGCAGGACCGCGCCTTGGAGCTCATCGACCGCGGGGTGAGCGGCGGCGGCGGTGGGACGCGGCGGGACTGCCCACCCCCGCCACCACCTGCCCCGGCCCCGCCCGCGGCGTCCGGCGGCGGGGCCGGCTCCCTCGGCTCGGACCAGGACACGGAGCGCCAGAACTTGCGGCCCCCGGCCCCGGCCGGCGCCGGGCCGTCGTCGGGGGTCGCCATGGGCCGGCCACGAATCGGAGCCTCCTCAGGCGGCGACGGACGCTGCTCGGAGACGGCAGCACGAGCTTAGGCCATTTCCGTGCCACGGGAGAAAACAAAAATCCTCAAAAAAAAATGGAGGGAATCCGCACCTGATCCGCCCGCGGCGGCAAATCCGGCCCGGGCGCGTCGGTCCGCGGCGGATCGGGGCGGGCGCGGGCCACCAGATCGGGAGATCGGCGCGCCACCAGTTGGTCGCCCTCCTCTCGAACGACGGGGAGGGGAGCCTGGGGAGGGGAAGGAGAGGAAGGGGAAGCAGTGGCCCTAGTGGGTGAGGGTTTTCAGGAGGCGCCGGGGCGATCCGGGCCGTCGGATGCGCGCCGGGATCCGTGCGGCCCGGATCGGACGGATGGCTGCGCGGTGGGCCCCGGGTTTGACGGGGGTGGTGTTGACTGGTCTCGCAGCAGCGGCTGGTCGAGGAAGGCAGGAGGAAACAAGACTGCGTGTCATGTCCCCCCAAAAATGTTAGGTGCACCTGCTCTTTGGACACTTTGCAAAACAAAATCGCGGATGGTACTGTGCCGAGGGACGGGGACGGTTCCGATAGGTTTAGATATTCCGTGTCTCAGATCATGGGTGCTTTGTGATGATTTGGACGCTTTAGGTTATTAATTGCAGCGTCGATGTCTGGATGACGAAGTTAAGAAAATGCTTTTTTGTGTGAGTTTCGCATGTCATAAAAGGTTCGGTTGTAGTGAGCAAGAATCGACAAGAATTTTCTTGTGTTTCGAAGGTGTCTAGAGAGACAGCGAAGCTTGTTGCATATCGGGAGTCGGTTTTTCTGGTGTGCTGTGACGCTAGCTTTATTAGTGGAGCAAGGACGCGACAATGAGTTGGTTGGTTTTCAATAGATCAATGGTGTGGTTATTTTCTAGGATTTGAATGCTCTAGATTATTGATTACGATATCGACAACCAAGCATTTAATTTATGGGCACCATACAAGAGTTGCATGAAAAAGTTTAGCTTCGGTGGGAATCGACAAAAACTCTTACGCACCAATGGTTGCCTCGAAAGGGGATGAAACTTGCTACATATCGAGAACCGATTGGTGCGTCCTAACGTCATCTTATATTGGTAGGGGCAAGGACATGATTGGTTGGTTAGTTTCGGGACACCGGTAAAACGACAGAGGTGTACATAAAGTTAAAGTTAAGAGTTGAGACAAACTTTGACCCTACACGAAAAGAGTGATGGCACATGATGTGTGTCCTACTACAAAAAAAAAAGGGGATTCCATTTTGCCAAAAAATGTTATGGGAATATTAGGTGCGAGACAAGTTTGTTTGCTCCTGTGGTCATGCTGTTGGGTACTCCTTGCCTAATCTTTCTGTATAGTGTATGGCCATCAAGGTGTAGACTTACGCTGTTGCCCTTGTCGGCTTGTGTGATAAAGGAGTATTAAGAATCTGGTCTACTGCTACTCTCGCCGCAGTTGCAGGAATTCGTAGAGCACTTTCTTTTTATTTTATATCTTAACGAATTGTAGTATAAGGCCCGTCTCAATAAACCCCTGTTCGACTGAGCTTATCAGCACGGCTTATCAGCCGTGGACCAGTGTTTTTCTCTCACAGCAAATCAGCCACAGCCGGCTTATAAGCCAAAAAACAGCCTGCCGAACAGGGCCAAAAGTTTCATCCAAAGTCCAGCCAGCTTATTAGTTCATAGAATACTCGTTTCTTTTACAAAAAAAACTAAATTTGAGCCAAATCAATTTTTTCAAAAGTTTAAATAAGATTATATTAAATAATATCAATTTTTATATATGTAAGTAGGTCTAGTATGAAAACATATTTCATAATCAATCTAACAATACTTATCTCGTATCACAAAGTTACTATTTTATTAATGATTATATCTAAACTTAAAATCGTTTGACTACTCCCTCAAAAAAACAAGAATTGAATTTTTTTTTTCTCGAATGGGATGGAGTACGTAATAAGTTTGAAAAAACAGATACTATAGTTTATGATAATTTCGTCAGAGTCTCCCGTTCAAATCTTGTAATTTCAGTAACAGGGCCGTGTTTAGTTCGTCAGATTTGGCGTGTGCCAAATTACTGTAGAGTATTGTGCAATACTGTAGCATTTTTGTTTTTATTTGGTAATAATTGTCCAAACATTGACTAATTAGGCTTAAAACGTTCGTCTCGCAAAGTACAACAAAACTATGCAATTAGTTTTTAATTTTATCTACATTTTGTACTCCATGCATGTGCCGATATTTTGATGTGATGAGAATCTTCTTTTTGCATAGTAGAATTTAGGAGGGAAATTTGGTATCTGACCCCAGATCAAAATCAGATACTTGCCGACATATACACTCATCCTCCGCCGGCTCATCACATCGGGTGTGTTTAGATGGTAAAAATGGTGTAAAAAAAGTACTGTAGCACGTTTTGGCTTTATTTGGTAAATAGTGTCCAACTGTTAACTAATTAGGTTCAAAACGTTCGTCTCGTCAAGTACAACCAAACTGTACAATTAGTTTTTGATTTCATCTACATTTAGTACTTCATGCATGTATCACAAGTTTGATGTGATGGAGAATTTTTTTTCGCATAGTGTTTTTTTCGTGAACTAAACAGGGCCATCGTAGCGGATAGCAGGTACGCGTCAGCGTCACAACAGTGTCATCAGGTCCAAGAAACCGGCCGGCTCAAAGTTACTTCGCTGACCGGGAAGTTACAGTCCAAGTAGTAAAAACTGTCTGCAGCGGCACGTCGGCACGCACAACCAACCAGAGGAGCAATACATGCATAGGCAAAAGTGAAAAACATGTACGTATTTACAGGTATCCACAAGTATACCTCGCTGACACGGCACATCACATTCCCAATCCCACAGGTAGGAAACGAACAACGGCTGTGTTTAGTTCCCAAAATTAGAGTGCCAAAATTCATTGTAGCATTTCGTTTGTATTTAGTAATAATTATTCAACCGTTGACTAATTAGGCTCAAAACGTTCGTCTCGCAAAGTATAACCAAACTGTGCAATTAGTTTTTAAATTTATTCACATTTAGTACTCTATATATGTATCACAAGTTTAATATAATGAAGAATCTTTTTTTACATAGTGCACTTTTCAATGGACCTAAACACAAACACAGCCAACGTAGAACGGAATGGAAGCACACATCAGATTCAGAGACGGAGAACAGCAGAGCCACTCTCCATCCAGCCAGTCTGCCTCAGTGTCACTGTCCACTCACCACCACAAGTCTTCGGTTCCAACACAAAGTTTCACACATCTTTCCAGTGAAATTCAGCAGAATTCAGGGTCAGTGAAATTCAGCAGAATTCAGGGCAGGACATAGGAATAGGAGGGGGTATAGTATTCCATGCTTCACCTGCACTGCGCTGCTCACAAGTCATCAGCCACCACAGGTTTAGAAACAGCCAAACAGGGCAGTGGATATAGAGCAGAAGGCCACAGAGATGTATAGTATATATGGCCAATGAGGGTGACATGGGAAGGGCAGTGACCTATAACAGGGGGCCAAACCCATTGTCATCACTCAAGCACAACTTATACGCGCCATTAATGCGCAGCTTGGACCAGCAGGTTTCAGGTCAAGGCCAAACTCAGGAAAGGATGGCGTCCGACAGCGACGGCTTCCCCAAAAATCCAAATGCAATCGAGCAAGCAAGGCACAAGGCAGCAATTGAAATATCCACTGAGATCACTGCTCTCTTACCAGTTCAAAGGAGCTTTGCCCAATTGTCTAGTTGCTGAACCTGGTTCAGATACACGTGGGAGGAATTCACTAAAAAGGTGCCTGGGTTTTACTGTTATGCCGATGACCAGCGCTTCTCCCAGGTCAGATTTGAATGGTGCGATTTTATTTGAGTTTGGGAATCAAACACTGAGACGAATTGTATAGATTCTTTTTGTGAATGACAAACAGATATGGTACAGTGCAACAGACAACATCAGGTTCTCTGTTCAAAGTATGGCAGGTGTATAGATGAAGGCAGAGCACCTCGTGGATACCTTTGCTCTGAAGGTCCTGCTTACTGAACAAAGCATGAATCTGGACCGGTTGGAGGCCTCCGAGCATAGTAGTTTGTGACTGGAGCCGCAGCGATCCCACGGTGATTCAGCAGGCATCTGAAATAGTGTAGCCGTGACAGGACGGCTGTTTCTACGTCTTGGGCGGTTATGGCCTCCAATTGACTCCACAGACGCTCTACAGTAATTCAATGGTGACAAGTGAGTCCTTACAGAAAGAAGAAGGGGTGGAAAATGATTGTGGTTCACACTTCCATGATGTGTCTCTCGTACCTGCTGCTGCAGCTGCTCGGGGCCATATTGTTTGTAGAACATCGGATGTGTCTGCTGTCTCACCCCACATGCAAACTTCGCCACCAAGTACTAGCTTTTGATGGTCTTTGTCACTGATCCCGTCGAGTGGCTCGCCACTGTAGACATCTTCCCAGGGAACATCAAGATGATCAAGGTACCAGACACCTTGATTGCTCATTATACATCTGAAACCCCTTGCCACAACCTTAGGGCAGACTCCAGGCCCCAGCCTGAAGTGTTTCATAAGTTAAACTTATTTAGCACTATGCATCGGTCACTAATTTGGATATGGAAGATATGATTGTCAAGAAATGAAAGAAATAGGTTGCGTAGCATAAAATAGATTTATGATTTACCAATTGTGCACCACTGTAAGAGGATTGAGGTTTTCTGCGAATGAATTGAAGGTTTCTTCCCTGCAGGCACAAGTCAAAATTAAAGCTCATCCTCTTCCCTTCAAACTCCAAAGTTCTAAGTAAACAAGGATATAAGGAACAGACCAATTCACAGGAATCCAGTTTAGCTTAATTGCCAACTGTTGGGCCTTCAGAACAAAGTATTTATAAGCATCCTTTGTGGTCATGTTGCGCTCATTAAGCCTGAAATTGAGGATGTTAAACAATTAAATAAAAGGAACATCTAGCAACAGATAACAATAAATCATGGATTAAACCTAGTTGTTGGATAAGATTCCATACCACTGCCTCACATGAGGTGTTGTGTTCCAGCATCCTGTCATGGATATTAGAATTCGTCAGGTAAAAACTTCAGAAGAAAAAAAAAGGTACTCTAACACTAAAAGGTTTATACATCATCATCTATTTAGGCACGATAGTGTTACTGTATCAGTGACCATTATGCTCAACAGACAACACATGGAGAAAAATTACACAAGATCCATTTGAGCATCAGAAGTAATATGGCACTTACTATCATTTTGCCTATCAATAGAAAAAAGACATCTATAAAGGTGGTATGAATCACTCTGTTCAGAGTGTTTCTGAAAAATAGAATGGAAGTTGTAGTTGAAATTGATACAACAGAGCAAACATAAATGATAGTATGTCGTGGCAAAGAAAAAAGAAAAAAAAGCATTACAACCTTCCTTAAAACAGAGTCTTAAAGTCTTATTTAGAAGTTAATTTGCAACAGAAATCGGCTAACCTGTATATACTTCATCACCACCCAAGTGAAACAGCCCGAATGGAAAGATTTTCCTCATATCTGAGAAGATAAAAAAGGTCCATAATAATGAACCATTTTGTTACAATGCAGCAATGCACAAATTGATATATACAAAAATCAGCAGAGAATTACTATAGATCATAATCAATATTTTGTGCACAAGTCCTGTACAGGAGGATGTCACAACTGTCACTGGATGACATTTTGTGCACATTTATGATGGCTTGCACATGCTTCTAAAGCATTCCAAGAGTTCAGTCCAATCAATAAATAAGAATTTATAGTTTCTGTAGAAAGGAGAGAATCACCACACACCCTATGTGGGTGGGGAGCCTTTTATATATATAGCCAATAGGCATACATGGAAGTTACATACATGGGAAGCTATTCCCTGTACAAGGAAACAATCTCAGGCTATACATAGAAATAATCCTAGGCTATATATGGCAGCTAGCCTATCTAGGGGATTACAAACAATCTGTGATTAGGCCGGATATATACATATCCTAATACCCGCCCGCAGTCGTAGCGGAAGCATCACGAACGCACAGACTGGTCCGGAAGTCAGTGAAGAGCTGGACGGGCAGACCCTTGGTCATGATATCGGCAAACTGGTGCGCGGAGGGAACATGGAGAACTCGGAACTGTCCCAGAGCGACCTTCTCGCGAACGAAGTGGATGTCGATCTCGATGTGCTTCGTGCGGCGGTGATGGACAGGGTTGGCAGCCATGTAGACGGCGCTCACGTTGTCACAGTAGACAACCGTCGCGAGCGGGATGGAGATGTGGAGCTCCTGAAGTAGCTGTCGCAGCCAGCAGCACTCAGCAACCACATGGGCCACTGCACGGTACTCAGCTTCGGCACTGGAGCGAGACACAGTGGTCTGACGCTTGGAAGACCAAGACACCAGGTTGTCGCCGAGGTAGACACAGAAGCCGGAGGTGGAGCGACGTGTGTCTGGGCAGCCGGCCCAGTCAGCGTCGGAGTATGCAGTGAGGTGGTCGATGGCGCCAGAGCCCAAGTGGAGGCCTGCCGATAAGGAGCCCTTGACATATCGAAGAATGCGCTTGATCAGCGCAAGGTGCGACTCGCGGGGGTCGTGCATGAAGAGGCAGACCTGCTGAACAGCATAAGCCAGGTCCGGCCTCGTCAAGGTGAGGTACTGGAGAGCACCAGCAAGGCTCCGGTACTCCGATGGGTTGGCGACCGGGGCTCCCTCTGAGGCGGACAGCTTGGTCCGTGCATCCACAGGAGTAGCTGTCGGGTGGCATTCAGACATGCCAGCACGCTGGAGGAGATCCACAGCATACTGCCTCTGGGAGAGGAACAGCCCACTGCTGTCCCGGGTCACCGAGATGCCGAGGAAGTGATGCAGGTCGCCAAGGTCCGTCATGGCGAACTCCGAGTGGAGGCGCGTGATGATATGCTGGAGGAGGGCCGGTGACGATGCGGTGACAACGATGTCGTCGACGTAGAGAAGGAGATAGGCCAGCTCGGCACCGGCCTTGTAAACGAACAGAGAGGCGTCCGACTTGGATGTAGTGAAGCCGATGCTGCAGATGAAGGTGGAGAAGCGCTGGTTCCAAGCTCGCGGGGCCTGCTTAAGTCCATACAAGGACTTCTGCAGCAAACAAACTGAGTTAGGAGCGGCGGGGTCGATGAAGCCAGACGGCTGCTCGCAGTAGACCGTCTCCTCGAGATTGCCGTGAAGAAATGCATTCTTCACGTCGAGCTGGCGTATGGGCCAATCCCGGGATGCAGCGATGCTGAGGACGGTGCGGATCGTGGCCGGCTTGACCACCGGACTGAATGTCTCGTCATAGTCGACGCCGGCCTGCTGAGAGAACCCGCGGACGACCCAGCGCGCCTTGTGCCGGGCGAGGGAGCCGTCGGAGTGGAACTTGTGCTTGAACAGCCACTTGCCAGTGACGATGTTCGCACCAGGTGGACGAGGTACGAGGCGCCAGGTGCCGTTGTCGATCAGCGCCTTGTGCTCTTCTGCCATCGCAGCGCGCCAATTTGGATCAGCGAGTGCACTGCGGTAGTTCGCCGGGATGGGCGAGGCGACGGTGGCGGAGAATCCGTAGCGCTGGACGGTGCGGAGGGTGCCGGTCTGTGAGCGAGTCACAGGCCGGTTCGCTGTGGCAGCAGGAGGCGCAGCAGGAGGCGCTGCCTGAGGTACTGGAGGTGGCGCCGGGGCTGCTGGTGGCACAGCAGAGGCCACTGGAGCAGCCGCAGGGGCCACTACCTCGGCGGTCGGTGCTGCAGTAGGCCGGGGACGACGGCTGTAGACAACGCCGAAGCGCTGGCCGCCCGGCTGCAGCCCGCCCGGAGAGTGCCCGCCCGCAGGCGAAGCCTGGGGGCCCAGCTGGAGGATGGCCGGGTCCAGTAGCTCCGGGGACATATCCTCGGTGGTGTCAACGGGCAGCGGAGTAGTGCTCGCTGGTGGCGTCGGGGAAGACAGTCCCTGCATCAGAAAGTCAAGTGAAGACGGCATGGAAGCCGCCGATGGTGCTGCTGAAAAAGGAAACACGGACTCGTCGAAAACAACATGGCGAGAGATGATAATTCGACGAGTGGACATGTCTAGGCAGCGATAGCCCTTGTGAGAGGATGGATATCCTAGGAAGACACAGGGTGCTGATCGAGGGGAGAGTTTGTGTGGGGAGGTGGCAGTGAGGTTAGGATAACAGAGGCATCCGAAGACGCGAAGTGAGGAATAATCTGGAAGTTGGTTGTGAAGGAGCTGGTATGGGATTTGGTTTTGAATGGAGGAGGAGGGGCGCCTATTTAGGAGGAGGGTAGCTGTGGCGAGAGCCTCAGCCCAGTAGGGAGGTGGCATGAACGCGTGAAGAAGCAAGGTGCGGATGGTGTTATTTGTGGTACGGATCAAGCGTTCAGCTTTGCCGTTTTGGGGGGAGGTATAGGGGCATGATAGGCGGAGCGTAATGCCATGGCTGGTGAGGAAGGAGGTAGTGGCATTGTTAACAAACTCGGTCCCATTATCAGCTTGGAATGATTTAGGCGTGGTACCAAACTGTGTTTGAGCATAGGCAATAAACTGGACAATGTGGCGGTGCACTTCAGATTTCTGCCGAAGGGGAAATGACCAGCAGTAATGAGAAAAATCATCCAGTAGAACAAGATAATATTTAAAACCAGAGTTGCTAAGCACGGGGGATGTCCATACATCACAATGAACTAAATCAAAAGGAGCAGTGGTCACAGAGGTGGAAGGACTAAAGGGGAGCCGCACATGCTTGCCAAGTTGACAGGCATGACAGAGGCATGGCGAGCTCTTATTGTAGGAGATGACCGACATGCTTTGTAGAGTGGCGAGGCTGGATGGACCGGGGTGGCCGAGGCGGTGGTGCCATAGCGAAGATGTGGTGGCAAGACTGCAGTGGTGCGTTGGCGTGGAGGGGAAGGTGTAGAGGTCGCCGGCACTATTGCAGCGAAGAGTCACGCGCCCCGTCTGCTGGTCCTTGACAGAAAAACCGAAAGCGTCAAATTCAATAGAACAATGATTGTCACGGGTGAATTGACGGACGGAAAGGAGGTTGCGCACTAGAGCTGGAGCAACCAAAACATTGTTAAGATGAAAAGTGGTAGAAGGAGAAGACAGTGTGGATGTGCCACGGCAGGTGATAGGAATGGTGGTGCCATTACCAACCGTGATACCGGAAGTAGGAGGAGGGAGACGGGACAGGAGTATACCATCCGAGGGCGACATGTGTGTCGTGGCACCGGTGTCTAGCACCCAGGGAGAGGACCCCTGGAGGGACATCTGGTTGAGGGCGGCGATGAGGCCGGCCTGATCCCAGTTGCCGTGTTGCTGGTGGGAGGGGTTGGGTGCTGCACCATCGGAGACCTGGACAGGTGCGAAGGCAGTGTGTGCTTGGGCTGGAGGGAAAGCGCCAAGAACGCCAGGCCCACGCCAGGCTGAGTTCGCCGGTGGACGCCACTGCTGCTGCTGTTGTGCCCCGCCCGTCCAGGGAGCATAGCAGTACCAGGGACCCGCTGGCGGTGCAGGGGCCCTTGGTCCGCCCCCGAAGTGAGAGCCCTTGCCCTTCTTCTTCCAGCGACCGCCACCACCGCCCTGGCCGCTGCCCCCGTAGCCGCTGCTGTGGCCACCGCCGCTGGAGCCTCCGCCGTGACTGCCTTGGCGACTGGCAGGGGGTCCAGCGCCCGTGTTGCTGGAGGAGGAGCGGCAGGCTGTGCCGCACGTGGCGTGGAACGCCGTTTGGGCAGCGACGGTGCCGTCGTTGGCGAGGCGGAGCTCCTTCAGCACGAGCTTCTCGCGAGTGGTGGCGAAGTCCGGCAGTGGGTGTGAGTCGGCGATGTTGTCGGCGGTACCTGCAAAGCGAGGATTGAGGCCCCGCAGGAGATTGAGGACGAGCTCCGAGTCGGTGATGGTGCGACCGACATCGCGGAGTGCGTCGGCGGTGGCCTTCATCCGCTTGCAGTAGTCGTTGATGGAGGAGTCGCCCTGAGTCATGGAGTGGAACTCGTGACTTAGGAAGATGGCGCGCGGAGCCTTGTTGGCCTCGAAGAGGCGCTTGATGGCGACCCATAGCTCGCGCGCGGTCTGGTTCGGTGTCATGGCAAGGCCGAGGACGTCCGGCCCGACAGAACCAAGGAGCCAGCTGCGAACGCAGGAGTCCGCAATGGCCCAAGCAGGATCAGTGGGTCTGGCCTCCGCCGTGCCGTCGACATGGAGGAGGAGGCCAAATTTCCCGCAGAGGGAGGTGAAGAATGGCTCCCACTGGTTGTAGTTGGGCTGTGTCAGCTCCAGGGTCACCGGGATATGGTTCTTGACAGAGATTGTCGCGTAGGGGGCGACAAAGATGGCTGGGGCAGGCAGTGTGCCCATGGAGGCCGAGGTGCCAGAGGGGCTGGTGGCAGAGGAAGTCGACATGGCGACCTGGGGAGGGAGGCTGGTGCGGTGGAAGGGAGGAGGAGAGAGGCACAGCTGGTGCGGTGGGAGGGAGGGAGAAGGAAAGGCCTAGATCTCTGATACCATGTAGAAAGGAGAGAATCACCACACACCCTATGTGGGTGGGGAGCCTTTCATATATATAGCCAATAGGCATACATGGAAGTTACATACATGGGAAGCTATTCCCTGTACAAGGAAACAATCTCAGGCTATACATAGAAATAATCCTAGGCTATATATGGCAGCTAGCCTATCTAGGGGATTACAAACAATCTGTGATTAGGCCGGATATATACATATCCTAATAGTTTCCCACTAGGTTCTACAGAAGGCAGGTCATGAATTTCTGAAATAATAGTTTTTTTATGTAACAATTGGCTAATTATTTAAGTCCATTTCATTAGTTGTGGAAGAGCATATTTCAGCAAAACACAACCCAATATTGAGTTGGTCAGTCCATATTCATAATGATTTGTGGAACACTATTTCTAGATAAAGTACTAAGTACAGTTTGGAAAGAAATTCATATGCCGGATGAATGAACTTGTATAGGGGCTCACACATTCCACATTGCATAATTTCAATGTATTCATTTTCACTTTCTTCAAAAAACAACATATGATGTGAAAACAATATGAAGTGGATGAGTATTTGTCCAATTAGTATTCAAGTCCTCATATGACTTAACGAGATTGAGAAAAAAGTGTGAAAGGAACTGACCAGACAAAATTCCAGAAATTACTTCAAATGTGAAATTGCTAGAGACATCTAATGGCTCTGTACAATTGGGAGAAGGCCAGAGCTTTGGGTATCCATTTCCCCTGCAAACACACACACACACACACACACAAATTTTGAGTAACAGATAATGGAGAAAAGTCGCATAACCATATTTATATGCCTAATCAAATAGCATAGTTAGAAATATGTGGACAAGTATGCATTATTTTCAGTTGAAATGTAAATCAACAGATGAAAATCAAACAAGGGGAATTATGGTGATTTCTTGATGTGGGTACCATAGGACATATGCTGTACCCAGGAGCAACTAACTGCTTGATCAATCAAGTTGTCTAGTCAATCCTAGTCGCCAGGGGACCGACCAGGTGACTAGTCACGATTAGTCATCGACCCTGGTCGGCCCTAGTAGTCCCCTATATATCAGACTAATCTATAAACTCTATAAAGCTAAACCCCACTAGCTATTTCTCTAAACATGCAAGCTGTCCACCTAATCAGTCCACTATCGGATGCATTTATGACCAACTAGCATTTGCAATTATGATCTACATGTCAGCAAGACACGTCATCCACTAATATGCATTTAGTTGTCCACATCAGCGTGACATGTCATCCCCTAACATTAACTTATAATTGTTGATCCCTTTGTATAAGTAATTTTATTCCAAATCATCAGCAATTTCCGCGGCAACGCGCGGGGTATTCACCATCAGTCCACTATCGGATGCATTTCTAACCAACTAGCATTTGCAATTATGATCTACATGTCAACAAGACACGTCATCCACTAATATGCATTTAGTTGTCCACATCAGCGTGCCACGTCATCCACTAACATTAACTTATAATTGTTGATCCCTTTGTATAAGTAATTTTATTCCAAATCATCAGCAATTTCCGCGGCAACACGCGGGGTATTCACCTAGTATACCATATAAACAAATGCAGAACCAAATCTGCACAACAGCAGCAGCTAAGCCACAAGCCAGCACCCACCAGCAGCAGTACACATACACAACAGTAAATAGAGACAGGCAGCGCAGAGAGGAATTGCTACACTGCTACTGCAGCAGTCAAGATTCATGAATAAGATCTTGAGAAAATGGAGGGACGAATGGAGAAAGTACCATCTGAGGAGGAGCTCATCTTCACAGACGAGGCAGCAGCAGCTAGGATGGGAAGGGAGGAGGCAGTCGGCGCCCTACAGTGACAACTTCCGTAACTTTACTCCACGAGCTCTCCCAGTAGCCTGCTCCAGTTGTCCTGGCCGCAAAAACTAGGATGGGGAGGAGGCAACAGCAGGAAGGGAAGGAAGGGTATGGATTCGGACAGCGGAGCTGCTTCTCCTGCCCAAACACCGGGATCCTGCCTGTGCCGGAACGGCTGGGTACTAGATGTGGCTGGGAGACTGGTTGAAGAGAGTGAGAATGATACTGATGTGAGGGTTCACGCAGGTGGTGACTGCATTCTAAGGTTGCAAATTGGACCCAAAAACTTAAGCCCAAGTAGCCCTAGCCAACCTAGATAGAGTCCATGTCTCAGATGCCCAGCAATTGCATTATGTTTCTGGTTGTCTGTTGTCCACCCCCTATTCGTCCAACTAATCGGACAACTAGAAAACTAATCAGTCTAATCAGGTAGTAGCTCCTAGTGAAGTCCAGAGCAGCAATCAGGACAACTAATCACGATTAATCGGACGACTAATCACGATTAATCAGACGACTTAATACAATTGATGAATCAATACTTGTAAGTTGTAACACTAAGTGACGCCATGGAATAACATCATTAATTTCTTCAATTTTGCAGGAGATAACTAAGTCACACTTAACAAAGCAACTGGCAAAAATCTACACTGGAACACAGGGAGAAGTCACTCTGTCTCGCTGAACATCACAAGAAAAGCCGGCAAACTCACCATGATTCTGCATGACCAGGCACATCAATTTCTGCCATGACATTGATACCTGTAAAATGTAAAGAATAGTACTAGTAAGCATAATATTAGAAAATGTAATGATATATGTCAACATCCTATGGTAATTTATCCTCCCTCCTTTTTTTCTCTCTTTCTTCTCCTTGTACAGTTTGTTTCTCTTTTTTTTTGCCTTGTACAGCACTTTTTCCTACTTATATAAATATATTTTACCACAATGGGTTTCCCCTGTTGTTTTCTCTCAGGACAAAAAAAAACTATGACTTGTAATTTCTGAGTGAAATAGTTATAGTCAATTAGATGAAAGATATATGTGCATGGATTTTCTATGACTGCAATCTGAAGTAGCAAGTGACCGAAAGTACCTCTTTTCTTAGCGTAGCTTTATGTGGCGAAGTATGAGACAAGATATGGAAGCAATTAGAGAACATCAGTCAGCAAAAGCACTAGACGAGAAAATCAAAAGGTAATGCTAAAGTCGAATGATGTAATGACATACTTCACAATATCATGTGCATCTTCCACGGTGTAGCGCTCCCATTTGGAGTAAGAACCTTTCCAAAGGTTTGGATATGTTGGCACCTCCAACGGAAAGGATTCCTCATCGATGATATGCCAATGAAGAACATTCTACTGGACACAACTCCAGGTTTCAGTACATGGGAGTTCTGGTAATGGTAGCATAACAAGCACGATCCAGAAGATGGTAGTATTACCAGCTTAGCAAATGACATTGAGTCGATCACTTGCTTAATAACATCAACCGGAAGATAATGCCGTGAGGTGTCTGCAATACATGCGATAGACGCAAGATTTCACACTTTATGTTTTGTTTCTTGTTGATAACTCAGTGTGAATTTAGTACAAGCATTAAGCTACATTTTTACCTAGGAGCAGCCCACGAAAAGCAAAGCGGGGCTCATCTTGAATATGCCATGGGGCATTGCGCACTTCAACATTTTTGGTGTCATAGTTGAAAACGCAAAGTTGACTGAATGTCTGCCAATCAATTAAACAAGTAATGTTTATGTGCATGCCCCAAAATCTTAAAACATCATAATTTAAGTATTAACTAGCTCTTCAGAGATCATGCAAAACATGTTTACAATCAGCAGAATTAAAAGTAAAAAGCCGATTAAAATTTCAAAACAAAAAGGTGTCATTTGCACACTCAGTTCGTACCTCCAGTCCACGAATAGCTCCATATATTGTGTTTGCCTACAAGTACAGGTAAAGTACGGCTTCAGTTACAACATCGAAGCACATAAAAGTGAAAGCTAAATAATTCTGCAAACCAAGCATATGCTTGGTAAAAAAAAAAGATGTCAATACAAATGCAAGTATGTCAGCATGTGTGCACTTAATCATAGGGATAGTGAATATGGATAAGAAAGACAACTTTAACTGAAATCATGCCCTGAAGACTACTTGCACAAGATATTAAGTGGTTGGTATGCCAGTGATGCTTAATAGTTTATCTCAACTGCCTTACAAACTTCAATCACTAACCATTATTTAGTTCATTCTGATTAAGAAAACTATAACAACTAGAACAATTCCAGGTTTCCAGTGAAAAGCACCAACAACGCAAAGGAGTAACATCCGAAAAGAATGGAGAACTAGTAACTGTACAGTCAACTCTAAAAGCCACAACAATTCGCAGGCGATCGAGAAGGCATGGAGCACAGCTGCACCGAATCGAACAAAGTCTACAGAGCAGAACCGTGGGGGGAAGAGGCCAGACGAGCAGACCTCAATGATTGCTCCTCCGACGATGGAATTGACGCCGCCGGCCGCCCCCACGTAGATGGCGTAGCTCTCATCCACCCCCAGCGCCAACTACATACATACACGGAACCAAAAAACCGTCAGACCCGCCCGTGCACTGACTGACTGATTCAGACGAAAGCTGCCAGCCAGCAAGCTACACTACGCACCGTGTCGTTGGCGGAGTTGACGACGACGGTGAGCCTGGTGACGTCGTACCTCGCCCCCCGCGCGCGGGCGGCGTGCGCCCACGGCGCGAACACGAGCCCCCGGTACCGCTGGAACGCCTCGGCCACGGCCGGGGAGCGGCCGCCGGGGCCCTGCGGGTCGAGCACGAGGTCCGGGTCCACGGTCAGGGTCCGGGACCCGGACGAGACGCTCTTGGGCAGCGGCCATAGGTAGACGGGCTCTCCGGAGGAGGTCGCGTTCGCGGCAGGCGACGCGTGGCGCCGCGCGCCGGCGGCGGCGCCGGCGAGGAGTAGGAGGAGGGCGGAGAGGAGGTAAGCGGGGAGGTTGAGGGGCATTTTGGGAAGGGTGGAGTAGAATTTTAATGTGCTGACGGAGTGATGGTTTTCAGTGATTTGGATACGAGAGAGAACCGCAGGGATCAATTTATATACGTGGCCAAACAACTCGAGCGTTTTTCGTAGAGGTCCTCAATGTTTTCTCATATATTGCCATATTGTTTAGGTCCCATTGCCCCATTGGAGTGGACACTTTGGACTGAAGTGCTAATGTCTGTTAAAAGAAGGTTTGCAAGAAGAGGAAAGAAATTAAGAGTAATCATGTTCTAAGAGTAGAACCTCCTTACACCAAGTTGTTTGTTTAAGACCCAAAACCTGCCGGTTTGAGGACCTAGAGCAAGCCTTTAAAAATTATACCATTTGTGTAAGTGCAAGGACACCATGTAGACCGGCGGTCACGACAGAGCAAGCCACATGTCTTTTCCTACTCTTGGCGGCCCTGCGCTCCAAATTATAAGACGTTTTAGCTTTTTTAAAGTATTGTTTTTATTATGTATCTAGAGATAGTGTATACGAATATATTTAAGTGCATGTTAAAAGTTATGCATATAGGAAAAAATCTTAGAATTCATAACGGAGAGAGAACCTCCTAGAGGTTGTTAGTGAAGGTCACCACGATTTGGATCCATTACAATGGCTTAATAGTCACAAGCATGAGACGAGTAGATCCAAAGGGGACTAATAAATGCAATCTTTGCACACTAAGGCAGGGGATATCGTACATAATGTTAGTCTAAACACTAAACAAATTGATTACCCGTAAATAACGGATCATACGATCATTGTAAGAGGCAAATGGTGTTTAAGCAGACTAAATTGCCGTTCGAAGGGACACGGTTGGCCATCCTACAACGTTTATTAAAGCGGGCCGAACCACCATTTAGGGAAGGGGGGAGACCAATTTAGGTTTTATTTGGATGCGCATGTATTTATCTCCATCTACATGTGTGTAAGTGGATTGTAGTGAAATTAAAACTAAATTTCATTCCAATCCAAACAAGGCCATAGTACGAACAACGGAGGTATATATGTCGGGGTTTGTTTGCTACTAACTTGGTATGGAACATGGGGTTCATACAGTGCAGCATGTGTAGCAAACTAACAAAGTTGGCTCGTACAGGGGACGTCGAGTGCAAAACTGCAAATACAGAACGTGTAAGGGGGTTTTCTGTGTACGTGCAAACTATAGCTGCGACTGCGACTGCGACGTGCAGATGCAGAACGCCAGAACGCAACGACGCAACGGAACGCGCCCGTGGGACCCCACCTGGCAGGCAAGGAACTTTAATAAGGTTGTGACTGTGACCACCTGTGCCAAGTGCTGGTTGCATTGGTTAGCTTCGCTTGGCTGCTGCAAATTGTCATCATATATATACGGGGTACATACACTTCGTTTGTCGTTGTCTGGGCCGTGCAGTACAAACCAAGGTTGGTTTGTGCGTTGGGCATCCTTTGGAGTGAAGACCTTCTCTACTCTAGCTTAGCTTAGCTAGAGTGGACAGACCAGACCATGATAGGCAGGTGACCTGCAGCTGTCCAGATTGTACTCTAACGAGTGTTGATTTAGAAGAAAGATACTTTACTCTTCTTACATAATACTATATATACTAGTGTGCACATCAAGACGTGCTAGTTTAGTACAGTACTTAGCATAAAAAAAAGTAGTGTGCACAACATTTTCCAAACGATAATTAGTTCATCCGGTCCCTGGCATGTCGAAGCAACCCGTTCGTTTTCGCTCTACGAGCCTGCTGCCCGAAATCGAGTGCCGTCAGTTCAGTTGGGCCTCTATCTAAACATGCACCAAGCGCCAAGCATTCAGATAAGGAAAGGTCCAAACAGGCCCGCACGCCACGAGAGACGAGGTATATATAGTTTAATAACATTTATATTGCTACGGCACAAATAATCTGTTATAAGCACCATTTTACCAGTTTGCTTCTTTGTACATACATGTATTAAAACCTCACATTTGTATTGTACCTCACGAGAATCCAAATCGGTTCAATATCTGCTTGATCTGATCATATGGACATTCTTGCTATCCTTTTGCATTTGTACTGCATGCTGCTCCCAGGCCAGGATTGTGTACTTGGTTTTGTCATCGTCAACCAAATATATATAATTGTACTATACTGACTGGAAAAAAGATCCCATATTGCCTTGCCTGTTTTTGGAAGTGAAAGATAAAGAACATATGCAGCCAATGGGAAATAGTAAATCAAACCAACCTAAACCCTGCTGTGTGAACTATCAACCGTGATAATGCACAATGTACGTGACACGCACATACATAGCTCAACCTGCTTTCCCTACGTTTATTGTCGGTTCTTGTGGTTTCAGCCAAACAACTAATAAAATGCCTATCATAATTGTCTAATCTTCACCCTTTTGGGACACTATTGTTCTCATTCTAAAATTTACATGTTTTCTCCATTGAATCCATTTTTTTTCTTATATATTTCACCAACTACTACTTGTCAGGTTGCTGTAAAGCGTGCTGTCTGGACTGAAGAGCTAGCTGACAAACTTCCATTTCCATTTGACTCTGCAGGAGAACAGCTCGTCCCAGGCTACTTGTTACAGTTGATGAGTCCGTGAAACAGCAACAACAATTGGCAAATTGCTAGCTCCCTTAAAATGGACAAAGCCACATGATACTAGAAGATGCAACATTAAACTGTGAAGCATCTTCCAGGACTTCCGAAGATCTGTTACAACAGGATTGTGAATCCAATAACGAATCCTTGCATGGAATGGATATCAAGGACCAACCAGGAGTCAGACTTGGATCTACTCCCTCCGTCCCTAAAAGAATGAACTTCTGGAACAATATCATGTTTTAGTATACCAAGTTTAACCAATTATAGATAAAAAAAATATAAATATTTATAATATCAAATAAATATCATTAGATTAATTACGAAATGTATTTTCATAATAAATTGATTTAGAGTTATAAATGTGAATACTATTTACTAGAAACTTGGTCAAATGTGAAACACTTAAATTGGCACGCATACCATAGTTTCGTTTATTCCCGGACAGAGGCAGTACGTACAAGCATTGAAGATGGCAAATTATTCATTAGCAATGAAAATTTACATAGACCAGGTTCACCAGTATCACATGTTTTTGAAGATACTAGAGCTCCAGATTCCTTTGCAGAGTAATGCGAGGTTCAACTTGGCGATACTAGAGCTCCAGATTCCTTTGCAGAGCAATGCGAGGTATCTTCAGAACATTCCTGCCTGCCTCATGTATTGATTCTCAGTTGACTATATGGATGTTGATACTGAAGCTGGCGCAGAAGTTGAGAGATGACCTGTCTTAGATGATTCAGTTGGAAGGCACCTCCCAACTGAATGGGATGTCAGGAGAACCTAAACCATCATTTTCCTCTGGTTTTTTGACAACTCTTGCAGCAGTAAAAAAAAATAATAATAAGACAAACACAGAGAGAGACGATAATTAACCACCACAATAATAATAATTAACAAAAGCGTGCATGAGAGATCGTATTCATCTCCGAAGGAGTTGCAGTTTAAATGTTCAATGACGGGACCTCTTCTTGTCTAATACCCTGACCTGACTTGATGACGCTAAGACTACCGACCGACGCACTGAACGACTCAAGAAGCAGCAGCAAGCCGACGACGACCACCACTCTCTTTATTAACCATGACCTGACGACGATGACGACACCGAGACTCTCCTAACTCTCCTCCCCGTGGGGCGTGGGCGTCCGGCTTCAGTTGGAGCTGGGAGGCGCGAAGAAGATCTCCGAGTCGAGCCTCTTGGACCGGAACAGCTGCTCCATCTCCGGCGTGGTGTTGAACGACGCCTGCAGCACCTCCGCCGAGATGGCCTTCCACACCGACGTCTTCCCCGCCAGGTGGCTGAAGATCGGGCTGCAATGTCGTTTCCAAACAAACCATTCAGTCAGTTTCCCGTACAATTCGCAGGCAAAGCAACAGCTCAAAGATCGAAGAAGAACAATGCACTTACTTGGGGGTGGTGATGATGGAGAACCACTCCATCCCGGACGCGTCGGCGATCTTGGAGACGACGTGGAACCTGGGCACGATGAAGAGCACCCCACCCTCAGCGCGGGTCTCCAGGACGCGCTTCCCGTCAGGCCCGACCACCTGGACCCGCCCGCTGCCGCGCACGATGTACGTGACCTGGTACGCCGAGTCGCACGAGAAGCCCGGGGAGCACATGGAGTGCGCGTCGATGCGGACCAGGTCGGCGCCCAACCCGACGTCCTTCACCAGCGGCAGGTTCGCCGTGTTGAGCACCACCACGCGGCCGCCGCCGGGGATGTCCACGTCCAGCGGCGCCTCCAGGCAGTTGAGCGCCATGCCCTCGCGGTCCTTGGCCGAGCCCGCCGGCAGCGTGGCGGAGGTCTTGACGATCCCGGAGGCCGGCTGGCTCGACACCAGCTTCGCGGCGTCGGACTCCGGCAGGTCCCACGCGCGGGACACGAACTCCGTGCTGAAGCCCGTGAAGATGCCCGTGGAGCCGGTGAGCTGGAAGTTCGTGAACTGGCCCTGCTTGTGGCCCTTGGAGGTGTCGCCGAGGAACAGGATGATCAGGTCGGTCGACGCGGCGGGGGCGTTGTGCCACCATGTCAGGACGCCGAAGGGGAGAGCGAGGGCGTCGCCTTCCTTCACGGCCACCACCTTCTCCTTGGTCGCCTCCGGCAGGACGATGCCGCAGGTGCCAGTGCCTGTTCAAGCATCAGATCAGATATACTATGTATCAATCAGAACCAGAGAATATGAGGAATTCATTCACTGCAAAGAAGGGTTTACAAAACAGAGAAATTGAGATGCCGTTGGAAAATTCAACTACAGCGATGCCATTGGAAACTACAGCTCGATCACGACCCCTACTTAAACTAAGACTTCACGATCATCAACCGAATTTTTCTAAAAAAGATTAATTCACAACAGTAGACTATGAAATTCGAGATCTGATTAGCGAATATAATCCATTAGATTAGATTATAACAAATCAGCTACAAAGTGATGCCATCACATTCGCATGATGATAAAACTATGAACATGCATGACTCAATCAGGAATTCATTCACTGCAATGAAGGGTTTTCAGAACAGAGAACAGCTAATTAAGCTAGTATAGACAGACTAGCACAACGAATTAGTGAGACAGCACTGGAAAAAAGTCAACTGCAGCGCGATCACGACCCCTACTTCTTAAACTAAGACTTCACGATCAATCAAACTAGTAACGACTTGCCACGACAGCAGACCATTCAATTCGAAATTTTATAAACAAATTAATTCGAGATCTGATGCACGAATATAATCCATGAGATTAGATTATACCAAACTCATGCCATCGCAATGGTGATAAAATTGCGAACAGGAATGACTCAATTCTCTTCGCCATAGTACGTTACCAATCTGAAACCCACAACCATGCAAACCAAATTGCAACATCCAACCACGTCGACATGCACAGTTTAGTTCACAAACTAGATGATGTCCACACCCTGACCGCCACCTACAACCCCACCCCACGATTCCAAACTAAAACAGAGGGATTCGTGTAATGTAAAATTACGAACACATGATTGCAAAATTATGAACGAGCAATGCGGTAACAAATTACTTTTCAACTACTAGTCTACTAGTGACAGATCCCACCACCACCACCACCTCACAATCTAATCTAACAAATTCAAATCCAATCGCAACACAAGGCACACGTCAGCGTCAGCAACATACTGAACCTGCCCTGCTGTAAGATAAGAGGTAAGAGCAGAGGAGGAGGCGATGATCGATGAGACCTTGGAGGACGTAGGCGACCTTGGCGGAGTCGGAGTAGCTGGGGAGCGCGAGGCCGCCGGCGGCGAGCGAGAGCTTGGCGGCGCCGATGGAGGCGACGCCGAGCATGGGCAGGTCGGCGGGGCTCCACTCGTAGTAGGCGCCGCCGTCGCCGCCGTACGCCTTCCTGGGCTGCTTGGGGGTCAGATCCACCGCCGCCATCGCTGCTGCCGGGTCGAGGATCGCGGAAGTGGTGGACTGGTGGTGACGGTGGTGGTGATCGGGATCGGAGGGGGCTTTGGTGTTTGTGAGAGATGAGGAGGCCTAGGGTAGGGGCGCCTATTTATAGCGGGATCGGATGACGCGAGTAACCGCGGCTGGCTAATCCGAGATTAACGGGCAGATTAGCAGGCGCGAGTTTATCCTCTCCCTCGTCATCCTGTAAAAACGGCCGGAACGGAACGGGTGCTTTATCCAATATCCACCACGCACGGGCTGCTTCACAACAGCTTTCCCCGTCCCCTACGGCCATGGCAGCGCGGCGCGGAGCTGCCGGCGAGCTGCGCGGCCCAGCTCGCTGACTCGCGGGGCCCACGGCGGCGGCGCGCGTGGGGTGTTGAGCTCCTCTCGCGGCGGAGCTGGCGCGGGCCCACCTGTCATGCACTGTAATCTGTACAGATAGGATTGATGAGCCTCGGTCTCGCGGGATTTTCTGCATGCAGTTGGTTAGGAGTATTACCAGTACTAAAGTACATAAGATAAGTTTGGATTTGGATTGGATGGTTTCTGAGATTAGATTAGATAATTTGGATTTGGATTTGGATGCGCAGTTGCATTGCACGTATCTGGACCAGGCGTTTTGTGCGTGCCAGTCCGAGTCCTGAGCTGAGGGGAGAAGCCTTTTGGCAGCGCACCAACTTGGCGTGTGTGTGTGTTCCGTCGTGTCGTTTTGTCCAACGGGTGCGCAGCAGAACGGCACCGGTTCGTTGCGTGGAGAAGGAGACGACGACCCGTGGCCGGGTGGCGCCGCGATACAAGGTCTGGCTTGCGTCACACGACGGCGTTCCCAACCAAATTTTTCTTTTTTTGGTCGAATTTGACTTTTTTTTTTGCGAGGGAACTCGAATTTGAGCTCACTGATAACAAAAAAAATATATATATTCATTCATTATCCGTCATATAATAAGAATGATAAGCTTTCTTGTTCTAATGACGAATGATGATTAGCACGAAGATGAACGAACCCACCATCCGATTAGATAGACAGTTTGGAATATGTTCTCAAGCTCCACGATTAACTCTCTTTTTATTTGTTTTTCGAAGAAGATAATAATATATAAAGGTCAGGGCAGAATATCTACAAACGTCGCCATCGCAGTACCACGACGGAGACAGCACGAGGGAACGTATCATCGTGCGCATAATAATAACCAACATATAATGCGCGCTTACTTTGCACCAAACCATTTTCGCAAACACGCACTTAAAAAAAGGATTTCCACGTCAGAAATATGCCCACACAACCTGCTGCTTCAATTCCAGGCGATCACAAATCCACCATATATAGGACAACAAGTAACCGAGAATTCAAGGCAGAAGGCACAGCAGAATACACACCACAAAACACCGTCGCTGAGTACACGTTACGTTTGCTAGCTAGAGCCTAGACGTCCGCGCCTACAGTCATTTTTTCATGACGTTTCGTGTCTCCACGTGGAACCCGTGCCGCCCTAAATGTCACCAGCATCGAGAAGAGATGGAGGAGGCGGTGGATGCCCACCGGCGCCGGGAGGAGGAGACACCGAGGCGAGGCAGCGGAAGACGAGGAGGGAGATGCAACACCTGATCGACTTTTGAAACATACAGATGCAACACTTTCAACATACATCTAAAGACAAATGAAACACTTGAAACATACATCTGAAACACCTGCAAAACACCTGAAAAACACTTGAAAACATTGCAAAAACATACACAACATCCAGATAAAACACTTTCAAACATATGTGTGAAACATATGTAACTTCCAGATAAACACACATGCAACATATGTCTAAAAAAACAGATGAAACATTGAAAACAAAAGCTTGCAACATACGTGACAACCATTGTAACATGTGCAACATCTCAATCTACTTTTGCAATATCCATATGAAACACTCACAACATAAATTTGAAACATCAGAAACACTTGAAAGAGACTTTTGCAACATGCGCTTTCAAGCGCAACATCTACTTGCTGTTCGGACGAAAATGGAGGCTTGTTAACGCAGAGCACGACGCTGAGCTCGATGCTACGGAGTGGTGCGGAGGTCGCCGGTGTGAAGCTCGTCGATGGCACAGACCTTGGCAGGCGGATAGAGCACGGCCGCAATGGGAGGCGCAAGTACGTGAGAGGGCAGTGCGGGAGAGGGCGAGATCCGTCCCGCGAGCAGGGGCGGCGCGGGGGAGGGGGGATCCGTCCCCTAAGTAGGGGCGCACAGCGCGCAGACGCCTCAGAGCGAGCAGGCGATGCGGAGGAAGGCGGCGTGGGAGGGTCCATTCCGCGAGCGGGTGACACGGGCGTGGTCAGTTCCGAGAGCGGGCGACACGGGCGGAGTCCGTCAAGACAGACGACCCAACAGGAGCATTACCGTTACCATTACAGTAGATGCACGCTCTCGGGGCATGTTTTGTTTGGATAGAGGCTTCCAGCTTCCCAGGCATTCCCTGCCAGTCAAATCCATCCTGGCATCACACCTCACGTGTTCAAAATGGAGCAAGGTGACGCTAGCAGCTCTCCTAAACGTCCAATTTTGGACGCCTGAGGGCTGAGGCTGTGAGGGATGCCTAACCCCATTCGCATAGGAGACGGGCAGATAATTGAAGGCTCCATCCAAATGGCCCCGATTGCATAAGACCAATAGATGCCCATGGTCTCGAACCAAACCGGCAACGTTAGGTACTTAGGTACATATAAAAGGCGCACACTTGCAATAGCCAGAAGTTGAACATGGCGATGCATTATTCCAACCCAATCATGCGTCCAAGCTACAGACGAGACGCCTTACCCACACCACTGACAACGACTGATCAGGTGAACCGGTGGTACCAACAAGGCACGAGCACGAGAGGGACAGGGGCTTACGCGGGCACCTTTGGCCGCCCATCCCGCAATCAGGTGCTCCTTGGTTGGCTTAGTCTTGATGAAAGATTCGCGGCTGAACAGAGCCTGCGGCAACAACAAACGCGCGGCCTCGATTATTCGATCCTGATATGAGATTGTAAGACTAAGCAAGGCCCGCACGACAAGGCGCCTTGTCGAAACGAAATTTTTGCAATATGTCATAGCCAAACAGATTAGGCGAGAATTTTTTAATTCTGACATGAAACTGAGTTTTTGGAGTCAGCCTAAACTGACTAAAGATCACGAAGTGATTATTGATGTTTGGCTCATCATGCTTATCTATGCCAATGGTGGTGCTCTACAAAACAGTGCGGAGAAAATATTGAAGTCCAAGATCTTACAGATCCTTCAGTTGCAATCTGATATTGCTTTCAGTGAATGGTAGCTTTAATTTGTTTCAAGCAGTTGGCAAAAACCATGGTATTCGGACATGATTTCTTAAGTGTTAAGCCGAAAAAATCTATCCAACAATTCAGGAACTGATTCCTGTATCCTCACATATACCTGGTAAAGTACTTTCCTATGCTGGTAGTTGGTCTTTAAAAACCAATTGTATTCTTCTTATGCATTGTAAAAGAGATCGGTTTAACTTAAGCACCCGAGGTGCTGATTTGGGCATCCTTTATAACTGTATAGTTGTTTAGCTAACTGTACAGGGTTACAGCCTCCATGGTTCTAAGAGCTCAAGCCCAGCAATCATCTGTACATGATGGCGGCTCCTGCTTTCAAGGAAGAATTTATTGTAGCATGGATTAATTTAGTTTCATTGTGGTTCATCAGTTGGATTGATATTTTCCTCTTGTGTATCATGTATCATATTAATTTATTTAATCGTGAACTTATCACTTCTTTTTGTTTATTTTTTATTTATCAATTTGGGAGTTTAGCAATGTTTCAGCTAATTTAAAGTATTGTTGTATTTAGTATAGTTGTTGACCACAAATTAGCTACTATACTTTTTAATTTAATATCAATTTGGGAGTTTAGCTATGTTTCAGTTAATTTGAAGTATTGTTACCTTTAGTATATTTGATGACCACAAATTAGCTACTATACCAAACTATCTTCTGAAGGATCTCGACCTCAGTGCAACTTTGTATGTATCATATTTTTTTAATCATATATGATAACAAGAATGTAATATCATCGAAGCGTGATCATGGAAACAGAATTTGTGGCCACATGTGCCTGTATTTGACATATATAAGTATAAACAAATATACACTGAATACATGTTACCGCTCATTGTATTTAATAAATTTGGTTTAAGTTTACCTGATGAGCGAGGATATATACACATGTTGACAACATATGAAATCGATGTATGAGGATATACACGTATGTTAACATATAAATATATGTACGATGAAGTACTTCCTCTGTCCCAATATATGTACGACGAAGTACTTCCTCCGTCCCCTTTTAAGAGTCGTTCTGGCCATGCATCAAAATATCCAGGTTCATAAATCCGTACATGTATCTGGACGGCACTATCTTCATGGTTCACAGAATCCATACTGTACTGCATTCAAAGCTACGACGATAGTAAAAAGGGGACAGAGGGAGTAGCTTTTTAGATACATGCGTACTGCACATGCATGTCCACTAGTTATTATATTATTATATATATAAGGGGTAGAATATATAAAAATATTCTGCATGTCCACTAGTTATATATAAGTATCCCTCAACCATGAATAAATTAAAGGTCGGAGAGCGCCCTGACACTGTGTAACACTGTTTATGACACGACATCGATGTTCACTGTTTACTTTCTTCTTTTACTCAGGCGGATTTAAGATATTTTCCACTGTTCATCCACGAGCGGCAGCACTAGTATATACTTCCTCCGTCCGAGAAAAGATGCAATTATGGGATGCGTGTCAGTCAAACTGACTTAAGTTTGACCAAGTTTATAGTAAATAGTATTAACATTTATGTCTCCAAATAAATTTATTATAAAAATATATTCTATAACTAATCTAATAATACTTATTTTATATCATAAATATTAGTATTTTTTTATATAAATTTAGTCAAAGTTGAAACTGTTTGACTTCTCGAAAAGCGAGAATGACGTGTTTTTATGGGCGGAGGGAGTATAAAGGGGTAGAATATCTGCAAACATCGAGACAGCACGAGGGAGAGAACACATCGTGTGCACAACCAACTTCAGAAATAATAATGCGCCCATTCTCATTAACACGCACTTTAAAAAAACCCTCCACGTCAGAAATATGCCCAGATAGCCTGCTGCTCCCAGGCCATCACAAATCCACCATAGATAGGAGAACAAGTAACGAAAATAAGGCAAAGGCGCAGCAGAGTACACACACAAACATAGCAGCAGCTGCTCCATCATTGTGTACCAATAACTCAATAAGGTCACCATTACAGTAGACGCACGCTCTCAGGGTCTCTTTGTTTGGGTAGAGGCTTCCTAGGCATTCCCCATGCGAGTCAAATCCATCCTGTCCTCACGCACGGGGCTGTTTGGATACTATCCTGGATGCTGCCTGTACCACGTTTTGCTTGCAGCCCTGGTTCCTTGCCTGGTCCAGGCATTCCAGGCACACCAAAACGATCGCCTGGCCACAGGCAACGTTGCCTGCTATGATTCCTTCACAGTTAATGAAGATCAAATTGCCAGGAATATACTTCAAACCAAACAACATAATATGTGATATAGCCTGAGCAGGCAAACACATGATGACTTAACAGGCAACATCCAGGCAGTCGTTTTTCCCAGGCAACAGCCCCAGGGCAGGGTTCCATCCAAACTGGCCCTAGAAAACTGAGCAAGGTTGCCTGGCGCTAGCAGCTCTCCTAAACGTCCAATTTTAGCTGACGGATGTGCTGCCAGGTCAAGACAGATAATTGGAAGGCCCATCCAAATAAATGCCCCCCCCCCCCCCCCCCCCCCATTAGCATAAAAGACCAAGAGATGCCCATGGTCTCGAACCAAACCAGCAATGTTAGGTCCATATAAAAGGCGCACACTTGCAACAGCCACAACTGGGGCGTAAGAGTAATCAGAACATGGCACTCTGCATTATTATTCCAACCCAATCATGCGTCCAAGCTACAGACGAGACACCCTACCCACACCACAGACAACGACTCATCAGATGAACCGGGGATGTTCACCAGGTACCAACAAGGCACGATGGGTACGGGGGCTTACACGGGCACCGTGGGCCACCCATCCCGCAATCAGGTGCTCCTTGGTTGGCTTAGTCTTGATGAAAGATTTGCGGCTGAACAGAGCCTGCGGCGAAGACAAACACGCGATCTCGATTATTCGATTCTGGGCAGGTTATGGAACTGATAGCGAGATGGGATCACTTGAGCACTTGTGTACCTGGGTGTAGGCGTGGACGCTGGACAGGCTTTCTGGGACCTTCCAGTGCTTGAAATGCTCCAGCGCCACCACCAGGTGGAAGAGCTTTGGCGCCAGGCTAAGATCAACAGCCGATACATTCTTCCCGCTGATATAGGGGCGGCCCTGCAAATATCACAACATTTGGTAGTGACATCACTACGTCAGGTAAGACCCGGTTCAGTCAGCAAGATGAGATCGCAAGACTAAGCAGGGCACGGGCGACAAGGCGCATTGTCGAACCGAAACTACTGCAATGTGTCATATCCAAACAGGTTAAGTGCACAGAGAGCGAGACGTGGGTGCCATGAGAAGGACTCGGGAAACATGTGCCGTGTCTATTCCCTTGCTGAAAGCAGTGGCCATATCAACGATAAAGAGGTCAAGCATTTTTAACTTACGTGAGCTTTGAGATGCAACTCAAGCGCCTGCAGTTCATACAGAAGTGCCTTCTCTGAACCATCATTAGCATCCTTGCTCATCAGGAACTTGACAAAGGATGGGAAAATCTTTGATCCCCTGTCATCACAACCGTATCGAATCATCAGGCTTAAGCAGTAAGGACAGCTAATGAAGTTCAAAACTGAAAATGTACAGCAACACAGGAATCCAGAGTAACACTTCAGAAGAAACCTAACAAAGAAGATGGCAATCTTGCAATTTACAAGTATTTCGCATGCTACAAATCAATTGTGTGACAGATTGTACAGCTGCTTCCCACTGAAACTTATGATCTGTATATACCTGAGAAATGCGTTACTTCCTTTTTCCTTTAGGAGGTATTACCTATGAAATTACAAGTACACAAGGAACCTTAACGATGAATGTTGGTTTTACTGAGCCCTAAAAAAAAACTTTACAGGTCTAAATATATAGCAAAGATTTTCTGAAAAAAAACAACAGTTGAACTTAGGACCCATTTGGAACATGGAGATTTCACAATAAAATATTTTAAATTCCCTAGGAATTCATACGTGACCTAGCTCCTTCCCTAGTAAGATGGATATGAGCAAGACATCTTACACTGATGCATATTGTGGAGGGGTGATCAGAGATGGAGTTGGGTACTTCTTCTCGATGACTTGGGTGATCACATCAGAATTAGCAATCCATTTGCCATCACCACCGTTATACACAGGTACCTTACCCTCTGGGCTGATCTTCAGAAACCTGAAAAGTCTTTGCAGTAGGTTAGATGTGAAGATCACAAACAGACAAAACCCTAGAGTCCAAATGGGCTAAATTACACCCTTGGCTCACTGAAATTTTCAAAGCTGCAAAATCTTCTTCCATCTTCAAATTTAGAGAAGTCATCATAAATTCAGATGGGAGGGTGCATAATTCCGAAAGTGCCAGCACAAATTGAGAAGGTTGTTTTGGTAATTTCAATATTTGATAATTAATGGCTTTTACAGAGAAAAACATCATGCCTTCTCCAATGCCCCTAAACTGGCTGTGATCCAAGTACATCAGAACTCAATCCATTCAAGAAGATATATGCAACTCTACCAGACAAGATACTGAATGCTCACTGTTGAACAACGGTATGGGGTTTATGTTCTTTGACAGCCTTTTAAGTCCCAAAAGAAATATGCACAAGTATTCCAACATAAGTCTAGTAGGCTACAGCTTGTTCCTGAAAACTAGAGAAGAATTCAATGATGACACAATGAGATCAATTCAGTACAAAGAGTTGATTAGTATAGAATCCAAGATTAAGCAGTGTTTTCAATGCCAGTTCCAGTATACAATTCAGTTAAACCAATGAAATCTACCACATCCAACGAATCCACTAAATATAATCTAAAATCTCCAAAGCAAAACAAGCAGAAAGCACAAACATTCTGTCTTCTACTGTTCCTGCCTTCCTGGTCCACTACCAGTCTATCAATGAAAACTACAGCAGAGAAATCTCTGCCCCAGAACAACTTGAGTGTCGAAGATAAGACACGACCTCAGTAGCACTTTGTCAACTAGTTGTCAGACCCTGCAGGATACTGCTCTGGAAAATAAACAGGAAAGGTAAACGAGACGGACCATCCAGGCTTGTTGCTGAGGTCAATGAGCTTCATCTGGTAAGGGACTTTCTTCTCCTCCAGAGTGAGCAGCACCCTCTGCGAGAAGGGACCTGGCAATTCCACCAAACCAAACCAAGGTCAGCGAAACAGCTAGGGTCTTAATTTGGGTCCAATCGGACGGGGAAATGAGAGCGAGATGTGGTTTTAAAATATGAGAAGAAGCAAGAGACAGGACTACAGGAGCACTCACAGTCGCCAAGCTTGTCAGGAGCCCCAACAGCGGCCTTCACGCACACCTCCACGGCTGTAGCGACAGACAGTCGCCATTGGAGATTGTGCGCCACTGACACTGTCAAAGAGAGCATCAATGACAGCAGCAGAACCACGAGCGCAGCTGTGGTGGTGTTCTTGTGCCCTGCAGCCATTGGTGTAGGTGTAGCTAGCCCAAGCTTCTCCCGTCAGTGCTTCTTGGATGATCTGTTGCAGCACAAGCTGCGTGCATGGGCCCAGTTATTATATATACA
Source organism: Saccharum spontaneum (assembly GCA_022457205.1). NCBI lineage: Eukaryota > Viridiplantae > Streptophyta > Magnoliopsida > Poales > Poaceae > Saccharum > Saccharum spontaneum. Next base: position 6,306,772 of record CM039612.1, read on the forward strand.
AAGTGAACCCGATAGGTTGGTGGCCGGTCACTATCTCTTCTATATCTATATTTGTATCTATATATCTATTCTTCTTATCTCTATCTGTTCTTATGTATCTATATCTATAATATTCTTATATATCTCTATATCTACTATCTACTACTTAATAATATAATAATACTACTTAATAATATAACAATATGTTCTTCTATATCTCTATATCTACTACTTAATAATATAATGATACTAAATCTGTCCCAAATCATAAGACGTTTTGGCTTTTCTAGATATATTGCTCTTACGATATATCTAGACATAGTGTATATTTATGTGCATAGCAAATACAACGTATCTAGAAAAGGCAAAACGTCTTATAGAATGGAAGGAGTACTACTTAATAATATAACAATATATTCTTCTATATCTCTATATCTACTATCTACAACTTAATAATATATGTACCTATATCAGTATTCTTCTGTTTATATTATTTGACAGTTTGACAGCCTTTGTAAGTCCCAAAAGAAAAAATGCACAAAAGTATTTCAAGAGTGCTCTAGTAGGCTACAGCTTGTCCCTGAAAACTAGAGAAGAATTCACCAATGAGACAATGATGAATTCAGTTGGATACATGGGGCTGAATTGTATATAATGCAAGACTAAGCAGTGTGGATTTCAATGCCAGTCCGAGGTACAAGTCGGTCAGATCAAGGAAATCTACCACATCCAACGGATCCACTAAATATCATCTATATCTCCAAATCAAACAAGAAGACAGCAGAAAGGTTCTCTGTCTCGTATGCTGTTGCCACTCCAATACCAGTCTACCACACTGAACCTCTGAAAAATGAAGTCAAGACAGCAGAGCAATATCTGCCCCCAAAACAATTGGAGCGAAAAGAAAATAAGACACGATCTGAGTAGCACTTTGCCAATCAGTAGTCAGACACTGCAGAATGCGAGAAGGGGTCTACCACACCGAACCTCTGAAAACTAAGTCAAGACAAAAGAGAAATTTCTTGCCCAAAACAATTGGATTGTAGAAAAAAAAAAGGACCTGAACAGAGTAGCACTTTGACAATCACTCTTCAGACATTGTTGAATACTGCACCAAACATTTTCATTAACACGTGCTTCAAAAAAATCCAGGACAGAAATATGTCCATAAATAGGAGAAGATAACCTGATGCTCAGGCTATCACCAATTCACCACAGGAGAACAGAAAATCATGAAAGCAAGGCACAACAGAATACACACCACAAACATAAAAGCAGCTCCATTATTTGGTACCCAAATTACAGTAGATGCACGCTCTCATAGCATAGGATCAAGAGATGCCCATGGCCTCGAATGAAACCAGCAACAGAAGGTAAGACGCACAATTGCAACAGCCAGAACTGAGTACTTGAGACACGGCACTGCATTATTCCAACTGAATCATGCGTCTAGTCTACAGATGCCACCTATCCACACCACTGACAACGACTGATCGGATAAATGGATGGAGTCCACCAGGTAGCACCAAAGCACAAGGCGCTTATGCGTTCACCTTGGGTGCCCATCCTGCAATCACATGCTCCTCGGATGGCTTAGTCTTGACAAAAGATTCACGGCTGAAAAGAGCCTGCGCAAAGAAAAAGGTGAGCTCGATTATTCGATTCTGTAGTACAGGTTATGGAGCTGATAGCGAAATGCAATCACTTGAACACTTGTGTACCTTGGTGTAGGCGTGGACATTGGTTAGGTTTTCTGGGATCTTCCAGCCTTTGAAATGCTCCAGTGCGACCTGGAGGTGGAAGAGCTTTGGCGCCAAGCTAAGATCAGCCGCTGACACGTTCTCCCCGTTGATGTAGGGGCCCTGCAAACACCAGAGTATTGATAATGACATTAGGAAAGGCATGGTTCAATCAGATTTGATGGTGAGACTAAGCAATACCAGAGCACCAAGTCATCAAATCAAATAAAAAATGATTTGTGTCATATCCAAACAGGTTAAGTGCACAGAAGAATGTGTTGTGTCTATTTCCCTGCTGAAAGCAACAGCCATATCAAACAGTAAGAGGTGAAGCATTTAACTTACATGAGCTTTGAGATGCTCATCCAGTGCCTGCAGCTCATCCAGAAGCGCCTTCTCTGAACCATCACTAGCATCCTTGCTCTTCAAGAACTTGACAAAGGCTGGGAAAATCTTTGATCCCCTGTCATTACAACCATCATATCAGGTCACATAGCATAAGCACTAGGACAATTGCTAAAGCTCAAAATTGAAATGCACACAGCAACACAATAACCCAAAATAATGCTTCAGAAGAAACTTAAGTGGAGATAGCAATCTTGCAAGTTACAAGTATTTCACAAGCTATAAATCAAACGCTTGACAGATCCTATTGCAGCTGCTTCTCATACTGAACCTCATGACCAGTATGCCTGAGAAATATATTACTTCCTTTTTCTTTAGTATAGGTATTGCCTGTGAAAATTACGAGTAAAACGCTGCTAGATTGTGATTCTTCAGGTGTATGAATTATGAACTGCCAGTTATTTGAACATAATACACCTCTGGAATGAAAGCAGATACAACTAAGATCTCACCCTTTTAAATAATAATAATAATAACTGCAGAACTTACGGTCCATTCAGAACATGGGGGGTTTCAAGTCAAACTGTTTAACGCCCTAGGAATTAAGAGAAAAAGAGAATCTCCCATGTTCAAACATAGACTTAACTACTTCCCTAACAAGATGGATGTGAGCAGGACAACTTACACTGATGCATATTCTGGAGGGGTGACCAGAGATGGAGTTGGGAACTTCTCCTCAATGACTTGGGTGATTACATCAGAATCAGCAATGCATTTACCATCACCACCTTTGAGCACAGGCACCTTACCCTCTGGGTTAATCTCCAGAAACCTGAAAGAGCCATTACAGTAGGTTGGATGTAACGATTACAAAAAGACAAAAAAAAAGAGTCTAAATGGACTTAATTACACCCTTGGATCATTGAAAAAAAATATAACCTGCAAAATCCTCTTCAATCTTCAAATTAGAAAGTAACTATGAATTCATATGAAAGGGGTGCATAATTCCAAGTGTGCCATTGCCAGTACAGATTTGAGAAGCACATTTTGTCAATTCCAATATTTCCACAAATTGATGGTTTGTATAGTGAAAAACCTCAAGCCTTCTCTAGTGTGCATAAGCTGGCTGTAATCCAAGGATACTATAGAACTCTAATTTCTCAGGGAAGACATATGCAACTGTACCAGACAAGATACTGAGTATTGGCTGTTGAACAAAGTTCTGGGGTTTATGTCCTGATAGCTTTAAGTTCTCCAAAACAAAAACAAAAACATAAGAATTCCCAGGACTTACTAACCAGTGTCATACTCATACAGTAAAAAATAGGAGGCAGTATTAAGCTACAGCTACAGATCGTTCCTGAAAATTAGAGAGAGAAAAATCACCGGAGAAAGGACACAGGGGGGTTGAATAGTACAGAATTCATGACTACTCTAGGATTACATTATTTTTGGGACGGAGGGAGTAAAAGTTGTGTGGATTTTTCCAATGCCAGTTACAGGCTGCAAGTCAGTCAGATCAAGGAAATCTACCACATCCATCAAGTGTATACTAGACTAAAATATCATCCACTAGTAGTAGAGTTCTAGACTCGCCAAAGCAAACAAGGAGACAGCGCAAGGATTCCCTGTCTCAAATCCTGTTCCCAGAGTTTCAAAAAAAAAAAAAATCCTGTTCCCAGTCTACCACAGTGAGGTGACCGAACCTCTGGTCTCTGGAAATGAAGTCAAGACAGCAGAGAAGATGTTAATTTTTTTAAAGAAAGACACGGCCTGAGCGGTGCTTGGTCGTGACTCGTGAGACACCGCGCGCGGCGGAAAGGGAACAGAGGGAGAGAGACGGACGGACCATTCGGGCTTGTTGCCGAGGTCGATGAGCTTCACCTCGTAGGGGACCTTCTTCTCCTCCAGCGTGAGCAGCACCCTCTGCGAGAACGGGCCTGCCAGCAGTAATCCAAACCAAACCAGGGTCAGCGGGAGCAGCTAGGGTTCCGGGCGGAATCGAACGCGGGAGACGGGGGACGTGGGGGAAGCACTCACAGTCGCCGAGCGTGTCGGGCTTCCCCACGGCGGCCTTCACGCACACCTCCACCGGCTCCACGGCGGCCATGGCGACGGGCGGCGCTTCTGCTTCCTTCCTTCCTTCGTCGCGTAGTCGCGGTCGATCTGACGAGGCGAGGTGTTGTGGTTGCGGTGAGCCGGTGAGGAGGCCGACTGGCAGTTATAGCAGGAGAGAGCAGAGGGATCGCGCCGGACAGAGACGAGGAGTACGGGACGGGCGCCCGCGGGTCGCTGACGTGCGGGGCCAGCGGACGGTCCCTTCCGTGGGTCCGGTTCTGGAGCCTTGGGGAACCGGGACGCGTGCAGCAATCCGTGACCAGACGATCTTCTTTTTCTTGTCGCTCTCGCTCCCTCTCGTGCGCTTTTGAGAAAGGGTGAGCGTCTCAACGAGACGAGACAAAAAGATTCCGGTGCGCGCTGCTGCTCCTTTTGCCAACGACGTCGCCTTCTCTCTTTTTCGACATGGATGGAGACAGAGAGAATGGTGTGCTTCCTCCGTTGCCACCGACAGTGTCATTTTCACTTTTCAAGAATTTAAACATCTTCAAAATTAATGATGTACTATGAATATTAATACTCCCTCCGTATCGTGTTTAGTTGTCGTTCTGGGGCCGGAGTCGCTTGCACGAAAGGAAGTCGCCGCGGACTCGAAGCCCGGTTCTGGACGCGACTACCCCTGGCTCGCACGCGCGCCGCCTGTCCGCCCGCATCCCTCGCGTCTCCTCGGTACTTGCCGAAAATTTGAAATCAACTGCGCCAGCCGAACGCTCCAGCAAATGCGCGCGGCTGCCAGCGCTCGAACGTGGGAGCTCTGACCTCGGGACGCAGCGCCTTGGCCAACCGAGCTACGATAGTCTGCTGTAAAAGTAATACCTGCATCTCTATTAATAAGGGAAAAACAGAAAAACTACCCCCTAATTAATCACTCATTGGTAATCATACTCATGTCCTAAACGTCTTCTAATTGCGATACGGAGGGAGTATTTATAGTGTAGAATTAGTATTATTAGATAAATCACTAAATATATTTTTTATAATAAACATATTTGAAAATACAAGTATTGCTAATATTTTTTACAAATGCAGTCAAACTTAAGGAAATTTGATCAGCATTAATTTCATAGTAACGCTCTTTTTTTTGGCTTCCCACCTCCGAAGGTTGTTGCCGAGACAATGTTTTGCAAACTATATGGTAGACTAACCCCATCTCCTGAAAAATCAAGATAACATGTGGATGCCTAATTCCTCTTGTTTGAGTTCACAATTTCAATATTTTATTTGGAGTTGAGTTTAAAACCTTTTTTCCTTGCATAGTTCGTATTCTACTTGAAAGTTCTTTAGATTCATAACCTAAAGTTAATTTTTGGTGGTCAACCTTAGATATAAGGACAAGGGCTCAAAACCGAGGCGAAGGATTTTGTCACGCTTCTTGTGTTTTTATATTCATAACCTAAAGTCACATGATTCGGGTTCAAAGTTGTTATATCAAATTTAAAGACCTAAAATTCTAAGTTAATAAAAGTATTAAGCTCGATGTTAAAGAAGATCTAAAGATTGGAGTTTTAAGTTCAAAGCTCTCTTAATCCAAAATCGGATTCAAGTTGTTGATTTTGAGTTTAAACTTGCCTTTCATACCTTTTATTGATGACTGGGGTGAGTCAAGAATGTGTTGTCCATTTGAAACATTTGAAATTGGGTATTGTGAGTTCAATACCTTTCTTACTTTGTGACATATAGAAAGCCCAAGTTTGGTTTTGGTAATTAATGACACCAAGTTGCTAATGCCATGTGTTAAGTGTTTTGAGCTAGGCATAAGCAACACATGTGATGAAGGTGCATGTGGCAAGGAGTGGTGGCCACAAGATCACAAAGAAATGGTGCATGGACATGAAATGTCGATCATGGTGGAGATGCACATAATATGGTGGACTTGATGATCAAGTGGAAGAGAAGGATCTAAGAGCGCAAGGCAAAGGTATAACCATAGGGTTTTTCTTTTGCCGGTCTAAGTTGAGTAGAAAAGTGATTGACCGGATTTAGGATACATAGCCGACTATCAAGAGGGGCAATCACAGTTAGCTCGGGAATCAAGTGCCACTAGATCTATGTCTTGAGCATATGCATTAGGATCTAGTTGAGAGCTAACATAACGCCTTGGAAAATATTTGTGAAATGCTAACACACATGCACATGGTGGTGTACACTTGGTGGTGTTAGCACATTTGCGAAGGCGGTGGTGTTTGAGGGGTAGTAAGGGGTTTGGGGTTCGCTCTCCCTCCCGCCGAGCTTGCGAGCGCGGGATTCAGGCGTTTTCGAGGAAATAAAATGCCTATTTTCTATTGCGCCGGAGGCGAGAAAAGGTGGCGAAAGTTCGAAATGATTATCACTGAAAATACAGTGACCGGACGCTGCACCGGACGCGGTCTCGGTTTGACCGGACGCGTCCGGTCAGTTCAACGTGGCGCGGGCACTAGGGTTTGTGACCGGACGCTGGTCAGGCCTGACCAGCGCGTCCGGTCAGTTCACCTGTGCGCAGAAGGTGAGCGTGCGACCGGCGCGTCCGGTCCCTCACGGAACCGGAGCGTCCGGTCAGACGTCCAGAGGGACAGAGCGCAGCGGAGTGCCGATCGGACGCGCGACGCGTTCGGTCACGTGCCATCGGACGCGTCCGGTCTCGACGGGGGCTTACTGGAACACGACCGGACGCTGGCACTGTCGCGTCCGGTCAATCAGTTGAATGCGTCCGGTCAGGGCAACGGCTAGTTCTGACGCGTGCTATTCACGCTTGTCCTGTAGTGACCGGACGCGTCCGGTCACCCTGACCAGAGCGTCCGGTCAGCGCGATTTTCGCTGCGTCGTCCGTAACGGCTAGCTGCATACCCCTTCGCTATAAATAGAGGATGTCCGGGGTTTGAGAGAAACGCTAGCACTTTTTGAGACCTAGAGACATCCTTTGAGCTAGAGAACAACCCCTCCACTCATCTCTTTGCATAGTTGCACATCTTGAGTGAGATTGAGTGAGATTCAAGTGCATTGCTTGAGAGTTGCATTCTAGAGGCACTTGATCTTCGAGTTGCTGCGGATTTCTTGTTACTCTTCCGTGTTTCCCGACATGGTAGACGGCTTGGAGCAGCGGAGGTGATTGAACTCGCAATTAGAGATTGTTGGAGCCCTCACCAAGTGTTGTAAGGGTGAAAGTCCCTAGTTTGGTTTTGGCTAATTGATGAAACCTAGGACTAACCTTTGGATCTAAGTGGATGATTTAGATAAAGGTGGTCATTGCATATGAGACATGACATTGACTCATGTGACCAAGATGGTGAAGACCAAGACGGGACTTGGCTCAATGGACCGGTTGTGAAGGTGAAGGGCAAGTCGAGGCTTCGAAGCGAAGGACCATGCGATGGTGAAGCTTGAGCAAGACTTGGCGCCGATGGACCGATGCAACGGTGAAGAGCAAGTGGAGTCAAGGTCGATGGATCGAGACGGTCATGTGATGATATGAAGTGGATCATATCATTTGGAGAAACAAAATGGGCTCAAGGCAAAGGTATAACCATAGGGCCATTTTGTTTTACACTCAAGACACCATAGAGGGTGTGAGTGGTTTAGGGTCGATAGCCGAACTATTAAGAGGGGAAATCTTATCGGTTATTCGACGCACGGGTGCCACTAGGTGAATTCATGAAGTGCATTGCATGTAGGGCCTAGTGAGCTAACTGGAAAACCTTTGAAAATGATTGAGAAAAAGCTAACACACAAGCACATGGAGTTGTACACTTGATGGTGTTGGCACATTTGCAAAGGTGGTGTTGGTCGCGCTGTGGTTTGCGGGAAGAGAGGGGTTTGGGTTCCTCTCTCCCTCCCGCCGAGCGTGCGAGCGCGAGATTCAGGCGATTTCAGGGAAATGAAATGCCTATTTTCCATTGCGCCGGAAGTCGGAAAAGAAACGGAGGCGAACGCGGTCACAGCGCTGCACCGGACGCTGCACCGGACGCTGCACCGGACGCGGTCAGTTTCGACCGGCGCGTCCGGTCAGTACAGCGTCAGGGTCTGGCGCGCGAGCTAGGGTTTGACACCGGCGCGTCCGGTGACCCACGGGACCGGCGCGTCCGGTCTGGCGAACAGCGAGTCACGTAGTCTTCGGACGCGGTGCGCGTCCGGTCCCTCACCTTCGGACGCGTCCGGTGGTCCAGGGAGCTTACTGGACTCGCACCGGACGCGGGTACTGTGGCGTCCGGTGGTTGCGAGGAGCGCGTCCGGTGATGTCTTCGCGGGCGCGGGTGCTGTGCGCACCGGCGCGTCCGGTGGTTCGCAACAGCGCGTCCGGTCGCTCGTTTGACCGTTGGCGCGCAGTGACCGTTGGAGGATCTAACGGACGTTTTTGAAATCAGGGGACACCGGACGCGGTTGAGCGCGTCCGGTCTGTTACGACCGGCGCGTCCGGTGGTCCCGCGAAAAACGGACAAGTGGGTTGTAACGGCTCTATTTGGATGGGATGCTTATAAATACTTGTTGGCCGGCCCTTGGGGAGGTCTCTTGGCATTTCTAACATACTTGTGCATCCTTTGAGCTAGAACAACTCCTCCCACTTATCTCCCTTGCTTGATTGCAAATCAAAAGTGAGATTGAGTGATCCCAAAGTGCATTGCATAGCTTGAGAGCATCTAGTGGCACTTGTGGGTGGTTTAGCCGGTGGATTTCTTGTTACTCTTGGAGAGTACCGCTCCTAGCCGGCTTGGAGATTGTTGGAGGCGTTGGCAAGAGAAGGTGATTGTTCTTGGCCACCTCCGATTGATTGTGAGAGGTTCTTGTGCTTTCCTCGGCGGGACGCCAAAAGCAACTCTATTGGATTGCGCGTGTCATTGAGTTACCTCACTTGAGAGTGGTGTCTTGCGGTGCCTTGCGAGGCGTGCCTTGAGGGGCAAGTGACTTGAGGGTCACACCGGGGAACCATCTAGGTGTTGGTCGACACAACCGGTGACGTAGCTTGTCGGTGCACAAGTGAACACCGGGTGAACAAATATTGTGTCTCTTGTCTCCCGGTGATTGGTCTTCATATTGTGTTGTTGTCAATATTGATTGATTGTATATCATCTTGGTGATTGGCAACATCTTCTCTTCACCGTCGGTATAATAATCTCAATCCTCTCTCTTGCATTTACATTCTCTAGTTTATCTTGTGTAGCTCTAGTAGTAGCTTTGCTAGTAGTGTTAGCTTGTTCACTAGTGTAAGTTAGTGACATAGCCCTTGTGTGAACTAGAGATCTTAATCTACTAGACTTGTGGATAGGAGGCTTGCATCACAACCTTTGGCTAAGCAAAACTCGCTTTACGCCGTTTGTTATTCTAACAAGTTTGCTTAGAATTTTTATAGGCTATTCACCCCCCCTCTAGCCATCTAGGACCTTACAAGTGGTATCGGAGCCGTGGTCACCGTTTTAATCAAGGCTTAACATCCTTCGGTGTGAAAAATGGCTCAAATTGTGTTCAATCATGTTGGGGGCAAGCCACCGTTCTTTGATGGTGTTAGTTCTTTTGCTCATTGGAAGAGAAAAATGACAATGTACCTTGGTTCTATTCATGAGAGAGTATTACAAGTCACCGAGAATGATTTTGCTATCATTGATCCCGATCATCTCACCGATGAAGATAGAGCAAATAGAACATGCAATAGAATGGCTCTCAATACACTTTACAATGGTATTGACATAAAAGTATTTGAGGGCATCAAGGATTTAGATTTGGCAAATGAAGTATGGACAAGGTTGAGTGAAACATATGAGGGCACTAAGGTTGTGAAGAGTGCCAAGCTATATGGGCTCAAGAGTGAGTTTGAGAACTTCAAGAAAAAGGATGATGAAACAATCATTGAAATGTTTCATAGATTGCAAGTGATAGTCAATGATCTCAAGAGCTTAGGGCACAAGACTCAAGATCAAGATTTTTGTCACAAGTTCTTATTGAGCTTACCTAGAAGATTCAAGATGTTGATCATGATGTTGCAAAGAGATGGGCTTGAAGCAATGAAGCCAAATGATTTGCTTGGTGAAGTATTGACCTATGACAAATATGATCAAGATGTTGATGACAAGGAGAAGGTGGAAGATGAGAAGAAAAAGAAGACCGTAGCATTCAAAGCCACCTCCTCCAAGGGCAAAGCTACCATCATTGAAGAAGAAGAAGACAACAATGAAGATGGGGAATTTGAAATTGATGATGAGGCACTTGCTCTTGTAGTCAAGAAGATGGGTCACATGTTCATCAAGAGAAGAGGCTTTAAGAAGAGAAATGACAACTTCAAAAGAAATGAGCAACAAAGAAAGTGCTTCAATTGTGATAGCACCGAGCACCTTCAAGCGGAATGTCCTTATGATAAGAAGAAGAACAAAAAGGACAAGTTTGAGAAGAAGAAGAGAGAGGCCAAGATGACATTCAAGAAAGGCAAAAATGGTGCCTATGTGATCACTTGGGAAAGTGAAGATAATGAAGAAGAAGAAGAAGAATCATCCAACAAAGCTTTTGCTTCCATTGCTATCAACAAGAAGCCATCACTATTTGATTCATCCTCTTCATGCTTCATGGCTAAAGAAGCTAAGGTATTATATGATGAGAGTGATGATGAAAGTGAAATGGAATATGCTCATGATAGTGATAATGATAATGATAATGAAAATGATGATGATGAACCAACTAAAGAACAACTATATGACTTGATGCATCAAACTAGAGACATAGCTATTGCCAAGGACAAAGAGTGTAAGAAGCTTTCAATGAAAGTAGCAATACTTGAGAAAGTCCTTAGTGAGCTTAAGACCACTCATGAGAGTCTAGTGGAAGACCATGAGGATCTTGATAAGGCTCATTCCAAGCTTGAAAAAGCTCACTCATTGCTACTTGAGCAACAAGCTAAGAAGGAGGTTGTTGTATCATGTGATATAGGTGTTACATGTGATATAATTGATGAATCCTTTAATGAACCTATCATCATGTCAAATGCTAACCCTTCTTGTAGCTCTTCATCCACCACCACTAACTCTACCTCCACTACTAGTGATGGTTTCACTTGTGATGCCTCACTAATGGTTGAGAATGAGACCCTCAAAAGAGAGGTGGATGAGCTCACTCACGCCCTAGGCAAGGCCTATGGTGGTGAGGCCCGCTTGCTTAAGTGCTTGGGTAGGTAGCCAAAGGTTCTCTCTTAACAAAGAGGGATTGGGCTACACCCCCAAGAAAGGCAAGTCGGCCTTTGCAACTCCAAAGCCTAGCTTTGTGAAGGGCAATGGTCGGTTTTGCAATAGATGCAAGCAAGTTGGGCACCTAGAGCATAATTGCAATAAAAAGAACCAAAGCAAGAACCTTGTTAATGCTATACCTTTTGATTCTTGCTATGTGCTTACCAAGAGTGTGAAGGGTGTGCAAGCTAAGTTTGTTGGTACACCAATTGTGGGCCCAAGGAAGAAGGCTATTTGGGTACCAAAGAGCTTAGTTACTAACCTACAAGGACCCAAACAAAAGTGGGTACCTAAGCTTCATTAATTTGCTTGTAGGTCAATTACAAAGCCGGAGGAAGGCATTGGATTATTGATAGTGGGTGCACTCAACACATGACCGGTACATCAAGAATGTTTGACTCAATCAATGACAATGATAGTGGTGTTGATTCTATCACATTTGGCAATAACAAGAAAGGCAAGGTTATTGGCTTGGGAAAGATTGCAATATCGAATGACATGAGTATCTCCAATGTGTTGCTAGTTGAAAGCTTGGATTTCAATCTTCTATCCGTGGCACAAATATGTGATCTAGGCTACAAATGCATCTTTGGGGTTGATGATGTGGAAGTTATTAGTGTGGATGGTTCAAATGTGGCATTCAAGGGCTTTAGATATGAGAATCTCTACCTAGTTGACTTCAATGCTAGAGAAACTTCTTTGACAACTTGCTTAGTCTCCAAATCAAGCATGGGTTGGCTTTGGCATAGAAGGCTTGGTCATGTTGGCATGAAACAATTGAAGAAGCTTACAACTCACAATCTTGTTAATGGCTTGAAAGATGTTGAATTTGAGAAGAATAAGCTTTGTAGTGCATGTCAAGCCGGGAAGCAAGTTGGAAGCTCACATCCAAAGAAGAGTACAATGAGCACATGCAAAGCATTTGAGTTGATGCACATGGATCTATTTGGACCAACAACATATACAAGCATAGGCGGCAACAATTATGGCTTTGTCATAGTGGATGACTTCACAAGATTCACATGGGTATTCTTTCTTAGTGACAAAAGTGAAGTATTTGACACCTTCAAGACATTTCTCACTAGAGTTCACAATGAGTTTGAGATTAGAATCAAGAAAGTGAGAAGTGACAATGGAAGTGAGTTCAAGAATACAAGAATTGAAGAACTTTGTGATCATTATGGTATTGGACATCAATTCTCGGCCAAGTACACTCCACAATCAAATGGCCTAGTTGAGAGGAAGAATAGAACATTGCTTGATATGGCTAGATCAATGCTTCATGAGTACAATGTGAGTCAATCATTTTGGGATGAAGCAATCAATACCGCTTGCTACTACATCAATAGACTATATTGTCATCCATTGCTAGAGAAGACCCCATATGAGCTACTTCATGGAAGAAAGCCCAATATTTCTTACTTTAGGGTTTTTGGTTGCAAATGCTATATCTTGAAGAAAGGCACTAGATTGGGGAAGTTTGACAAGAGATGTGATGAGGGGTTCCTACTTGGTTATTCAACTACAAGCAAAGCTTATAGAGTTTGGAACAATTCAAGTGGCACTCTAGAGGAAGTCCATGATGTGCAATTTGATGAAACCAATGGGTCACAAGATGAAGAAGAGAATCTAGATGATATTGGTGAAACTCTATTAGTGGAAGCAATGAAGAACATGGACATTGGGGACATTAGAGCAAAGCAAGTAATTGATATTCAAGATGATGATAAAGATCAAGTGCTCAATTCACCATTCAAGCTAATTAGTGACTCTCAAGTGCAAGATCATGGTGCTAGTTCTTCTCATCAAGATACATCAAGTGATCAACCAAGCTCAAGCAATCAAGTGCAAGTACTCCAACCACAACATATTGCAAGAGATCACCCCATTGATAGTATTATTGGTGATATTAGAAGTGGTGTGCAAACAAGATCAAGATTGGCTATGTTTTGTGAGCATGCATCATTTGTGTCAACCTTAGAACCAAAGAAGATAGAAGAAGCTTTGAGGGATGCCGATTGGATCATGGCCATGCAAGAAGAGCTTAATAATTTCACAAGAAATGATGTTTGGGAGTTGGTAGAAAGGCCAAATGACTACAATGTGATTGGAACCAAATGGGTGTTCAAAAACAAGCAAGATCAAGATGGCATTGTAGTGAGAAACAAAGCAAGACTAGTTGCTCAAGGTTACACTCAAGTTGAAGGTCTTGACTATGATGAAACATATGCTCCCGTGGCAAGATTGGAGGCAATAAGGATTCTATTGGCTTATGCTTGTGCACACAACATCAAACTATATCAAATGGATGTCAAAAGTGCATTTCTCAATGGGATCATCAATGAGTTAGTCTTTGTTGAGCAACCGCTCGGATTTGAAGATGACAAGAAACCCAACCATGTGTACAAGTTGAAGAAGGCTTTATATGGCTTAAAGCAAGCACCTAGAGCATGGTATGAGAGGCTAAGGGATTTTCTTCTCTCTAAGGGATTCAAGATGGGCAAGGTTGATACAACTCTATTCACCAAGAAGATTGGAAATGATCTATTCATAGTGCAAATATATGTTGATGACATCATCTTTGGATCAACCAATCAAGCTTATTGTGAAGAATTTGGTGCTATGATGGCCAAAGAGTTTGAAATGTCTATGATTGGTGAACTTAGCTACTTCCTTGGTCTCCAAGTCAAGCAATTGAAGAATGGGACATTTGTGAGTCAAGGGAAATACATAAGGGACATGTTGAAGAAGTTTGGAATGCAAGATGCAAAGCCAATTTCAACTCCAATGGGTACAAATGGAAGTTTGGATAGTGATCTTGATGGCAATATGGTGAATCAAAAGGAATATCGGTCTTTGATTGGAAGTCTACTCTATGTCACCGCATCAAGGCCGGATGTCATGTTTAGTGTTTGCATGTGTGCTAGATATCAAGCCTCACCTAGAGAGAGTCATCTCACGGCCGCAAAGAGAATATTGAGGTACTTGAAGCAAACAAGAGATGTTGGACTATGGTATCCCAAGGGGTCAAAGTTTGAATTGATTGGATATTCGGACTCCGACTATGGGGGTTGCAAGATCAATAGAAAGAGCACAAGTGGCACATGTCAATTACTTGGAAGATCACTTGTGTCATGGTCCTCAAAGAAACAAAATAGTGTGGCAATCTCTACCGCCGAAGCCGAATATGTGAGTGCGGGGAGTTGTTGTGCACAATTGCTATGGATGAAATCAACTTTGAAGGATTATGGTCTCAACTTCAAGAATGTGCCATTGCTTTGTGATAATGAGAGTGCAATCAAGATGATACAAAACCCGGTTCAACATGGAAGAACAAAGCATATTGACATAAGGCATCATTTCATTAGAGATCATCAACAAAAGGGAGATATTGCCGTTGAGAGTGTTGGCACCGATGATCAACTTGCCGATATTCTCACTAAGCCACTTGATGAAAAGAGGTTTTGCAAGCTAAGGAATGAATTGAACATTCTCGATTTCTCAAACATGAGTTGAATGCACCCCACCCACTCATTGACATGCCTCTCCTTCGACATTGCAAGGTAAAGTTGATTGACATGTCATTCATCCTATGCTAAGGACTTGCTAGAGCATGTAGACATATTAAGTGGTATGCATGAGCATTCATGATAAATCAAATGAATTTGATGGATATATGTTACCACTATTGCCTCTATGTTTGTTTTGATCTAGTGGTGGCATATGACATGTTTGTGAGCTTGCAAACCTAGTGTTGAATCTAGAAGATTTGCTATAAGTGTTTAATTCAACATAGGCAAGATAACCCTTATTAGGAGGTGTGAAGAAGCTTGTCTTTGGTTCAAATCGAATTAAATATCTTTGACAAGTGTTCTAGGTTGAACCAAAATTGATGAATTTTAACCTACTCCATCGAACTTTTTTTCTCTCCACAATTTGATCCCATTTTTGGGTAAGTTGTTGACAAAGGGGGAGAGAAAAAGATGATTCAACATGATAAAGGGGTAAATAAAATTTTTGATGCACACAAGTAGGGGGAGCAAGCTCATAAACAAAGTTGTTGCATTTGTTTGTGCACTCTCATATGACTTGCTCATTGCACTTGTATTTAAACTCAATATACATGCTTGTGTGGTGCAATGCTAGTATAGAACTTGGATGATGAAATGATCTACTAGCATGCATAGGAATAGTTTTACATGTGGTATCTAGACTTGCCTAAAGCTTTACAAGTGGTCCAAGAACCTTTACATATAATGTTGATCTCACGGGGTTCTTGAGTTTTGTTGGAGGTCTAGTTACTTCATGATGCTAAGGATGGTGTAAAAGGCAACTCCGATTGGTATCACGCTTCAAAGGTCCATTTCTTACACCTTAGCATCATTTTGGTAGAATTACTCTCCCAACACTTCTATCCATGCATATGTGCAAAGCTTTCAATCCAAACTCTATGCACATATGTAGGGGGAGCTAATGCTACCAAAACCGAGCTTGTGATAATTGTCCAAACTTTACTTATGAGCAAAATGATTGGACAAGTATGACAAGTTCAAAACTCTTATTATCAAAATCATCTTTGTGAGGGTTGTCATCAATTACCAAAAAGGGGGAGATTGAAAGTCCCTAGTTTGGTTTTGGCTAATTGATGAAACCTAGGACTAACCTTTGGATCTAAGTGGATGATTTAGATAAAGGTGGTCATTGCATATGAGACATGACATTGACTCATGTGACCAAGATGGTGAAGACCAAGACGGGACTTGGCTCAATGGACCGGTTGTGAAGGTGAAGGGCAAGTCGAGGCTTCGAAGCGAAGGACCATGCGATGGTGAAGCTTGAGCAAGACTTGGCGCCGATGGACCGATGCAACGGTGAAGAGCAAGTGGAGTCAAGGTCGATGGATCGAGACGGTCATGTGATGATATGAAGTGGATCATATCATTTGGAGAAACAAAATGGGCTCAAGGCAAAGGTATAACCATAGGGCCATTTTGTTTTACACTCAAGACACCATAGAGGGTGTGAGTGGTTTAGGGTCGATAGCCGAACTATTAAGAGGGGAAATCTTATCGGTTATTCGACGCACGGGTGCCACTAGGTGAATTCATGAAGTGCATTGCATGTAGGGCCTAGTGAGCTAACTGGAAAACCTTTGAAAATGATTGAGAAAAAGCTAACACACAAGCACATGGAGTTGTACACTTGATGGTGTTGGCACATTTGCAAAGGTGGTGTTGGTCGCGCTGTGGTTTGCGGGAAGAGAGGGGTTTGGGTTCCTCTCTCCCTCCCGCCGAGCGTGCGAGCGCGGGATTCAGGCGATTTCGGGGAAATGAAATGCCTATTTTCCATTGCGCCGGAAGTCGGAAAAGAAACGGAGGCGAACGCGGTCACAGCGCTGCACCGGACGCTGCACCGGACGCGGTCAGTTTTGACCGGCGCGTCCGGTCAGTACAGCGTCAGGGTCTGGCGCGCGAGCTAGGGTTTGACACCGGCGCGTCCGGTGACCCACGGGACCGGCGCGTCCGGTCTGGCGAACAGCGAGTCACGTAGTCTTCGGACGCGGTGCGCGTCCGGTCCCTCACCTTTGGACGCGTCCGGTGGTCCAGGGAGCTTACTGGACTCGCACCGGACGCGGGTACTGTGGCGTCCGGTGGTTGCGAGGAGCGCGTCCGGTGATGTCTTCGCGGGCGCGGGTGCTGTGCGCACCGGCGCGTCCGGTGGTTCGCAACAGCGCGTCCGGTCGCTCGTTTGACCGTTGGCGCGCAGTGACCGTTGGAGGATCTAACGGACGTTTTTGAAATCAGGGGACACCGGACGCGGTTGAGCGCGTCCGGTCTGTTACGACCGGCGCGTCCGGTGGTCCCGCGAAAAACGGACAAGTGGGTTGTAACGGCTCTATTTGGATGGGATGCTTATAAATACTTGTTGGCCGGCCCTTGGGGAGGTCTCTTGGCATTTCTAACATACTTGTGCATCCTTTGAACTAGAACAACTCCTCCCACTTATCTCCCTTGCTTGATTGCAAATCAAAAGTGAGATTGAGTGATCCCAAAGTGCATTGCATAGCTTGAGAGCATCTAGTGGCACTTGTGGGTGGTTTAGCCGGTGGATTTCTTGTTACTCTTGGAGAGTACCGCTCCTAGCCGGCTTGGAGATTGTTGGAGGCGTTGGCAAGAGAAGGTGATTGTTCTTGGCCACCTCCGATTGATTGTGAGAGGTTCTTGTGCTTTCCTCGGCGGGACGCCAAAAGCAACTCTATTGGATTGCGCGTGTCATTGAGTTACCTCACTTGAGAGTGGTGTCTTGCGGTGCCTTGCGAGGCGTGCCTTGAGGGGCAAGTGACTTGAGGGTCACACCGAGGAACCATCTAGGTGTTGGTCGACACAACCGGTGACGTAGCTTGTCGGTGCACAAGTGAACACCGGGTGAACAAATATTGTGTCTCTTGTCTCCCGGTGATTGGTCTTCATATTGTGTTGTTGTCAATATTGATTGATTGTATATTATCTTGGTGATTGGCAACATCTTCTCTTCACCGTCGGTATAATAATCTCAATCCTCTCTCTTGCATTTACATTCTCTAGTTTATCTTGTGTAGCTCTAGTAGTAGCTTTGCTAGTAGTGTTAGCTTGTTCACTAGTGTAAGTTAGTGACATAGCCCTTGTGTGAACTAGAGATCTTAATCTACTAGACTTGTGGATAGGAGGCTTGCATCACAACCTTTGGCTAAGCAAAACTCGCTTTACGCCGTTTGTTATTCTAACAAGTTTGCTTAGAATTTTTATAGGCTATTCACCCCCCCTCTAGCCATCTAGGACCTTACAAAGGGGTTCTTGATCCTTCCCCGTGGGAGTTCGTAAATTGGATACTATAGTGAAGCTCGTGGCTTGGAGGATCCCCATCTTGTGTGCGGTTGTGCGACGCCCGCCGAGGGCTCGACTCTTGATAATCGATTAGCTCGCGAACCGACAAGTGGGTGCATCGCCACAACGAGGAGTAGCTTGCCGGGAAGCAAGTGAACCTCGGTAAAAATCTTGTGTCATCTCTTTGCCGAGGATTTCTCTTGTGATTGATTCTTCGAGTGCATTACTTCTCTACATCGTTGGTATAAGAATCAAGTCACTTGCTCTTTACTTTCTTGTTCTATTCCTAGTGTAGTTTGCTTAGTGTAGCTTTTATCACATAGGAGTAAGTAGCTTAGTGACTTAGTCTTGTTGGTGTGTATTAGAGATTATAGCCTTGCTTCACTAGTATTGTATAGGTGGCTTGCATAGTTTAGTTGAGCTAGTGCTAGAATTAGCTTAGCCATCTTTTATACTAACGTGGTTGTTTAGTGAAGCTTGTAGAATTTGGACCTTACAAGTGGTATCGGAGCCGAGGCACCATTTATTTGAGGCTTAACAACCTACGGTGAAAAAGAAATGGCTCAATTAAGCTTGCACATCAACAACACCAAGAAGGCACCTCACTTTGATGGGATAAATTATGCATATTGGAAGGTTAAGATGACCGCACACCTCAAGTCAATCAATAGAGAAGTGTGGAAGGTCACCGAAACAAAATTTGAGGTTGCTAATCCGGAAGCACCTACACTAGTGGAGGAGAAGAAGCTTCAATGCAATGACATTGCCATTAGTGCTCTTCATGAGGCATTAGATGACAAGACATTTGAGCAAGTGAAGAACATAGAAGTTGCACATGATACTTGGGCCAAGCTAGAAGAAACATTTGAGGGCACCGAAGGCACAAAGACCGCTAAAGCATATATCTTGCAAGAAAAATTTTCAAGCTTTAAGATTCAAGATGATGAGAGTGTACCGGAGATGTTTCATAGATTGCAAGTCATTGTCAATGAGCTCAAGGCACTTGGTAAGGAAGTCAAGGACAACCAATTCTCTATGAAGTTCTTGAGAAGCTTGCCTAAGAGGTTTGATACATTGATCACCGTGCTAGTGAGGACTACATTGAAGGATTCAACTCCTCAACAAATATTTCAAGAAGTGATGACTGATGATTCATATAGAGAAGATGATGAGAAGGATGAGTTGGTCAAGAAGAAGAAGAAGGAAAATGAGAAGAAAGATGATGAGAAGAAGAAGAGTGTGGCATTCAAAGCCACCACATCCAAGGGCAAATCCAAGATCGAATCATCAAGTGAGGAAGACTCAAGCTCTTGTGATAGTGATGACATTGATGAGAAGATGGCTCTCTTTGTCAAGCAATTTGGCAAATTCATGAAGAAGAAGGGCTATCGTGCAAGGAGGAGGAAGAACTCATCTAAGAAGAATGAGCATACCATGAGATGCTTTAGATGCCATAGCAAGAGCCATCTCATTGCAAAGTGTCCTTATGATAGTGATAATGAAGATGCTATCAAAAAGGAAAGAAAGAAGCAAAAGAAGAAGCAAGAAAAGAAGGAGAGCTCTCATAAAAAAAAGAATGATTCTCATGTTGCTACATGGGATAGTGATGATTCCTCAAGTGATGATGAGGATGACAACAAGAGCAAGAAGAAGGGACATGCTAGCATTGCTATTCAAGAGAAGGTCTCCCTCTTCGACACTCCATCGTGCTTAATGGCTAAGGCCGCTAAGGTATCATCCGATGATGAGAGTGATCATGATAGTGATAGTGATGAAGAAGAATTCACTAAAGATGAACTAATCACTATGGTAGAAGATTGCACTCAACATTTTAAAGAATCTAGAAAGGAGTGCAAGGGCTTGCTTAAGGAAAAGAAAAACCTTATGCAAGAACTTGATGAGCTTAGGGAATCTTATGAGAGTCTAAAGGTAGACCATAAGAAGCTTCAAAAGTCTCACACTAAGCTTGAAGAAGTTCATTCTCTCTAGTTCAAAAATGTGAAAACATGCCAACTAATGTTGAGAAAGCTAAAACTTGCAACATAGGCATATCTTGTGATATAATTGATGAATCTTGTCATAAGCCTATTGTTGTTGCTCCCACTAACCCTTCATGTAGCTCATCTACATCATCCTCATCTAGTAGTGACGGTTTCACTTGTGACTCCACACTAATAGTTGAGAATGAAAATCTCAAGAAGGAGATAAAAGAGCTCAATCACACCTTAGCCAAGGCTTATGGTGGTGAGGACCGCTTACTTATGTGCTTGGATAGCCAAAGAGCTTCTCTCTACAAAGAGGGATTGGGCTATAACCCCAAGAAAGGCAAGGCCGCTTTTGCTCCTCACAAGACTCGTTTTGTGAAGAACAATGGTAGCTATTGCAAAAGTTGCAAGCAAGTTGGTCACATAGAGCAACATTGCATGAACAAGAAATCCAATGCTAATGTATCCTCAATTAAGTTTGATTCTTTCTATATACTTACCAAGGGTATAAATGGTGTTCATGCTAAGTTCATTGGTGCACCATGGATGGGCTCAAAGAAGAAAGCCATTTGGGTACCAAAGAGCTTGGTCACTAACCTTGAAGGACCCAAACAAGTTTGGGTACCTAAAAAGAATTGATCTTATCTTGTAGGTCAATTACAAAGCCAGAGGAAGACATTGGGTGCTTGATAGTGGGTGTACTCAACATATGACCGGGGATTCTTGTATGTTCAAATCAATTGATACAAGTCAAAATGGTGGTTTTGATGCTATCACTTTCGACAACAACAAGAAAGGCAAGGTCAAGGGGCTTGGTAAAATTGCTATCTCAAATGACATGAGCATATCCAATGTGTTGCTAGTTGAGAGCTTGGATTTCAATCTTTTGTCGGTAGCACAACTTTGTGATCTTGGCTTCAAGTGCATATTTGGTAGTGATGATGTTGAAGTCATAAGTGTTGATGGATCAAATTTGATATTCAAAGGATTTAGACATGGTAGTTTATACTTGGTTGACTTCAATGATAGTGAGACACAATTGACATCATGCTTGCTTAGCAAATCTAGTATGTGATGGTTATGGCATAGAAGGCTTGGTCATGTTGGAATGAAATAATTGAACAAACTTTTGAGGCATGACTTAGTTAGAGGCTTGAAAGATGTGACTTTTGAAAAGGATAAACCATGTAGTGCTTGTCAAGCCGGCAAATAAGTTGGAAATACACATCCTAGTAAGAGTGAAATGAACACATCAAAGTCATTTGAGCTATTGCACATGGACTTATTTGGGCCAACAACATACACTAGCATTGGTGGAAACAAGTATGGTTTTGTGATTGTTGATGACTACACTAGATACACTTGGGTGTTCTTTCTCTATGACAAAAGTGATGTTTATGATCTATTCAAGTCTTTTATCAAGAGAGTGCAAAATGAGTTTGAGACAACTATCAAGAAGATTAGAAGTGACAATGGTAGTGAGTTCAAGAACACAAGAATTGAGGAATTGTGTGATGATCTCGGTATTGGACATCAATTCTCTCCAACATACACTTCTCAATCCAATGGTGTAGTTGAAAGGAAGAATAGAACTTTGATTGACATGGCTAGATCAATGCTTAGTGAATACAATGTGAGTCATTCATTTTGGAGTGAAGCTATCAACACGGCTTGCTATTGTAGCAACCGTCTCTATTGCCATGGGAAGCTTGAAAAGACACCATATGAGCTATTGAATGGAAGAAAGCCCAACATTGCATACTTTAGAGTGTTTGATTGCAAATGCTATATTCTCAAGAAAGGCACTAGATTGAGCAAGTTTGAAAAGAAATGTGATGAAGGATTCTTACTTGGTTATTCTACCACAAGCAAAGCATATAGAGTTTGGAATCTCACAAATGGCACCTTGGAAGAAATTCATGATGTTGAGTTTGATGAAACCCAAGGATCTTAAAATGAAGCTCAAAACCTTGATGATGTGAGAGGAGATCAATTGTCAAATGCAATGAAGAACATGGATATTGGTGATGTTAGGCCAAGGCGAGTTGATGATGATGATATTCATGTGATCAACCAAAGTGTACACATTGATACAAATCAAGTAAGCTCTAGTGGTACTCATGATGAAGCTCAAGTTCAAGGTCAAACAAGTGGAAGTAATCAACTCCCAATACTCCAACCTACTAGCATTACAAGAGATCATCCATTGGACTAAATCATTGGTGGAATTCAAAGTGGTGTTCAAACTAGATCAAGGCTAGCATCTTTTTGTGAGCACTACTCATTTGTGTCACTTGAAGAACCTAAGAAAATAGATGATGCTTTGAAGGATTCCGATTGGGTAAATGCCATGCATGAAGAGCTAAACAACTTCACTAGAAATCAAGTTTGGGAACTTGTTGAAAGGCCAAATAACTACAATGTGATTGGTACTAAGTGGGTCTTTAGAAACAAGCAAGATCAAGATGGTGTAGTTGTAAGAAACAAAGCAAGATTGGTAGCACAAGGTTACACACAAGTTGAAGGTCTTGATTTTGGTGAGACATATGCACCGGTTGCAAGATTGGAGGCAATTAGAATCTTATTAGCATATGCTTGTGCACACAACATCAAGCTCTATCAAATGGATGTCAAGAGTGCATTTCTCAATGGTTACATCAATGAAGAAGTTTATGTTGAGCAACCTCCTGGTTTTGAAGATGACAAGAAGCCCAACCATATCTATAAGCTCAAGAAGGCATTGTATGGTTTGAAGCAAGCACCTAGAGCATGGTATGAGAGATTGAGGGACTTTCTTCTCTCTAAAGGGTTCAAAATGGGAAAGGTTGACACCACTCTCTTCACCAAGAAGCTTGGAAATAACTTGTTTGTGTTGCAAATCTATGTGGATGATATTATCTTTGGATCAACTAACCAAGATTTTTGTGAAGAATTTGGAAATATGATGGCAAAAGAGTTTGAGATGTCTATGATTGGAGAGTTTAGTTACTTTCTTGGACTTCAAATCAAGCAAATGAAGAATGGTACTTTTGTAAGTCAAGGGAAGTACATCAAGGACATGATCAAGAAGTTTGGATTGCAAGATGCTAAGCAAATGGGTACACCAATGGGCACAAATGATCAATTGGGTATTGATGCAAGTGGCAACATGGTAGATCAAAAGCAATACCGGTCTATGATTGGAAGTTTGCTCTATGTCACCGCTTCAAGGCCTGATGTGATGTTCAGTGTGTGCAAGTGTGCAAGATATCAAGCTTCACCTAGAGAAAGTCACTTGAAAGCAACCAAGAGGATATTGAGATATCTTAAGGGCACTCATGATGTTGGATTATGGTTTCCAAAGGGGTCTAATTTTGAGTTGATTAGATATTCGGACTCCGACTATGGTGGATGCAAGATTGATAGAATGAGCACAAGTGGCACTTGTCAATTGCTTGGAAGGTCTCTTGTTTCATGGTCATCAAAGAAACAAAATAGTGTTGCACTATCTACCGCCGAGGCCAAATACATTAGTGCCGGTAGTTGTTGTGCACAATTGCTTTGGATGAAGGCCACTTTGAATGACTTTGGAATAAAATTCAAGAATGTTCCGTTGTTTTGTGACAATGAAAGTGCAATCAAGATGACACAAAATCCGGTTCAACATTCAAGAACGAAGCACATTGACATAAGGCATCACTTCATAAGAGACCATCAACAAAAGGGTGATATTAGCATTGAGAGCATTGGCACCGAAGATCAACTAGCCGACATATTCACAAAGCCACTTGATGAGAAAAGATTTTACAAGTTGAAGAATGAATTGAACATACTTGACCTCTCCAACTTGAAATGAGTGCACCCCCACATTCTTATATGACATGCCTCTCCTCCGACATAGCAAGGTAAATTTGTTTGATATATCATCCATACTTTGCTAAGGACATGTTTAGAACATATAGACATATTTACATGACAAATAGGCTCATTCATGAAAATCAAATGAGTTTAATGTATATATGGTACCACTATTGCTTCTATGTTTTGATTGATCTAGTGGTAGCATATGACATGTTTGTGGGCTTGCAAACCTAGTGTTGAATCTAGAAAATGAGCTCATGATGTGTAATTCAACATGGTCAAGATAACCCATACTTTATAAGGTGTGAAGAAGCTTGTCCTTGGATCAAACTGAATTACATATTCTAGGCAAGTGATCTAGATTGAACCATAATTTGGACTCCCTCATATTAATTGACTTAACTCTCACTAAAATTGGCACCTTTTTGGTGATTGTTGACAAATGGGGAGAGAAAAGTCACAAAGATAGAAAAGTCACAAAGATAAAAAGTTAAGTTGCAAAGGGGGAGAGAATGACATTGGAAAGGGATCAATTAAAAATTGAGAACACAAGTAGGGGGAGCAAGCTCATGAATTATTTGTTGCATTTATATGTGCATTAACATGATGAATTGTTGCATTGCAAAGCTTAAATTCATATTCATGATTGTACGGTAATTGCTAGAAATAGAACTTAAATGATGATTTGTTGAGAATAGCTTTACAAGTAGTATCTAGACACCTTTGCTTATAATGTTGATCTCACGGGGTACTTTAGTGTTTGTGATCTTTATAAGTGATGTATTACAAGTGGTGTCTAGCTACATCGATGCTAAGGATGGTATATAAAGGCAACTCCGATTGGTATCACGCTTCAAAGGTCCAATCTATATACCTTAGCATCAATTTGATAGTAGTAACTCTCCCAAAATTCAAATCCATACATATGTGTAAAATTGAACCAAACTCATGGAAGCACATATGTAGGGGGAGCTAATACTATCGAAATTGAAAATTGATTTCATTTCATATCTTTGTGATGGTTGTCATCAATTACCAAAAATGGGGAGATTGAAAGCCCAAGTTTGGTTTTGGTAATTAATGACACCAAGTTGCTAATGCCATGTGTTAAGTGTTTTGAGCTAGGCATAAGCAACACATGTGATGAAGGTACATGTGGCAAGGAGTGGTGGCCACAAGATCACAAAGAAATGGTGCATGGACATGAAATATCGATCATGGTGGAGATGCACATAATATGGTGGACTTGATGATCAAGTGAAAGAGAAGAATCTAAGAGCGCAAGGCAAAGGTATAACCATAGGGTTTTTCTTTTGCCGGTCTAAGTTGAGTAGAGAAGTGATTGACCGGATTTAGGATACATAGCCGACTATCAAGAGGGGCAATCACGGTTAGCTCGGGAATCAAGTGCCACTAGATCTATGTCTTGAGCATATGTATTAGGATCTAGTTGAGAGCTAACATAACGCCTTGGAAAATATTTGTGAAATGCTAACACACATGCACATGGTGGTGTACACTTGGTGGTGTTAGCACATTTGCGAAGGCGGTGGTGTTTGAGCAGTAGTAAGGGGTTTGGGGTTCGCTCTACCTCCCGCCGAGCTTGCGAGCGCGGGATTCAGGCGTTTTCGAGGAAATAAAATGCCTATTTTCTATTGCGCCGGAGGCGAGAAAAGGTGACGAAAGTTCGAAATGATTACCACTGAAAATACAGTGACCGGACGCTGCACCGGATGCGGTCTCGGTTTGACCGGACGCGTCCGGTCAGTTCAACGTGGCGCGGGCACTAGGGTTTGTGATCGGACGCTGGTCAGGCCTGACCAGCGCGTCCGGTCAGTTCACCTGTGCGCAGAAGGAGAGCGTGCGACCGGCGCATCCGGTCCCTCACGGAACCGGAGCGTCCGGTCAGACGTCCAGAGGGGCAGAGCGCAGCAGAGTGCCGATCGGATGCGCGACGCGTCCGGTCACGTGCCATCGGACGCGTCCGGTCTCGACGGGGGCTTACTGGAACACGACCAGACGTTGGCACTGTCGCGTCCGGTCAATCGGTTGAGTGCGTCCGGTCAGGGCAACGACTAGTTCTGACGCGCGCTGTTGACGCTTGTCCTGTAGTGACCGGACGCGTCCGGTCACCCTGACCGGAGCGTCCGATCAGCGCGATTTTCGCTGCGTCGTCCGTAACGGATAGCTGCATACCCCTTCGCTATAAATAGAGAATGTCCGGGGTTTGAGAGAAATACTAGCACTTTCTGAGACCTAGAGATATCCTTTGAGCTAGAGAACAACCCCTCCACTCATCTCTTTGCATAGTTGCACATCTTGAGTGAGATTGAGTGAGATTCAAGTGCATTGCTTGAGAGTTGCATTCTAGAGGCACTTGATCTTCGAGTTGCTGCGGATTTCTTGTTACTCTTCCGTGTTTCCCGACACGGTAGACGGCTTGGAGCAGCAGAGGTGATTGAGCTCGCAATTGGAGATTGTTGGAGCCCTTACCAAGTGTTGTAAGGGGTTCTTGATCCTTCCCCGCGGGAGTTCGCAAATTGGATACTATAGTGAAGCTCGTGGCTTGGAGAATCCCCATCTTATGTGCGGTTGTGCGACGCCCGCCGAGGGCTCGACTTTTGATAGTCGATTAGCTCGCGAACCAACAAGTGGGTGCATCGCCACAACGAGGAGTAGCTTGCCGGGAAGCAAGTGAACCTCGGTAAAAATCTTATGTCATCTCTTTGCCGAGGATTTCTCTTGTGATTGATTTTTCGAGTGCATTACTTCTCTACATCGTTGGTATAAGAATCAAGTCATTTGCTCTTTACTTTCTTGTTCTATTCCTAGTGTAGTTTGCTTAGTGTAGCTTTTATCACATAGGAGTAAGTAGCTTAGTGACTTAGTCTTATTGGTGTGTATTAGAGATCATAGCCTTGCTTTACTAGTATTGTATAGGTGGCTTGCATAGTTTAGTTGAGCTAGTGCTAGAATTAGCTTAGCCATCTTTTATACTAACGTGGTTGTTTAGTGAAGCTTGTAGAATTTTAAATAGGCTATTCACCCCCCTCTAGCCATTTGGACCTTACACATATTCTATATTATTTTTTTATTTTGGGAAAGTATTGTCCTATACTCCGCATCTATTTCTATTAATATCTATATATCTCTTTGAACTCATAATACCTATAGCTAGATGTCTATCTCTCCGACTTAATGATACCTATACCTAGCTCTGATCTCTCAATTTATTGGTACTTGTATATCATTTGAATTGAAATTGATATTTATATCTAGTTCCTATCTATTTCAATTAGTTACACTCAAAACAATATCTTTATCTAACTTTCTATCTTTTATAGTTAATAATACTTCAATCAATAATACCAAAATTTGTTTTATTGGCACTAGAGTCGTTGACTTCTAGTTAAACTTTTGCCTTCCTTAATGTTAGTATTTATTTAAGTTTCAATCCCTAGTCCAAGTGATCGAGCCCCACGATGTGCATATAGAGGTTATTAATTGTAGGAGATAGAAAGATTTGTTTTCAACAAGAAAAATGTCGTGTAAGTTATTATAAGAGATATACAAGAGATATTTACAAAAAAAAGAAATAAAAAGACAGAATATCAACCACGAGCACACCTCCAATTCGCCTATAAATACACGGCACGGCACCCTCCAGTCCACGCTCCACGAACAGCGCCGCAGAAGATCCATGGCGGCAACACAGTGGCAGTGAGCGGTCTTGTCCCTCGGCTGCTCTCTCCTCGTCGCGAGCTCGCCGTGAGGGAGAAGCGAGTCTCTGAGCACCGGGTCCCACCTCCGCCCTGGGCTTTCGCGCCTCGTGCTCCACCCCAACCTTTTCGAACTCGCTCGCTCACCCCCTCGCACGCGCTCTCCGCCGCGCAGCACTCTCAATGACACCATGCCCCGCCTCGCCCTGTGGCCCAGGTGCAGGGAGGTGCACGTGGCGGCCCTCGCGGGGCCCGCGCCTCCCGCGGCGCCCACTGCACTTTCACGTGGGCCCCCACCGCCCCGGTGCTGCCCCACAGTTCAAAATCTGAGTTCGTCAGGGAGGCGAAGAAAGGTCTCCGGCAGCAGAGCCTGGAGGAAGAGGAGGAGAGAGGAGAAGCGGAGGCGGAGGCGGAAGCGATGCTGCGCGGCGGCGGGTCGCGAGCCCCGGCGAAGCCAACGCGCCCCCACTCCCACTCCCGCCAGCGGGCGCCGTCCCCGCCCACCCCGTCGCGCCGAGGTGAGCGAGCACGGGCCGAGCTCGCCTCTCCGTTTCCGCATTTATTCCCGTAATCTAACCAGAGAGGCTCTTTTGGTTTGGTTTTCTCCGTGCCGTGATTGCGCAGCGAGCGGGCCTGCCGCTTCGGCTGTCCCCGAGTCGAAGGAGCCGGCGGCGTTGGAGGCTCCGGTGGTGTCTTCCATGGAAGAGACATCGGTGAGTAGACCACCAGCACCAGTCCCCATCTCTTCCTGTTACTTTTCGAGAACCATGGTTTTTGATTATTACAGCTGCTGCTCATATTGGACCACTGCATGTTTAAATCGCATTTCCAAGTTTGAAACGTATGCACTTGTTGATTGTGCTTCATGGGTTTTGAGAAAGAGAATTTTTAATTATTTATACTTGGGCTGGAGTTTTTAATAAAAAATTAAAACTTCTTTCAATTTTTAAAAAACCCCCCGAGATTCACTTCTCTGGCTAGTCATTGTTTTGCCACGATTTGTCTACCTCGATTTGCTAGTAATTGCAACTGTTATATGATCGCATCAGTTCACATTTGAATTCAAGCGGGGGTTCGAAAGGGCAAAGAAGGCAATGCTGCCGCCGCCGGTGGATGCGCCGAGAGGTGAAGACAATTCAAGAGAGGTACATGATGCAGCACACTTCTGTCCAATGCATTTCGACACAGTTAAAATACTTCTGATTAGCGAACTGCGTGCTGAAAGCCTTTGTCCGTGCTCTCTTTCTCTGTTTGCAGGGCTTCCGCAGCAAGTCAAACGCTGTCCCTGTGAAGAAAGATGCACCGAAGCAGGTGGAGTTCACCCATTGCTCGCCTGGTATCGTTGCCAGGCTGATGGGCCTCGACACCGTGCCTCGCCCCAAGAAACCTCTTGACCGGTGCCAGAGTGACACCCGGGCTAACCTGCAGCGACACTTGTCTGGAGTTGTTCGAGACGTCGACAGTGCTTCGTCTGGAGATGAGCCATGTAACATCGGTTCTGATGAGCTGCCAGCACTGAAGGATGTTTTCGAGGTAACAGAGATGGAGAAGATGGCGATGCATGAGCTGCTGCAGCCTGGAAATCAGGAGCCGTATCTGACAAACATTGAGGCTGATCTGGAATTTGTGAGGCAGAAGTTCTTGGATGCCAAGTGCCTTGCCACTGGCGAAGGGAATATGAATTCAAAGGAGTTAAGCGAAGCACTTGAGCTACTCCACTCCAAAAGGGATGTTTTCCTTGAAATCCTTCAGGAGAACAGGACTGCAGTGTCAGGATTCTCAGGACACATCCTTAGCCACAGTGGGTTGCAGTGCTCTTCTCATACAAGCAATGCTGCTGCTGCACAATTGTTTGAGAAAGAAATCCCTTGTCGCATGGAAGGGGATCCCATGGAAGGTGGGTGTGACGGGATGCATGACATACCAAAGGAGTTTGAGAAACCCATTCCTAGCATGCCGCTCAGAGAAACTTCAGTTACACCAGTGGCGCTGTTGGCACCAAATGAGGGCAAGAGTAAAGGTTCATGCCGTCGCTCTCAAATCGTTGTTCTGAAGCCAAACCTGCAAAGGAAAAGTTTCACACCTGTTCTATCGAGCCAAGAAGCACCACAGTATAAACAGAGGAATGGGACACAACATTCGAAGCCTCCACACCATAGTAAACAATTTTCTGTGCCACGAAACAATGAAGTTCTTGAAGGAGAAAGGGGTTCAACACTGCAGAAGGTTAGAAAACAAACACCTAAAAGCGGTAGCAGGAGGAGACCATCCCAGGAGGAATATAATCTTGAAGTGGATACTGAGAAGGCAAAAGTTAGTTCTACCTCTTATGATGACACCATGCCCTTTTATTCAAGCATTCATTCTGCTGGACCATCAGTAAGTAGAAAGGCCAGAAAGCACCTCTCGGAACGATGGCAAATGGCTTGCCAATCTGGTTCAGAAAGTTCAATTCCTAAAGGCATAAAAACACTAGGTGAAATGCTCGGACTGTCTGATAGAGATGCACCAAAAGAAACCCCCCACAGGGGAGGATCAGATCCAAACTTCAACCCCTATAATGTGAGGGAGGTGCCAGGCAGCCCTCTTGGCATTAGCAGTAAAGATGGGTGGAAGACAGGGATTTACTCTGAAGATGATTCAAGAGCTGGTGTATCAAGGAATTTTCCCAGGTCCAAATCTCTTCCAGCCTCATCTACCACTTCTGCAAAATTGTCAGGCAGGAGGCAGTCTGCACCAACCCGTAGGTTGCCCATTCTGAAAGATATATTGAATGCACCCACTGATGAATCTGAAACTGCACATATCAGGAAGAGATCACCAATCAGAAATGCAAAACAGAAAAATGGAAAAACAACTGTCCATCTAGGAAAGGAAAATATGCTACCTGAAAAAGAGATTCATGTAGCTTCGGAAAAAGCTAGGCACAGCATCTGCATTTCTGATCTTTCTCGGGCAAGCAATATACATACTGAAAAGTGCCCTGATGATGCTATCAGAACTGAGGATCAGGAAGAATCTGATTCTACTCTTCAACACGATTACACGAAAAAAACACAAGGTTTTATGGGATGCACATACCAGACACTAGCAACATCATCTCCAGAGACAAAAGAAGTTTTATCAATTCAGAATCAGGATAGCATAGAATTGAAGGTATGTTCCAACAGTGTTATTATCAAGTAGTTTTACATTTACCTTGTCAATGTTAGTTGGTCAACATGCACCAACAGTTGCTATGATTGCTAAGAAATAGAGTTAGCCTCATTTCTGCTAAGGAAGAAACACACAGGACTTGGGTGGGTTAGGCATTAGGGGGTGGACAGTCAACTTATGGTGGGTTAGGCGTTAGGGGGTGGACACTGGACAGTAACTTATTTTGCTGTTCTAAATAAAAATTTTAGTAGTTATTTATTTTTAGTTGTACAATTTCTGAATATGCAAATCACACCATCTCAAGTCATTTTAGTTTTGTTATGAAAATTTTTAGCTCCAATGGAATAATTGCGTTCTGATTATTAAGATTTAACATACATTTGATTCTAGGAGGAAAGGAAACCATCAAGGGAGATTGAAGTTGATGAAGTTGACACTCTAGCAACAGAATCAGCAAGTATTGCAAGTGCTGAAAGTTCTAACTGCTCAAGTCCAACTGCTTTATCGCAACACAGTTCTGGTGAAGAGACTTATTATGGAATCTATAAAAGCATCAATGTTGGTATTCAAGGTTAGTATATCAAAGGAAATCAGTTTTCCTTCACTTACTATGGTTAAATTACTGAATACTATTCCTGTATCTTCTAAAAAAATGCAGAACTCAGAGAGCAACTGAAGATGCTGAAGATGGAAGACCAAGATCTTTGTGAAGACTATTCTGGTACATTGTCAAGCGACGAGTTTGGGAGTATGAACATCTCAACGTACCAAGCCATGGAAGAGCAGTTATCTATGTTTAAGGATGAGGAGGACAGGGATTTCTCTTATGTACAGGACATGCTTGGTAGCGTGTGCAACTTACCAGATCGCCCAGAAGATTGGCAAGTGAGCTCAGATGTGTTCCTGTGTCTTGAAAACAAGTATGGCAAGCTAGTTCTGTGGTCGAGATCAGACAGGAAACTTCTGTTTGATTTTGTGAACTCCATCTTGGCTGACATGACCATTCCAGACAACGGATTGCATTCAAAGATCATGATGAAGTGCTGGCCTGAAATAGATCGCGCACAGTTAGCTGAAAATGTCTGGCAAATGGTGCAGAAGCGAAGTAACAACGGACACTTCTTTTTGGAGGATGTTCAGCCTTTGCCTTTGGACCATCGTTCTGAGGTAGACCTGGTTGGAATGAATATTGCCAGGATGATCCATGATGACATCATAAGAGATTGTATCATCGAGTTCTTGTCACAAGAGAACTACCTTGTTACCAACTAGTGTTTAGGGCTGTAGTGGTTAAGCTATATTGTTAGGCAGATGAGTCACATAACCTTGTGCAAATCACTGGTTTGCGAAATGGTTTCTACTGGTAGGCTGGTGGTACCATTTGATTGGCATGATGTGTAACCTTGTATAATGCATGGACCTATGGTTAAAATACATCTCGTCTTGTCGCAGTGCCTCCTTTTCAAGGAATGCATACTTTTGCTGCATTGCAAATGGATCATGGTGCAAGCAGTTTTGTGATTGCGATAGTGATAGCTTCAGCTTGTTGCATGGAAGGGATCTTGGATTGTGATCTGTATTCAGACTCTGACAAGGAATTGATCATGTGGGTATGGAACCAAATGCTTGTTGGATTACCTCTCTCGATATTCTGTTTTGTTGCCGGTTATGTGTGGTGCAGTGCTTTCAGTTGTGCTGCTGTCTAGTGGATATT
The DNA here is from genome assembly GCA_022457205.1 of Saccharum spontaneum. NCBI lineage: Eukaryota > Viridiplantae > Streptophyta > Magnoliopsida > Poales > Poaceae > Saccharum > Saccharum spontaneum. The sequence goes on from CM039612.1 coordinate 6,339,408, forward strand.
CTTTTAGTATTTTGTTCTCTGGGAGGAGCTCTTTCGAGCAAACTCTTGCCTTGTTGCTTCAATTGTTCCTTGGTCAGTTCTGAGCAATTAACAAGCTGCTAATTGTCATTACACATTACGGACTATGCTAGATGACCATGACGGAATGAAAGGAGCAGTTGTGTTGATTGCCTTGCCGGAGACGAGGAATATTCAGGAGTGAGGTACATAATCTTCTTCCAAGTTAAGGTGAGTTTTTTTTTTGTGTGACTTAAGTTAAGGTGAGTTCAGAGAGGGACTTTGCACTGCTTGGAATGTTGGGGGCCCTCCTGTGTTGCCTTGCGGTTGACTTGACCATGACCAAGTTACGTAGACTGCATGCGTTGGAATCTTGGGAAACTTCACTGATAGTCCTGCTAGTAGCCTAGTAGGCATTACAATACCAGCGCTACATGGGCCAGCTGGTGGTTGACTTGACTTGACGGAGACTAGAACTAACCAACTGCTGTCCTAATCAAAAATCCTCCCTGTCCGGCCGTGATCCGTCAGCTTGCAGTCCTAGTCGCGTCCATGGAGTTCACACCCTGTGCATTGTGCAACCTTTTTCTGTTTCTATATATGCACTTCTTCTCCTACCAGTAGGGCATCAGCATACTCCTTTCCATCACAAGCCAAACCACAGCTAGATACTCCTTTCCATCTGCGACCGTGGCTTTCTCTTCTCCATGCCCGATGCCTCCTCTCCTCTACACACTACTCGGCAGCCTCCTGCTCTTATCTTTCCTGCAGCACGCTCCTTTGCATTCCGTCATCGTTGCCGCCGCGGCGAATGGCGACACTCTCGCGGCAGGCCAGACACTTGCCGCCGGCGACAAGCTCATCTCAAGAAACGGCAAGTTTGCGCTCGGCTTCTTCCAGTTCCAGCCACCAGTACCGTCGTCCAGCATCAGTAAGTCCACTGATGTCACCACCACCTCCTCTCCCGGCTGGTACCTTGGCATATGGTTCAACAAGATCCCAGTTTTCACCCCTGTCTGGGTTGCCAACAGGGAGAAACCCATCACTGACCCTGAGCTCAAGCTAACACAGCTCAAGTTCTTGCAAGATGGCAATCTTGCCATCCTCCTCTCAGGCAATGCCACCACCGAATCCATAATCTGGTCCACTACTCACTTCATCAATAGGTCGACAGAAACCAGCACAAACACTACTAGTGCCATTCTCAGGAACAATGGAAACCTTGCCCTCGTAGCACATAGCAACCCATCTTCTGATTCTAATGAAGCACCATTATGGCAGAGCTTTGACCATCCAACAGATGTTGGAATTCCTGGTGCCAAGTTGGGTTGGAACAAGGTCACTGGTGTTAAATGGCAGTACATCTCAAAGAAGAACCTCATAGATCCCGGTCTTGGCTCATACAGCCTTGAAATAGGCAGCAATGGGATACTGCGCCTCGGGCGGCGCAACCCCCCTCTTGTAGCAACTTGGTCTTGGCCATCAGGAAAATTAGCTACACTTTTACCTGTGCTCAGTGGCCTGCTAGAATCGGATCCACGGACCAAAGGCTTGTTTAAACCCACATATATCGACAACGATGAAGAGGAGTACTTCACGTACACCTCACTGAATGAGTCATCTTCCTCATTCGTCTCATTAGACATCTCTGGTCAGGTTAAGCTGAATGTTTGGTCAGAATCAAGTCAGTCTTGGAAGACCATATATTCCCAGCCTGCTGATTTCTGCACTACGTATGCTATCTGTGGACCTTTCACGGTCTGCAATGGCAATTTGGGTCCAAACTTTTGTGACTGTATGGAGACCTTCTCCCAAAAGTCACCTCAGGACTGGGAGCTTGGTGATCAAACTGGAGGGTGTGTCAGGAACACTCCTTTAGATTGCACAGCTAGTGGCAAGAACACAACAAGGTCAACAGATGTGTTCCACCCCATAGCTCGTGTTACATTGCCCAATCATCCCCGGAGCATAGAGGACGCTGCAGCTCAGAGCGATTGTGCAGAAGCTTGTCTCAGTGACTGCTCCTGCACAGCTTATTCCTTTAACAACAGCAGATGTTCTGTCTGGAATGGGGAATTGCTTGATGTGAAACAGAATGATGGCCTTGATAACACTTCAGAAGACGTTGTTTATCTTCGCCTTGCCGCCAAAGATTTGGAAAGCTGGAGAACAAGAAACAAAAGGAAACCAAGCGTTGGAGTTATTGTCATTGCTTCAAGCATTATTGTTATTCTTGTGATACTAATGCCCCTGCTGTTGTTTATGATTTGGAAGAAAAAATTCAACTGGTGTTGCATGCCGTTACACGGTATTGAAGGTAGTGGTGATGGAATTATAGCCTTTAGATACACTGATATAAGTCATGCTACTAAAGGTTTCTCAGAAAGGCTGGGAGCTGGAGGTTTTGGTTCTGTGTTCAAAGGAATGTTAGACGACCAGACTATCATAGCAGTGAAAAAGCTTGATGGTGTTCGTCAGGGAGAGAAGCAATTCAGAGCCGAGGTGAGCTCGATTGGATTGATCCAACATATAAACCTAGTGAAATTGATTGGTTTCTGCTGTGAAGGTGATAACAGGATGCTTGTGTATGAACACATGACGAATGGGTCTCTTGATGCCCATCTATTTCAAAGCAATGCTGTCGTCCTTAAATGGAGCATCAGATATCAAATAGCCATTGGAATTGCTAGAGGATTGTGCTACTTGCATCAGAGTTGCCGTGACTGCATCATACACTGTGATATTAAGCCAGAAAACATACTTCTTGATGCATTATTTGTCCCCAAGATTGCGGACTTTGGGATGGCAGTGTTTGTTGGAAGAGATTTCAGCCGAGTTCTGACTACATTCAGAGGAACCGCAGGGTATCTTGCCCCAGAGTGGCTTAGTGGAGTTGCTATTACACCAAAGGCTGATGTTTACAGCTTTGGTATGGTACTGATGGAAATCATATCTGGAAGAAGGAACTCGCCAGAAGTCGTACACACTAGCGACAGTAATCCCCATGCTGCTTATTTTCCGGTGCATGCCGTTGGCAAGCTTCATGAGGGAGATGTGTGGAGTTTGGTGGACCCACGTCTACAAGGTGAGTTCGATGTAGCAGAGGCTGAAAGGGTTTGCAAACTTGCATGTTGGTGCATCCAGGAAGATGAGAATCAGCGTCCGACGATGGGTGAAGTTGTCAGGTGTCTTGAGGGTCTCCAAGAGCTTGATATGCCACCAATGCCTAGACTACTTGCAGCTATAACAAAGTCCACAGACATGGCTTTAGTGTAATAATTCATAAATGATGTGTAGTTGATGTTTATGTTATTTTGGGTTTCAGCAAATTTGAAAAGTTGTAATAATTCAAAATCTAGATCCATGATGTCATAGAAAAGGATGCAAGAGAGAGCTGATATAAATTAAACCTATGTTCTGAATAAATACATATTGAAACTCCACAGAAGTGCAATGCAAATGATAACATCACATATCTTAATATTATGAACCAAATGGAGCATCACATGGAGAGCCCTGGACTCTGGCAGAAACTGCAAGATCGTCTAAACGCCTGCTGGATATCTCTATAAGTATAGTAGTATACTCCTACACAATATGGCTAGATTCTGCACACCGTACCCTTTTGCATTGCTCTGCTCAGGTAGATAGAATGATAGATGACGATGATGAGGGCAAGCCAAGCCATGATATTTGAGCTGATGCACAGCAACACAGCACAGGACATGCCCATTCACTGCACTGTATGGAATGTGGGGGCTCCTGCCTGGCCTCGGTCTTGGCTAGACCATGCATGATCAGCTGAAATTGTATTGGAAACTTCATTGGTAGCCCTGCTCCCAGCGCTGCCCGCTATGGTATCATCCTGGTCCTGAACCTGGAGGTAGCGATGTAGCGTGGTTGGTTGCCGTGTCATCAACGTCCATCAGCTGGATCGACATGAATGTGTGCAGTGCTAGTCGGCAGTCGCGTCCATGGAGTTCAAATCTGCATTTTTCTGTATGGAAATTTCTAGGATACTCCAAAATGAAATTAAACTGTCCATTTAGTTTAATCTTAACAGTTAGATGAGATAGTAATCTGTGGGCTCCTTCTCTTCTCTTCCCTGTGTGAAAGTGGGTGTAACGTGATATCTTCTCAGGCCATGACTCCGTGTTAATATAGCCAGAAAATGCCCCTAGCGTGGCACTTACATCTTGTACAACAAGTACATGAACTAACTTACAAGACAAGAAGATTTGCAAGATTACAACAAACTAGAGATTATCTAGATATATGGATAGGAGTCATAACAACATGCCTTGAGAAGCAATCCGCCAACAATACCATGACTAGCACCTGTCACATGTATTTCCAACACCCCCGACAATCACAACGCGCCTGCCAAGTTGAGATTGTTCCTGACTGACACCAACTGTTGTGCAGGTAGGCCTTTGTAAATCCGTTAGCAACCTAATCTAACACAGGATTAACTGACACCAAAGATAGGCTGAAGAGCATGTGAGATCTTCAACTTGAATCTTTGCAGTTGCATTGGCCAAAGTTTTATACTCAGCTTCCATGCTTGACCTGGAAACCGCCGCCTATTTCCTAGCAATCATGCAAATCTTATTAAAATAAAGACAGACATGCAAATCCATACTCTAGTCAAAATCCAACTCATGCACCAATTCCTTCTTTTTGTTTTTTGAGATCATGTCTTGGACACGTATTTCATTAAGCAGGAGTTGGAAAAAGTTACAAAAGTGAGGGTATGGTAAATCAAAGATTACCAAAACCCCCAGCACCGGTCACCCCAAAAGACGCACGTGGTTGTGATTACATAAACGTACAAAGATGCGACAAGGGCTAACAACGCCTAGCCGGAACGACGCCTCGCGTCCAGTGCAGCCAGGGGCCTAAACCCCGCCGCGCACCACAGCGACACCTCCTGCTCAATGATGTCAAGCATCCCAGCCATCTATGAGGCGACACGGTTGAATGTTCTCGCATTCCTCTCTTTCCAAAGCAGCCATCCGATCAGGAGGAATAAGGAGTCAAAACCTCGCCGAATCTCCTTGGGCAGCCCCTTCCTGCTGGCCGTCCACCACAACATAGTGTCCATCTGCTGCACCACAACAACGTCATGAAGAAGGAACCGTCGCAGGCAAGAATTCCAGCAAGAATTCCAGACTTCTCGACTGAAAACGCAGCCGAGGAGGATATGGTCCATCGTCTCGGCGTCCTGGTCGCACATGATGCAGAAGTCGCTGTCCTGTAAGCCATGTCTGAATCTCCTATGCAGTGTCCAGCAGCAGCCATGCACGACGAGCCAAAAGAAGAACTTTCCTCGTGGAGGAGCTGACATCTTCCAAATTACCGCCGCCGCCACCCCCCCCCCCCCCCCCCCCCCCCCCGCGGCGTTGAGGAACTTTCCAAATCATGCACCAATTCCTACTCTGGTTTTCAACACACACGTTAGAACTTTCCAATTTATGAAACATATATTAATACATAACTCGACAACAATGTGTTTATGAACTATTACATTTAAGCAGCATAAGAAGGTTTAATTATAGCTGCAAGTAGTCTTGGCACTGGAGGCATATCAAGCCCCTTGAGACCCTCAAGAGCCCGAACCATTTCACCCATTGTCGGACGATCAAACTCAAGGGTTTTCAAAGTTGCATTTTGGTGTATTGGGAGAGAAGCTCTCCATACAGCTACAAAATAATGGGCTTGAGTAGCCATCACAGACCGTGAAAGGTCCACATACAACAGGCAGGCTGCAGGGATCAGCAGGCTGGGCATATACGGTTTGCCAGGACTGTTTTTCCTGTGACCAAAATATTCAGCTTAATCTGACCAGAGACATCAATTGAGACGAATGTGGAAGATGACTCATCTAATGATTCGTACGTGAAGTACTCCTCCTCATGGTTGTTGACATATTTTGGCACGAGCAAACCTTTGGTCCGTGCATCCGAGTCTAGCAGCCCATTGAGTACTGGTACAAGCGTATAAGCCAATTTTCCAGATGACCAAGACAGATACACTACAAAGGGGGGGGGGGGGGGGGGGGGGGGGGGGGTTTCCGGCGTCTATGCGAGAGCACCCCATCGGTGTCTAGTTCAAGGATGTATGAGCCAAGGCCTGGATCAATCAGGTTCTTCTTTGAGATGAACCGGCGGTTTAGACCGGTGACCTTGTTCCGGCCTAACTTGGTGCCAGGAAGCCCGACATCTCTTGGGTAGTCATAGTCAAAGCTCTGCCACAAGGACGATGTTCTGTTAGATGATGAGCTTCTTGCCGCTACGAGGGCAAGGTTTCCATTGTCCATGAGAACAGCAGCGGTGGCAGCGATGTTGAATTAGAATTTAGATTAATAAGATCTTTATCTTAGACTAGACATGATCACTAACTCATTTTAATGCGGAAACTAATATTAGATACTAATCAGAGTCGGAAGATGTTATCTGTGCTCGTGTACTTGATGTAGATGAAGAAGATTTTAGTCTTCACCGGATTGGGGCTTGATGCTCCTAGTCGATGAAGAACGCGGTAGATCTTGTAATACCTAGACGAACATGGGTAGACGACCTTCCTAAAACCCTCCAGCGTCTAATTGATCGGTTATGTGAAAAGTCACGTGTATTGAACCAGTGTGACGCCAAGGGCGTCTCTCTTATTTATAATAGCGTTGTGGGCCAGGGGGCCAAACCCTTAGAATTCTAAGGGCTGCCGCCGATCACGGCAGTGCTTATTTAGTTGGAATTAATGATAGAAATGGGTGGACAAAAACTTATCTTTTAATTAAGCTCGAAATTAATCTCGGTGTTAGCCGGACCGATCATATTTCAACATTCTCCCACTTGATCGAACGGCTAATGCAATTACGCAACTAATGTTCGCTTCATACTTATGTTCACACTCAGTACTACAGTAAGAACAGACTAATGCGTCGTCAGTAACATTAATCACCACTGGGACCCCATTACCCATAGTTCACTATAATACCTTGTTAGAACGCTTATTACTTATTGGGAGTATATGGCCCTATTACCAGGAATCAAGTTAGAGACTCTAAACTAAAAACCCAAATATATTTGCGCGCTCATAAATGAGATAAGTATTAAGCCTCAAATAATCAAACATGCTAGCATCAGCTTAGTTCTTGTTTTTTTTTTCTCAAGCTTAATAACTTGATCCTTGGTTCTTTCTTTCACAACATTTAATCAATGTGCTTGGCATCAGCATTTGATGTCTGTCGTTACTCAAAATAATACTACAACTCAACTGTAGGCTTATAGCAGTATGTTAATACTCAATTTTGGGATAATACCTCTTAAGCCGCATGGCCTGTCGTATTCATGTCACTAATTGAGCTCATTTTAATACTAATTACATTTGGAGTTTTCAATAAATTTGTCCTTTTCTACAAGAGTAGGTATAATCTAATTGTGCACTTTCTTATACCTACTCAAGAGAATTGGCAATTGAATAATTCTTAATTCTTATAAGTGACACAATAATTCTTTTGGTGCATCATCAATAACTTAAAATTCTGTAGCACCTTCGAGTGGACCTATTCTGGATTAATAAACTTTTTTTTGCCAAGTATCCCAATGCCAAGTCTAGACTAGTATTGACTTGAGCATTCTTGAAGTTAATGACAGTCGAAGCATATGGAATGTCTTCCTCTTCAACTGTTACTAACCCTTTTTTTTTAAAAAATATTTAAAATAATTAAACTTAATGCATTATGCAATCTGCATTATGTGAATAGACAGGCATGGCATTTCAAACTCTATCACTTATGCATATAGTTGATATGCTTTTCTTGATAATCCTATTACTCATTTGGTCCTGTAATGTGTATCTTAATAGCCAAAAACTCAGAGGCTTCATCAAAATACATCTTATTAAAAAAATTTGGGTGAGTAGAAAACTTTTATGGACATTCCTATTGCCACGTAACTCAACTTCCCCCATGTAGAGTATCAGGATAATAACCTTTTCCCACCCTTTTTATAAGCATAATTGTCCACTTAATTAAATTCTAAACAATAGTGGGCTATGTTCTTAGATTAAATTTCTTAAAAGCTCCCTTTGATGTCACGCTTAGAATTGTAAACCCTTTTATAGTCTACTGGTTTGACTTCATCAGGAAACTTATTAGAACCCACACTTATATATACTTATGGACCTAAGCTCATAAAAATTGCTGAGTTTAGAATAACAAAATTCCTCTTCTGATATGGTCATCATGGATCACAAGTAGTGTAATAACAACAGAGGTTTACTTATGTGCCTAATTATCCACTAATGGTTGCTACATATATTTGTTGTGGCACACGACTCTTGAAAATCCATAAAACAAATTGTAGCAATTTAAATGGAGGTATACTAATGACTTATGGCACAAATTGAGATATTTGTCTTCTTGAGTCATTGATACAGAAAACTAAGCCCAAGATTTTATCTTCCTCCTTTGTGAACTCCCATTAGCTCCCACTGATTCTTGCATTCTCTAGGAACACGTTCATTACATTTTAACTTAGCGAAATAGTTATAACAGTAGAAATACAATCCCTTGTATTTTGCTCCCACTGATTTATGTGTTCTCCAGAAACATAATCAGGGTGCCATGTGGACAGCTCATTTACTTATAATCTCATTTCTTATCCTTAGCTAGACTGTACTTATGTCTTGCTGAGGTTTTGCCCAATAAAACTTTTATGGTCAAATATTCATCAATCAGCGTTGGCCAGAACGACAAATATAAGGCATATAAGTCTCCAAAAACAAGCTCTATGAACTAGTCTAATCAGCGTTGACCAGAATAAACTAGAACAAAAAACTTGGTGGACATGCAAACACTAATCAGCGTTGGCCAGAAATAGCGAAAGCAAACCATACTTCAATTAGAGACTCATGTTGCTTCAATTAGAGACTCATGTTAGGTTAAGGGACAAAATTAATATGTTTTTTAATTTCATTTCTCAAGTCCCATGCTTTATAGTCTTATTTGAATATAGCATCTCTTTCCTAATGAGATTGTCTATTCTCCCTTTCGAAATGTGGCTTAAACTGTAGTGACACAATTTCGACAAGATCTCATTGTCTTGAGTAATGATTAACTTAAAGATAAAACTGACATAAAGAAAACCCATATTACAGGAAATACATCTCTTTGCCAACTAATAAGATAAATCATGATGGAATAAATTTGCATTTGTTCAAAATACAAAGTATCTCAAACTAAGATGACTTAGCATCATTAAGTACTAAATTTAGAACAAATCTAATGCGAAGCTCCAAGGCTCGACTTCATCTTTATTCCATTAATGACTTCTTAGACTTTGCTCCCCTTGCTCCCCTAGTTTGGCAAGACCTGAGGAGAAGTTAAGATATGCATTATTGCACCTTAGTTAATCCACCATATGTTGGGGAAATATCTTAAGTAAATTTATGAGACAACTTAGTTACCTGTCTTTCGAAGCCATGCTTATACTTATCATCAATTTGGTAACTTACAAATTTACAGACTATTGGAAACTTATCATTTTGAGCATGTTTGTTATAGTTTTCAGGCATAGAATTCATAAGACAATTTAACATAAACTCATCAAACAAATCTAATCCAAGTGCCTTTAACTCATAAGTCATATCAAACCAGCTCTTAACATGGTTACCCAAACCACTTATCCCATCATAACGAGAATTAAGTAAGCTATCAAAAAGGAAAACCTTTCTAAAGTGTGCTCTTATGAAGTTGTGAAGCTCCTTAGCACTTAATTTCCTATTATTTTCATTAGAAAGGAACCTCCTAATCATGTTAAGTGAGGGTGACCATTGTATAATCATTTTGGCAATCCCATCGGATTTCTGCCATTTTTCAAATTTCGGGATGTGCTCCTTCATCCTCTCAGCATAGTACACACAAATAGGAGAAGGAGCACGTGGTTTTTCCTCATAAAGCACATAATCAAGGTCCAGCTCCTTGAGAATGGCAAGCACCTGATTGTTCCAAGTAGGAAAGTTAGTGCAACTTAGGGGTTCTATTTTACTTATATAGTCTGCATAATTTACTGAGAAAAGAAGAAAAATAATGTCCCAATTAGTAAGCTGTATATAATATGTACTTAAAGCATAAAGTTAAAACAACGTTGGTCAGTATTAACAATATGCTTAAGGATTTTAATTTGCATCACCGTTGGGCAAAAACAAACAAAAATCCGTCTTAAATAACTCATAGTTAAAGTCAACGTTGGTTAGAAATTAACTATGAGTAATCTCCAGTTAAACTTCTCGTTGGTTCCATTCAACCAGAGACCATCTTATTATACAGTGGTGGATATATATGTATATATAAATACAAATACTTATAACTAAATGCAAAATATTACAAAGCTTTATCTTAGAGCATCAATATAAAGCATAATAATGCTCAAGAAAAATAGAATTAATACTGGAACTAAAACTAAAAACTCAAATTTAAACTTATTTAATTAGTGTGTAAAAGTTAAGTTGCACTAAATAAAAGAAAAAAATTCTTAAACTTAAATATTCTGAGCAACATATTCCCAATAACATACTTAAATTAACTTAAAGATTACCAATGGATACTTAAATTTCTATGAAGTGGGAATATATAAAACTTATATACTTAAAGCAATAATTAAGTTGCTAAGAATGTAAACTTAAACTTAAGATAATTAAATGCTCTTAACGACTCATGCTTAAAATCTTAGGGAAAGTATTCCACGCATATTTAAATTACCCCAAAACTTAAAAAAATTAAACTTATTAGTAGTGGGGAAATAAACTTAATTGCAGTGGAAAAGAAACGTGATTATATGAGCAGCAAAGCTAATTTGCACTTAGAAGTTAGAACAAAATAATTCACTGAAAAAAAACTTTAACCGAAATAAGAGGAAAACTTCATTTCGGCCTAGCAGTGTCTAGTCACGCGCATGCACTAAGGCCTTAGCTGCCGGCCCGTTGATGGTGCAGTCGATGTGGCTGATTAAAAAAAACTCTGCACCAAAGTCGTGACCCACACGCGGCCCCATAACGGCCTTACTCTTGACTTGCATATTGCGCGAGTGCTGTGAGCCATTGGATCGAGGCTTGCGGCTGGAATTCATCGATGTCGTATGCTTGGCAGCCAGTGAATGAAAAACCCTAATCCGGCTCACTCCCTCTCCCATGCTTCTCACACACAGCAGCCATCCAGCACCGTCGCCGCACTCCATCCGGCGCCATGGGCCCTTCTCACCGATGCGTGCGTGTGGGAAAACCGTGCGTGAATCCGTTGAGGAAGTCACCGTGGCGCCCTTTTGGTGGAGCCTGAAGACGACGGCGGTCGAGACAAAACACAGGGTGCGATGACCCGAGACGTGGCAGGGGCAGCGGCCATCCTGGTGTGTGTGCGGCCTTCGTGGCACGGCGGCGCCCTTGAGCACGCGGTGGCGGAGGCCCTTAGGTGCATAGGGATGAAAACGGAACAGAAATATTCCGAATTGACCGTTTTCATTTTCTATATTATGAACCGTTTTTTAACATGAAAAATTGTCAGTTTCAATTGGTTTCACAACCATTTTCAATCATTTTTTGTACTCTTTAATTGCTAAATGTAGAAATATCCCGAACCGACCGTTTTCGTTTTTCTATATCGTAAATCCGTTTTCGACCGTTTCCGACCGTTTTCATCCTTATAGGTGCATGGGGCAGAGGCCGAAAGTCCGTGACGGAGGCTGCCGTGACGGCCCGTGCGTGGGTGCGCGCAGCGATGTCGCTCATGCACGCGACGTGTGCACACGGCTCAAGCGGCGTCCTGATGCGCGCGGGCGGTGGCGGCCATAAGCCCGCCGGTGAGATTCTTTATCTTAGTCTTAGTCTTAGTCAGGGGTTTCGGCAGATTTGGAATTTTTGGGATTTTTCTTAGGGTTTCTAATTTTGCCCAAATGCTCTCCTTCTTAATGATCATGTCGATCTAATTTGGCGAGATTTGCAAGCAATTGAATGAAGAATTTACAAAAAAACATGACTAATTTCTTAGAACAGTATGATCTTTAAGATCTATAATTTCTTACTACTAATTATAACTAATTTCTTACTTGTACTTTATATTAGTACGACATTTTAGACATGAAGTTGCATATAAGCACGTGGTACTTAGGTTCCGATTGCATCTAATCTCATCTAACTGGGCGCTTAGGGCTTACTCAAAAAGCTAATAAATAAGACTTATTCACTTAGTCAGGCATATTAGATTTGATCTAATTTCGTGCTTACTACTTAGTGCTTAACAGATCGAGATTAAACTTAGGCATCCTTAACCAATCTGTTCTTAGGCTAACTGATTAGAAAAAAAACTTACGCATTCATGAATATCAGTCTAACTTAGCACTGATGTACCCTTATCTGAGTACTAATTGCCGTTTAGAACTGACGTCGCAAAATAAGAAACGGATATGCTGAGTGCTAATGTCCAACTTAAACAAAGGCATAAAAAAATTAAACTCTTTTTAGAAAAGGGAATATATTAATATCCAAGCCTCTGCATCGATCAATGCATATAGCTATTCCTTATTACACAACACTTCAAACTCACACAAACTCAAACTCAAGGCACGCACACCAAAGTTTCTCGATCTAGTTAATTCATCAAAAAATAAAAGTACTACACATGTCCTCCAGCTGCCTGTCAGAACATCTCTTGACGTCGAAAACAGCTGCCACAATGCGAAACCGTCTGCCGCCAAACACGTAGGTCATCTCAGATAACTCAACTGTTGGCCATTGCCTCCCACGCCGGTCTCTGCCAATTTCATGGGCGCCTCCCACGCTGGCCTCCTCGCCAAATTCGTGGTCCACTGCCAACAGATGCGAGACCGTTGAATTGCCACGCCTATGTCTTCCTTCTGACCGCCTTCCTCCGTCGTTGACACCGCAATCTTGAATCCTCAACTAGGTCTCTAGCTTCGTCGTTACGACGCTAGCCCCCGCAGTAAACTGATCGAGCACCGCCTTCCAAAACGACGCCTTCAAGGAGGAAAGTGACGCCACTGATGCCACCGTCGCCTGAACCAGAAGGTCTAGGTTTTCACCCAATGAAGACAAGCCACACAAAGGGAAGAGGCCCAAACGATGACGCTTCCAAGGAAGAAAACGGCATCTGGAGACGTCGTCGTCATCGGCCCAAGAGGGCAAAGCTTTCGCCATGGCACCTCAACCCCGTGCACAGCATTGGCCACGATTTGTCCTTTGCGCTAGCCACCGCCCTGCCCGACCGAGCCACCTATCGTCGTCGATGCCGGCAGCCTCCTTCTTTGAAAGCGAGCAGCTCCGAGCACCGCCGCCGGCAATGGCACCAGCCGCCACCGCTGCCGACTGACGCCGTCAACGGCCACGCAATGCATGCTCCACCAATGCGTACGTCGCCCTCGGCCCGTCTCCATCCTCATCAGGCTGCCAGGCCGGCCGCCATGCCACGGGTAGCCCTGCCCTAGGCGACCCATAACGCGGCTGGCCACTGGCAGTATTGCCCTGGCCAGCCACGCGCAGCCACTGCCATCACCGCGAGGGAAGGGGGCGGGCGGAGGCGAAGAACCCAGCCGCCACACCCCCGCGCCTGCACAGCTCCGACCACAGCCCTACCGCCTTCGGCCACCGCACCTAGCCGGGTCGCCAAAGTTGCTGATCAGCTGCCCAGGCACCGATTCTGGCAACCCGCAGCCCTGGCCGCGTCGTCGCCGTCGACGGGAAAGAAGGAGAAGGGGTGGTTGGAGGAGGAGAGAAGCCCCGCCACCGATCCGCCCGATCGGCCCTGGCCGGCGCCGCCGCAGTCGTAGAAGGTGGCCGGCCGAACCCCACGCGATCCGAGATCAGCCACCCTCCGCCGGCCCGCCGAAACTTGCGCCACCACACCACCCATATGCGAGACGGCCCCGCTGACACCATCATGACGATCCGCGCGGCCCTGCCGGCGTCCCGTTCCGGTGACGACGTGGCAGGAGAGGAGGAGCGTGGGGGCGGTGGCTAATAGGGTTTGGGACCTCCCGTGTCGCCTGCGTGGGGGGCGACGCGGGGGCTGACCGGTCTCTGGCTTAGGATCATGTTAGAATCTAAGTAGGCTCTTGATACCGATTGTTGAATTAGAATTTAGATTAATAGGATCTTTATCTTAGACTAGACATGATCACTAACTCATCTTAATGCGGAAACTAATATTAGATACTAACTAGAGTCGGAAGATGTCATCTGTGCTCGTGTACTTGATGTAGATGAAGAAGATCTTAGTCTTCACCAGATTGGGACTTGATGCTCCTAGTCGGTGAAGAACGCGGTAGATCTTGCAATACCTAGATGAACGTGGGTAGACGGCCTTCCTAAAACCCTCCAGCGTCTAATTAATCGGTTATGTGAAAAGTCACGTGGATTGAACCAGTGTGACGCCAGGGGCGCCTCTCTTATTTATAATAGCGCTGTGGGCCAGGGGGCCGAACCCTTAGAATTCTAAGGGCCGCCGCCGATCACGGCAGTGCTTATTTAGTTGAAATTAATGATAGAAATGGGTGGACAAAAACTTATCTTTTAATTAAGCTCGAAATTAATCTCGGTGTTAGCCGGACTGATCATATTCCAACAGGCGAAACTAGAAGTAGTGTTTGCGCTGGTTTCTGCTGTCGACCAAGTGACGACAAAGTGAGCAGTGGACCAAAGTGTGGACTCAGCAGTGCTGACATTATTGTTTAAGATGGTGATCATGAGATTGCCATCCCTTGAGATTTTTAGTTGTGCCAGCCTTAGCTCAGGATATGTGATGGGCTTGTCCCTATTAGCGATCCAGACAGGGGTAAAGACTGGGATCTTGTTGAACCATATGCCAAGATACCAGCCAAGGGAGGACAAGGTGGACTTACTGAAGCTGGCACCTGGAGCTGGCTGGAACTGGAAGAAGCCAAATGCAAACTTGCCATTTCTTGATAGGAGCTTCTCGCCAATGACAAGCGTCTGGCCTACCGAGAGAGTATCACCATTGTTTGCCATTGCGGCAGGAGGGGTGTGATGCAGGGAAGAGGAGAGAAGGAGCCCACAGATTAGCATGTAGAGGGGAACCATCAGATCAGGCATGGAGAAGCAGAAGAGAATGACGCCGGCCTGAAGTGCAGATGGGAGGGAGAGAGGAGTGTCAGTCTATGAGTAGCTGTTCATGGATGGCTCCGCAGGAGTGCAGCATTGTGTGCTGCTCTGCGGTTGAGAGAAGGAAGAAGAGCATTGCATTTGCATATATAGAGAAAGAAAGATGTTGAGCGGAATTCACATGCATGCACACATGATGCAGATATGAATCCTTAGCGACGCTAAGAAAGAATGTATTCAGAGTTTCAGATTGTTTGGTCACAAAAAATATAGCAGTTCAGACTGCTGATTAGGACAGTAGTACGTATACCTAGTACGATGTACACACTTGGTCTACGTACCCACATGTACTAGGTAGTCCAGGTAAGCCACAGCCCACATGCAGGCAAGGTAATCATGATTCATGCATCAAGCTGCCGTCCAATGCAATCCGCGTGTTCTGTTCTGTTCTGTTTTGTTCAGACTTCAGACAACACAATTAAATGAGCCACCATTATTCATCAGTTATCAGAGTTGTACTCTAATCGCCACCATTCCTAGAAATCGCCATAGAGAAAAATGCTGATACCCAAATATGAACTCCATGGACTGCGCGCATTCATTCATGTGGAGCTGGTAGATGAACATATGAACTCCATGGACTGCGCGCATTCATTCATGTGGAGCTGGTAGATGAACACGGCAACCAACCACGCTACCTCCAAGTCCAGGACGAGGATGACATTGGGTAGCTAACTAGTAGCAGAAGTACTCCCTCTGTCCCATAGTATTTGCACCTCTAGTATTATGCACGCAAACCAATGCTAGGTGTGAAATTACAAAATTACCCCTGCCTCTGTAAAAGTCAGCCCCATCCTTTCACCAACGGAGCCCGCGCCTCTTCCTGCTGTGCGGTCTGTAGGCAAGAGAAATGGAGGACACGCGGGCCTCGATACGACCAAACGAGTGGTCCAGAGGTTTCCACGTACTCCCGTCACTTTTCTGTTTTTTCTATGGCCATTTTCTTATTTGGTTGCTGATCCTTGCAGCTGCTGGACTGGCAGCTTTAGGCCCTACAGACCCTACAGTGACCTTCGATTGTGGGATAAAATTTGAAACTTAGATGTGCGTTTAATCCGGGACAGAGGGAGTAGTTGAGAATTTTGACTAGACAGCAGTTAGGCCCATGACATGATATATATGCAGCACTGGCACCAGGACTGCCAATGAAGTTTCCCAAGCAAGATTCCCATGCAATTCATGCATCCCGATCATGCATGGTCTAGGCCCTGTTTAGATCCCAAATATTTCCCCAAATTCCACTATGCAAAAAGAAGATTCCCCATCACATCAAAATGCCGTCACATGCATGGAGTACTAAATGTAGATGAAATCAAAAACTAATTGCACAGTTTTGTTGTACTTTGCGAGACGAACGTTTTGAGCCTAATTAGTCAATGTTTGGACAATTTTTACCAAATAAAAACAAAACGCTACAGTGGAATCACTGTAGCAACAGTGATTCCGCCGCCGCCAAATTGGGCCATCTAAACACGGCCCTAGTCAACCGAGAGGCCAGTCAGGAGCAGGACAAGACTCAGGAACCCCACATTCCAAACAGTGCGACAGTCAATGGGCATGTCCTGTGCTTCCGTGCAGCTCACCAATCATGTCTTGCCCTCGTCATCCTCATATATCAAGCACAGCAATGCAAAGGGTACGGTGCAGAATATATCTAGAGATATCCAGCAAGCGTTTTGATCTTGTAGTTTCTGCCAGACTGATCTCAGTCCAGGGCTCTAGGGAGTCCGCTTTCCATGACGCTTTCATCGTCCAACCATTCAAAGATGGGGGAAGATATTAGTTTTTTTTTAGAATTTGGAAAACCTTTGCAAACTCTTATTTGCAAATACGACATCTAAACAAAAATGGATGGAGTATTACATGTCTGTGCTAAGTGAGTTCACATATGTGGGCACAAGACATGCCTGTGATGACATCAGTTCACAGAAGCGGGTTAATTTATTATAACTCGATCGTCTCTGATGACAGTAATCAGAGACACACTACTATATGGAGACACATCTATGGCAACTGTCATCAGAGACGGGGAAAACAAGTCTGTAGTGACTGCCATCAGAGACGGGACACCGTGTCTGTGATGAGGTCACGTACGTCATAAATGCACAAACTCTCAGACGCAGGATTATTCCCTGCCTATGACGAGGGTGAAGACCCGTTAGGGGCTCGGACATGTTGGAGACAATCAATCCAAGGCCTTGTTTAGTTTCCCAATTCTCCCCCCAAATTCCACTATGCAAAAAGAAGATTCTCCGTCACATCAAAATGTCGGCAAATGCATGGAATACTAAATGTTGATGAAATCAAAAACTAATTGCACAGTTTTGTTGTACTTTGCGAGACGAACATTTTAAGCCTATTAGTCAAAATTTAGATAATTTTTACCAAATACAAACGAAATGCTACAGGAATTCTGATACAGTGTTTTTCTCCCCAATTCTCTCATCTAAACGAGGCCCAAGAAAATTGAGGGTATCACATATATATATGTCCATCACATCACAACAAACTTATTATTCCGACGACATCAATAATGCAAGTTATACAATACATATGTGTTCATGAAGCAGTGCCCCTGAAGGCCTGAAATCATATATATCCCAGACCCTAGAGCTTTTTGAAGACAAAAGGAAAAATATAAAAGGTGTGGTGCGGTGTGTTAAACAATAGGATACATTGTCTAGGTTCTTTGAACCGGTATATGTTGTTGAGCACTAGCCCGCACGTGTTGGCTCAGGTAGTTGACGTGATAGAGTTTGTTGTTAACAAGATGATAAGGATAGATTAGTCTAGGGTTTGTTGTAACAAACACCAAGTTGTATATGCCACATAGGGGGCTTTTCTCTGTCTATTTAACATGCACCGAGAGCCCCAGGAAGGGCAACTCTCGTTCACCATTTGTTTTTACATGGTATCAGATAGGTAGATCCAATCCACCGCTCTCCGCCATGGCGCATGCTTCCGACGCTTCCAAGCTTGCGTTTGGCTTCCTTCCACCAGTGACTGAAAAGCTCACCAGGGGGAACTACGGCATGTGGCATGCCCAAGTCTCCAATACTCTCAAGGGTGCTCATCTTGCCAAGCATCTTCGTGATGGTGCGGCGCCCCCCGACGTGTTTATCACGCCTGACCCTCCAACTGATGACTCCGGCAAGAAGAAAGAGCCGGAGCCCAATCCGGCGTATGAAGAGTGGATCGCCAACGACAGTCAAGTCCTGAGTTACCTTTTCTCCTCCTTGTCGAAGGAGATTTTTTCTCAGGTCTCTTCTGCGACGACGGCGGCTACTCTCTGGTCGTCCATTCAGGCGCTCCATGCGTCTCAGTGTCGTGCTCGTGTCATTGCCACGCGCATGACGCTCGCCACGGCGTCCAAAGGAACGTCTACGGTGGCAGAATATTTCACCAAGATCAAGAGCCTTGCCGACGAGATGGCTTCGGCAGGCCGCAAGTTGGAGGATGAGGAGATCGTCTCTTATATCCTCACCGGTCTTGGTGAGGACTTCGACTCCGTTGTCTCTGCTGTGACGGCGAGGGTTGAACCGATCTCTGTTCATGAGCTCTATGCTCAGCTGATGAGCTATGAGCAACGCAAGGAGGCGCGTGATGGGGGTTCCAACTCCTTTGCAAGGAGGATGCTGTGATCAAAGGCGGCCGCGGCGGCAACAACTCCAACAACCGCGGTGGTCGTGGTTCCCGTGGTGGGTTCACCCGTGGCAAGGGTGGCCGCGGCAATGGTGGTCGCAGCAACTTTCAGGCCGGTGTATTCTGCCAGGTCTGCGAAAAGGAGGGCCACAGTGCCTTCCGATGCTACAAGCGATTCGACGCCAACTTCAACCCAGCACCACAGAAGAGCGCATCCTCGGCTACCACTGCCTCCTACGGCATCGACACCAACTGGTATGTTGATTCCGGTGCCACTGATCACGTGACGAGCGAGCTTGACAAGCTTACCGTACGTGATAAGTATGGTGGCCATGATCAAGTCCATTCCGCCAGCGGTGCAGGTATGGAGATAAATCACATCGGTTCTAGTATTTTGCGTACCCCATCTAGTACCATTCATCTCAAAAAAATTCTCCATGTTCCTGAAGCTAGTAAGAATTTACTATCTGTTCATCGCCTTGCAAATGACAATGACGCCTTTCTTGAGTTTCATCCAAATCGTTTCTTTATCAAGGAACAGCGCACGAGGAAGGTCATCTTCCAAGGACCATGTGAGGGTGGTCTTTATCCGCTGAAGTCAAGCTCATCCAGATCGAGTCCGAATAAAAGTGTGCTTGCTGCTGTCACAGAACCTCCTAATTATGATGGCCCATCAACTCTGGTGGCCAACTGATGACGCGGCACTCCTTGCGGACCCGTTTTCTTGCGAGGAGTTGTCTTCACACGTGCCATCCTAAAGCAAGATAGAATTAGGACGATGAGAACAGATAGGGGGATCTGAAGGTTAGCATGAATAGGATTGAACTTTACTTAACCCAAACCACTTTAAAAGGGAAGGTAACTTAAACAGGTTAATTAAACATGATGCATGCATCGTACTTACGATCTAACAGAAAGATTAAGCAACACATGCAAACTTTATAACATAGGGCACTATACATGATACTTCACTACGAAGCTTTCAAATATGATCTAAGGAAACTATAGAATAGATTAAGATAAGCAAAAGCAATTTGGACCCAAAATATCAATATTAAGTTTATTTGACCCAAAACGTTTTGAAGTTTTGCAAAGTAATACTACAATAACTCGAGTGATTATGCTCTGGTACCAGCTGTCACAGAACCTCCTAATTATGATGGCCCACAAGTACACGTCATTGCCATAATGACCTCTGACAGTCGTACTTATGTTCACCATAACTTAAAAGGCCTGCTTTCCTTCGAACAGGATCCAATCACAGGAGTATTGCAATATTACAACAGTTTATTCAAAATATTCAACAGAGTAAAGTAGCGGAAGTCTTACAATAACTTAGGTTACAAACCAGTTTTTCAAATCTCAAAACTTATGTAACATTATTACAAACCATTAGTAGAGAAGTATCGGTAGTAACTTTATTACATCACACAAGCGAGATGCCTTGCCCAAAGGCCACACAGTCTACTCGTCGTCGCTTTCTTCAACCACGACGGTCATGCAACAAGGCTCGAAGCAGACTTGCTCATGAACCGCACCTGCAACAAGGGGTTCAACAAACCCTGAGTACAAAAGTACTCAACAAGACTTACCCGACTAAGACAAGGACTCCAAGGGCATGCTAGCTTTAGGGAATCAAGGTACGGGTAATCAAGAATCAAAATTTTCTTTTGCAGAAAAGCTTACTAAGATAAGTCCTTATCTTCAACATTTTACTTTTACCATTGATGGTTCATTAACCAACTCTAGGTGATCCTAATCTAGATCAAAGTAATTATCATCAAAACCTTTCTTATTCTTTCTTTCAATTCTAGTTCTTAACTACGATGCAGGACAGGTGATCGAGTCTCCATAACCGAGGAGCAACGACGATTCGAACCGAGTATACCCAGCTGGGGATCCCTAACATCACGACATATGTAGAACCGAATCTGCATATATCAACCCTCATTTAGATCTCCCAAAACCAGAACGTGTCCATCGCCACCCGAGAGTACAGTACTCCTCGAACCCGGCCCGATTCTAGCCCCGAGGGTACACGCTACTCCCGCCATCTCTCCACTCCCAGTGCGAGGTTAGACGTTCTCGTAATGGAATCACCAACATTTTGGGCTTACCCAAGGCATGAGGCTAGTTGCAAAGTCTCGAAACACAAGCGGGCCATACAACGGACGGTCCTTAACTGACAAGGCGGAAACACTACATTGAGACTCCTTTCTCAATATATGTTAGCAGTGGCCAAACCACCCGCCCGATCTTCTAATTCATTCTCATATTTCAATATTCATTAAGTATGCCGTCATGGCCATGTAAACATTGCATTTAAAAGCTTAACTTCTAAGCATAGCAAAGCATACTACACATTTTCCGTAAAACAGGTATCAAGGTTAATGTCGTAATAATCAAGGATGGTAATGCAGCAATTAGGTTATCACTCAACTCCTAATTACTTAATGCAATAAACCATAATATAAATATTAAAACATTTGTAAAATAACAAGGTAGGGTTTAAATGCACCGGGGCTTGCCTTGCTCTGACACGACGACTGACTCAGACTCGAGAACTCCTCCGTCGGGTCCGGGATCTGCCGACGATCGCTCTTCTCCGGAGGCCTGCTCGACGACTTCGGCTTCTTCGAAAGCGGTGACTACACGAATACATAATATGCTTTAACATGATGCTCAATGATAAACATGATGCTTGATGATTACATGCCACGTTTTACGATTCGAGTACAACTTCCCTTCACGGTACAGTCGTAAACAGAAAACCTACTAACTAGTAGCGACGATTCCCGCGATACCAGCTTTTAACCTAACAAGATACTAACGAGCTCAATCATGAAATTAAAGTGCCAGAGATCACAAAAGGGTAGTGACCTAAGGACATCACTCAATCAAAAGGCACACAACACTTAAAGTTCTCAAATTAACATTTATTTTCTATCTAAATAATTAGGGCATAATTAGAAGTTGATTAAACTTTATCTAAACAAGCTCAAACTTTTTCTATGGGTTAACAATGATTTATAATAGTGCCATAATTAATTTCATAAATTTTGGATAAATAAATTAATTATTAAAATTACTGGAAGTTGCATTTAATCTTTATTGGAACCAATTAATTCTACTGCATAAAGTATTCAAATTCATGATTTAATATTTTTCCTACATAGTTTATACATTGAGAAGCTTATACAAAAATTTTCATGAATTTTGGAACTCTACACAATTTTTAAACAAATAAACAAATAACAACACTATTCATTTATTTGAAAAACAAAAACAAAAACAAAAACAAAACCGAACTCGGGCTGCTTCCTCGGTCCGGCCCAACCAGGCGGCCCGCTAGCGCGCCCGCGCCCGCACGCGACCGGCCCAGGCGCGGCCCAGCCCAGCGCTCGCCCGCACCCGCGTGCTCTCTCCCGCACGGTCGCTGACACGGTGTCCCCACCTGTCATCCCTCACCTCCCGCTCGACGGCTCGCTCCCGCGCGCTCGCTTGCTTCCCCGCGGTGGCCGGCCGACGACCGGTGACCCAAACGACCAACCGAGCTGACCAACATCTTCTACACGACCTAACGAACCCGTTTTGCTACTAAACGCCCTAGCTCAAGCTCCGGCAACAGCTCACCGACGACGGTGGCGGCTCGACGGGGACGGTGACCGGCGACTCGACGGTACAAAGCGGTAGCGGTTAAAGCGAGGGGTCAGGGAGCATCAGGGGCGTACCACGATCACAGAGACGTGATCGGTTGAAGCGGAGAGGCACTGGAGGCGGCTGGCGACGGTGGCGGAGCTCAACTGGAGCGGCGGCGACCCGAGGTAGAAGACGACGGCTCCCCGGCGATCCAGGCGGAATTGGGCTAGCTCAGCTGGTTCACGAGATGCGCAAGGATGGGGCGGAGCGATTGGCGAGATGGGGACGGCTGCGGTGGAGCAGGGAGGGCGAATTTGGCCGGAGAAAGGAGGACGGTGGCGGCGGCGATGATGAAACCGACGGCGACAGTGGTGATGCCGGTTCTTTTATAGAGCTGTGAAGCAAAGGAAGCGGCTGGAGATCGAGAAACGGTTCCTGTGGTCGCGGTGGCAAGCTAGAAGACCGTGGAAGCGGCCAGCGCGACGTCGGCGGCTCGCCGGCGCCCATGCCGCGCGCTGCCGGTGTGTGATTCGCCGGTGCACTGTAGCTGTCCCCCCCCAATTTTTGAAATTCAAACTGTAAAACTCAAATTACTTTCAAATTTGTATAACAACTTGAAAATCTTCCAATGTATGAAATCTTCAGAATTTCAAGATCTACAAGTTTGGTATTGAACACTTTTTCAAATTCTGCTCGGATTTTGAAATTTGAGTTTAAATTCAAAAAGGGACACATTTTGCAGATTTGGTAATTTAGAAATTACTTTTGATTTTGTATTGAAACTTCAAAATATCCAAACATCAAAGTTGTTCATCTTGACCAGACCTACAACTTTGCTGTTCAAAACTTTTTCAAATTCAGTCTCCATTTTGAAATCTTAGTTTGGGGACAAAAATGAATTAAAACTGAAATTTGTCTATTTTCAAAATTACTCCACATTTTACACTAAAACTTTGAAAACTCAAAACACCAAAGTTGTAGCCCTTGAAAAGTTCTACAAACTTGGTTTTGAACTTTTTCCCAAATTTTGCTTAGATTTTGAATTATTTCAAAAGGGGTAAAACAGGGTTTTGAATTTTAGGGTTTTTGGAGGGATTTCAAATTGGAATTTGTTTCTACCTTGATTTGTGATTACTTAATGATCAAAACCTCACCCAAGGGCATCATTTGGACCAACATGACATGGTTGACCAAATGTCACTCTTGGTTGACCAATTTACTTTTGAAATTCTTTTACATTTTCCCCAAATTTGAATTCGAATTCGAATCGGAAAACTCGCGACAAGTTTTGGGACTCCAATTCAAACTCAATTTTGGAGCTTCATTTTAGATGTTGTACTTAAGCTCATACCCTACACTTGACACTAGTGTGCAACACAGTCGCGCACTTCAAATTACGCAGGGCATGTACTAAGCATTTGCGGTGGTATTCGAAATTAGGGTTTTCGGTTTCAAGGCACACCACAGAGTAACACATTCAACCTAATGAAGTAAACTCGTTTTAGTTGAGGCATAACAATGTTAACCTAATAGAAATGCTTTGCAATGCATTATGATGACATGGTAGATTAATTAGCACCATAACACCCGGGGTGTTACAGCCCTTCCCCCTTAAAGAAATCTCGTCCCGAGATTTAAAGCCTTGAGTTAAGTAATGGAAAAGGAAACGTGTCAAGCAAACACGTCCAAGACTTGTCTACAAAACCGATAGGGGTTTTCTGCATTACAAAGATTTTAAAAGGATAGGTTACAATTTAAAGAAGAAATTGCAACCTAGATAGAAGCAAAGAACTCCGGGAACTTTTCCAACAGGTAGTCTTCCGATTCCAGGTAGCCTCCTCTTCTGAATGTTGATTCCATTGTACCCTGTACCATTTAGTGGTTCTACTTCGGGTAACACGATCTTTTCGATCCAAAACTCGGACAGGATATTCAGAATATGTCAAATCAGGCTCAAGTTCAACTCCATCAACATCAACAATTTGATCAGGCACTTGAAGACACTTCTTCAATTGCGATACATGAAATACATTGTGCACAGCCGACAGTTGTTCAGGCAACTTTAACTTATATGCTACCTGTCCACATCTTTCAACAATTTGAAATGGGCCAATATAACGTGGTGCGAGTTTACCTTTGACTCCAAATCGGTTAACTCCCTTCATGGGGTGATACTTTCAAATAAACATAATCCCCTACTTGAAATACCAAAGGTCTACGCCTTTTATCAGCATAACTCTTTTGTCTGGACTGAGCAACTTTCAAATTATTCTGGATCTGTCTAACTTTTTCTTCTGTTTGTTTCACAAGATCAACACCGAAAAACCATCTTTCTCCCGGTTCTGACCAATTCAAAGGAGTTCTGCACCTGCGGCCATATAATGCTTCAAACGGTGCCATTTTTATACTCTCTTGATAACTATTATTATAGGAGAATTCTGCTAATGGTAAACATTCATCCCATTGATCTCGAAAAGTGAGAGCACAAGATCTCAACATATCTTCTAGGATTTGATTTACTCTTTCAGTCTGTCCCGAAGTCTGAGGATGATAGGCTGAGCTATGTATAACTTTGGTACCCATTGACTTATGTAACTCCATCCAGAATTTGGAGACGAATGTGGACCTCTATCAGATACAATAGTTCTTGGTACCCCATGGAGACTCAGAATCCGCTCTAAGTACAATTTTGCAAGTGTCACAGTGGAGTGCTTCACTTTTACTGGAAGAAAATGTGCTAATTTAGTAAGTCGATCTATAATGACCCAGATTGAATCAAACCCCCTTGAAGTGGTGGGTAAACCCGTAATAAAATCCATGCCGATATCATCCCACTTCCAAGACGGAATGGGCAATGGTTGCAACATCCCTGCTGACTTCAGACGTACAGCATTTACTCTTCGACATGTATCACATCTGGCAACATACTTCGCAATTTCAATTTTCATTTTTGTCCACCAGAATCTCTGTTTCAAGTCCTGATACATCTTATTACTCCCTGGATGAATAGAAATCCTTGTACTATGTGCTTCATCAAGAATGAGCTGACGTAACTCTGGAACCTTTGGAACCACTAGCCTGTTCTTAAACCACAACACATCTGCATCATCAATGCTGAAATCTGTCTGTTGACCTGTTCTAACTTTTTCTTTGATGTGAGCTATTCCGGAATTATTTCTCTGGGCAGATACAATCTGATTTTTGATTGTTGATTCTACTGTGACATTAGTCAACTGACCTTGTTGAATTATTTCAATATTCAACTTTTCCAATTCATAACACAAACTGTAATCCATTGGCTTCACAGTCGTACAATTGCAATGATTCTTTCTACTAAGTGCATCAGCAACCACATTTGCTTTTCCGGGGTGATAGTGTACTTCCAAATCATAATCCTTTATCAATTCAAGCCATCTTCTTTGCCTCATATTCAATTCTGACTGAGTAAAGATATACTTTAAACTCTTGTGATCTGTATACATGTGGCAAGTATTACCCAACAAGTAATGACGCCAGATTTTTAATGCATGAACCACAGCTGCTAGTTCAAGATCATGTGTCGGATAATGTTCTTCATGGCGCTTCAACTGTCTGGAGGCATAAGCAATGACTCTGTCTTCTTGCATCAATACGCAACCAAGGCCAATACCCGAGGCATCACAATAAACATCAAATGGCTTTTCTATATCTGGTTGTGCCAAAACTGGAGCAGTTGTCAATGACTTCTTTAGAATTCTAAAAGCTTTCTCACATTCTGGAGACCATATGAACTTAGTTTGATTCTTCAACAGTTCTGTGATTGGCTTGGCTACCTTTGAAAAGTCAGGTATGAATCGACGGTAATAACCCGCCATTCCTAGAAAACTTCGGACTTCATGAACTGAGATTGGTGGTTTCCAATTCAAAATATCTTTCACCTTGCCAGGATCTACTGCTACTCCTTCCGCTGACAATACATGGCCTAAGAATTGCACTTCTCTTAACCAAAACTCGCATTTACTGAACTTGGCATACAGTTGGTGATCTCTCAGACGATTCAGAACAACTCTGAGATGCTCAATATGCTCTTCTTTACTTTTGGAATATACCAGAATATCATCAATAAACACAACCACAAACTTGTCAAGTTCCGGCATGAAAACTGAGTTCATCAGATACATGAAATGTACCGGTGCATTGGTGAGACCAAAAGACATAACTAAGTATTCATACAACCCATATCTGGTGGTGAATGCAGTCTTTGGGATATCTTCAGGTCGAATCTTGATTTGATGGTACCCTGATCGAAGATCGATCTTTGAAAACACCTTTGCCCCCGCAAGCTGATCAAAGAGCAGATCAATGCGTGGCAACGGATATTTGTTCTTAATGGTTACTTCATTTAGCGGTCGATAATCAACACACATCCTTAAGGTCTGATCTTTCTTCTTAACAAACAGAGCTGGACATCCCCATGGTGAGGAACTGGGCCTGATAAAACCTTTGTCACGTAACTCTTGCAACTGATCCTTGAGTTCTGCCAATTCATTGGGTGGCATTCTGTAAGCTCTCCGGGATATTGGGGCAGTACCCGGTTTTAACTCAATCACAAACTCTACATCTCTGTCTGGTGGCAGACCTGGTAGATCATCTGGAAACACATCTGGAAATTCACAGACTACGGGTATATCACAAACCTCTTGTACTGAAGTTGCACATATCCTTTCAACGGTTCTCTTTGGGATAGGAAGTTGATAAGAAGATGAGATTTGTTATCTGGCAGGTTCAACCTTATAGTTCGGTGCAGTGCATCTATAAGGGCTCCTCTTTGGTACATCCAATTCATACCCAGGATTACATCTATATCCTGTTTCTGTAATATTATCATTGAGGTAGGGAATATATGCCCACCTAACTCTATAGGTACGTCACATACCATCTCCTTAGTACACAGTCGTCCCCCAGGTGACTGGATAAAGAAATCTTCTTGTGTTCCCAAAATTGGAATGTCATGCTTAACAACAAAGGTGCGATTTATGAATGTATGCGATGCACCTGAATCAAATAACAGTACTGCTGGATGATTAGCAACAGGGAACATACCCATCATAACAGGTTCTCCCTCTGGGATTGCAGTAGCTTGAGTGTAGAACACACGTCCGGTCTTCTTCTTCTCACCCTTACCCTTCTGAACATTCAGATTATTGTTCTTGCTCTGAGATTGTTGCTGTTGTGGTACAGGAGCTCTGGGATAGTTGGGATTGTACTGCCTTGGATACGGGCAGTCCTTTGAAAAGTGGCCTGGCTTTCCACAATTGTAGCAGGGAAAGTTATGGGTGGCTGGTGCTTGGTTTCGAATACCAGGGGCATTCAGCTGTGGTGTAAACTGCGGGGTTGCGGCAGGACGATAAAACGTCTGCGGCTGAGCTTGGTATTGCGGTGGACGATGAGTTGGGCGGAAATGGTTCTGAGGGTGGTAAATAAATTTCTGGCGCTTCTTAATGCCGCCAGACGGGCTTGAAAACACTGGCTTCTTTTTCTTTGACTCCTTGTGCAGTCGGGACTTCTCTTCTGACGCAATAGCCACGTTGACTATCTCATGGTATGTAGCATTATAACAGGTGACTAATGCTTCCTGGATTCTGGTACTCAATCCTCTCATGAAACAGCTTTTCTTCTTCGCATCAGTGTTCACATATTCTGCTGCATACTGGGACAGATGATTAAATTTACCCACGTACTGCAGAACTGTCTGGTTTCCTTGCTTCAGCGAGAGAAACTCCTCTAGCTTCATGGCCATGACACCATCTGGGATATAATGTGCTCTGAAGGCTTCACGAAACTCCTACCAAGTGACACGGTGGCCAGCAGGCCGTGCGGCGACCAGATTCGCCCACCACGCCCCTGCGGCACCTCTAAGCTGCTGCGCTGCAAACACGGGCTTCTGGTGCTCTGTGCACTGTAACAGTTCAAACTTCTGCTCCATGGTACGGAGCCAGTCATCTGCCTCTAGCGGCTCATCTGCTTTTGAGAATACTGGCGGACGGGTATCGGTGAAATCCACATAGGTGGTTTCTCCTCCATTGTTACGGCCTCTACGACCCTGATTTCCATTCTGATTCTGATTCTGAGCCAACAGTGTAGTGGCATTAACCAAAGCGGCAATAGCCTCTGCCAAGGTGGGTGGAAACGGTGGGGGATTCGGAGCATTGTCCCCTTGCTGAGAAGTTCCAGTACCGTCCATCTGTTGTACACAAACCATATTTATATACATCGCTTTATTGAATTAAAAAGCATTTAATACAGAACTTGTATACACATACAAACTTATCTTACATTATTTCATTACAAACTTGCTCGCAAGCAAGAAACTACCCACTAAGGTTCTTAGAAAGCAGGAAAGACTACTCTATTACATAGCCATCCATGTCAACACTTCACTCCTCATCATCATCGCTGATCACAATCACTCCATCATCAACCTCTGGAGCACTTGTACCAGTGACATGACTTGCATCATCCCCACTTTCCATCATGGGTTCATCTTCATCATTGTCCTCTACACCAGGAACAACCACGGCACCAACATCATCTTCCACTGCCTGGGGCTGATGATTGGGATTCATCAGATCATTTAGCCTATGGACTTCCTCATGCAGAACAGTATTGTACTGCTCCAGGTGTGTCACATAAAGCTCCAGCTCACGAACACGAGCTCTGGCTTCTGTCTCCTTTTCCAGAGACTCGTTCTGGAACTGCTTCCAAAAACGCATGTTGCGCTTCAGTCGCTCCACTTCTGATGTAAGCCTTGCAACCTCTGATTCCGAATCCGGGTTCGGATTACGACTACTTCTTGCTCCATCAACTCTGGTGGCCAACTGATGACGCGGCACTCCTTGCGGACCCGTTTTCTTGCGAGGAGTTGTCTTCACACGTGCCATCCTAAAGCAAGATAGAATTAGGACGATGAGAACAGATAGGGGGATCTAAAGGTTAGCATGAATAGGATTGAACTTTACTTAACCCAAACCACTTTAAAAGGGAAGGTAACTTAAACAGGTTAATTAAACATGATGCATGCATCGTACTTACGATCTAACAGAAAGATTAAGCAACACATGCAAACTTTATAACATAGGGCACTATACATGATACTTCACTACGAAGCTTTCAAATATGATCTAAGGAAACTATAGAATAGATTAAGATAAGCAAAAGCAATTTGGACCCAAAATATCAATATTAAGTTTATTTGACCCAAAACGTTTTGAAGTTTTGCAAAGTAATACTACAATAACTCGAGTGATTATGCTCTGGTACCAACTGTCACAGAACCTCCTAATTATGATGGCCCACAAGTACACGTCATTGCCATAATGACCTCTGACAGTCGTACTTATGTTCACCATAACTTAAAAGGCCTGCTTTCCTCCGAACAGGATCCAATCATAGGAGTATTGCAATATTACAACAGTTTATTCAAAATATTCAACAGAGTAAAGTAGCGGAAGTCTTACAATAACTTAGGTTACAAACCAGTTTTTCAAATCTCAAAACTTATGTAACATTATTACAAACCATTAGTAGAGAAGTATCGGTAGTAACTTTATTACATCACA
This sequence comes from Saccharum spontaneum, assembly GCA_022457205.1. Taxonomy (NCBI): domain Eukaryota; kingdom Viridiplantae; phylum Streptophyta; class Magnoliopsida; order Poales; family Poaceae; genus Saccharum; species Saccharum spontaneum. The sequence continues at coordinate 6,369,473 of CM039612.1, forward strand.
CAAGCGAGATGCCTTGCCCAAAGGCCACACAGTTTACTCGTCGTCGCTTTCTTCAACCACGACGGTCATGCAACAAGGCTCGAAGCAGACTTGCTCATGAACCGCACCTGCAACAAGGGGTTCAACAAACCCTGAGTACAAAAGTACTCAACAAGACTTACCCGACTAAGACAAGGACTCCAAGGGCATGCTAGCTTTAGGGAATCAAGGTACGGGTAATCAAGAATCAAAATTTTCTTTTGCAGAAAAGCTTACTAAGATAAGTCCTTATCTTCAACATTTTACTTTTACCATTGATGGTTCATTAACCAACTCTAGGTGATCCTAATCTAGATCAAAGTAATTATCATCAAAACCTTTCTTATTCTTTCTTTCAATTCTAGTTCTTAACTACGATGCAGGACAGGTGATCGAGTCTCCATAACCGAGGAGCAACGACGATTCGAACCGAGTATACCCAGCTGGGGATCCCTAACATCACGACATATGTAGAACCGAATCTGCATATATCAACCCTCATTTAGATCTCCCAAAACCAGAGCGTGTCCATCGCCACCCGAGAGTACAGTACTCCTCGAACCCGGCCCGATTCTAGCCCCGAGGGTACACGCTACTCCCGCCATCTCTCCACTCCCAGTGCGAGGTTAGACGTTCTCGTAATGGAATCACCAACATTTTGGGCTTACCCAAGGCATGAGGCTAGTTGCAAAGTCTCGAAACACAAGCGGGCCATACAACGGACGGTCCTTAACTGACAAGGCGGAAACACTACATTGAGACTCCTTTCTCAATATATGTTAGCAGTGGCCAAACCACCCGCCCGATCTTCTAATTCATTCTCATATTTCAATATTCATTAAGTATGCCGTCATGGCCATGTAAACATTGCATTTAAAAGCTTAACTTCTAAGCATAGCGAAGCATACTACACATTTTCCGTAAAACAGGTATCAAGGTTAATGTCGTAATAATCAAGGATGGTAATGCAGCAATTAGGTTATCACTCAACTCCTAATTACTTAATGCAATAAACCATAATATAAATATTAAAACATTTGTAAAATAACAAGATAGGGTTTAAATGCACCGGGGCTTGCCTTGCTCTGACACGACGACTGACTCAGACTCGAGAACTCCTCCGTCGGGTCCGGGATCTGCCGACGATCGCTCTTCTCCGGAGGCCTGCTCGACGACTTCGGCTTCTTCGAAAGCGGTGACTACACGAATACATAATATGCTTTAACATGATGCTCAATGATAAACATGATGCTTGATGATTACATGCCACGTTTTACGATTCGAGTACAACTTCCCTTCACGGTACAGTCGTAAACAGAAAACCTACTAACTAGTAGCGACGATTCCCGCGATACCAGCTTTTAACCTAACAAGCTACTAACGAGCTCAATCATGAAATTAAAGTGCCAGAGATCACAAAAGGGTAGTGACCTAAGGACATCACTCAATCAAAAGGCACACAACACTTAAAGTTCTCAAATTAACATTTATTTTCTATCTAAATAATTAGGGCATAATTAGAAGTTGATTAAACTTTATCTAAACAAGCTCAAACTTTTTCTATGGGTTAACAATGATTTATAATAGTGCCATAATTAATTTCATAAATTTTGGATAAATAAATTAATTATTAAAATTACTGGAAGTTGCATTTAATCTTTATTGGAACCAATTAATTCTACTGCATAAAGTATTCAAATTCATGATTTAATATTTTTCCTACATAGTTTATACATTGAGAAGCTTATACAAAAATTTTCATGAATTTTGGAACTCTACACAATTTTTAAACAAATAAACAAATAACAACACTATTTATTTATTTGAAAAACAAAAACAAAAACAAAAACAAAACCGAACTCGGGCTGCTTCCTCGGTCCGGCCCAACCAGGCGGCCCGCTAGCGCGCCCGCGCCCGCACGCGACCGGCCTAGCCGCGGCCCAGCCCAGCGCTCGCCCGCACCCGCATGCTCTCTCCCGCACGGCCGCTGACACGGTGTCCCCACCTGTCATCCCTCACCTCCCGCTCGACGGCTCGCTCCCGCGCGCTCGCTTGCTTCCCCGCGGTGGCCGGCCGACGACCGGTGACCCAAACGACCAACCGAGCTGACCAACATCTTCTACACGACCTAACGAACCCGTTTTGCTACTAAACGCCCTAGCTCAAGCTCCGGCAACAGCTCACCGACGACGGTGGCGGCTCGACGGGGACGGTGACCGGCGACTCGACGGTACAAAGCGGTAGCGGTTAAAGCGAGGGGTCAGGGAGCATCAGGGGCGTACCACGATCACAGAGACGTGATCGGTTGAAGCGGAGAGGCACTGGAGGCGGCTGGCGACGGTGGCGGAGCTCAACTGGAGCGGCGGCGACCCGAGGTAGAAGACGACGGCTCCCCGGCGATCCAGGCGGAATTGGGCTAGCTCAGCTGGTTCACGAGATGCGCAAGGATGAGGCGGAGCGATTGGCGAGATGGGGACGGCTGCGGTGGAGCAGGGAGGGCGAATTTGGCCGGAGAAAGGAGGACGGTGGCGGCGGCGATGATGAAACCGACGGCGACAGTGGTGATGCCGGTTCTTTTATAGAGCTGTGAAGCAAAGGAAGCGGCTGGAGATCGAGAAACGGTTCCTGTGGTCGCGGTGGCAAGCTAGAAGACCGTGGAAGCGGCCAGCGCGACGTCGGCGGCTCGCCGGCGCCCATGCCGCGCGCTGCCGGTGTGTGATTCGCCGGTGCACTGTAGCTGTCCCCCCCCCCCAATTTTTGAAATTCAAACTGTAAAACTCAAATTACTTTCAAATTTGTATAACAACTTGAAAATCTTCCAATGTATGAAATCTTCAGAATTTCAAGATCTACAAGTTTGGTATTGAACACTTTTTCAAATTCTGCTCGGATTTTGAAATTTGAGTTTAAATTCAAAAAGGGACACATTTTGCAGATTTGGTAATTTAGAAATTACTTTTGATTTTGTATTGAAACTTCAAAATCTCCAAACATCAAAGTTGTTCATCTTGACCAGACCTACAACTTTGCTGTTCAAAACTTTTTCAAATTCAGTCTCCATTTTGAAATCTTAGTTTGGGGACAAAAATGAATTAAAACTGAAATTTGTCTATTTTCAAAATTACTCCACATTTTACACTAAAACTTTGAAAACTCAAAACACCAAAGTTGTAGCCCTTGAAAAGTTCTACAAACTTGGTTTTGAACTTTTTCCCAAATTTTGCTTAGATTTTGAATTATTTCAAAAGGGGTAAAACAGGGTTTTGAATTTTAGGGTTTTTGGAGGGATTTCAAATTGGAATTTGTTTCTACCTTGATTTGTGATTACTTAATGATCAAAACCTCACCCAAGGGCATCATTTGGACCAACATGACATGGTTGACCAAATGTCACTCTTGGTTGACCAATTTACTTTTGAAATTCTTTTATATTTTCCCCAAATTTGAATTCGAATTCGAATCGGAAAACTCGCGACAAGTTTTGGGACTCCAATTCAAACTCAATTTTGGAGCTTCATTTTAGATGTTGTACTTAAGCTCATACCCTACACTTGACACTAGTGTGCAACACAGTCGCGCACTTCAAATTACGCAGGGCATGTACTAAGCATTTGCGGTGGTATTCGAAATTAGGGTTTTCGGTTTCAGGGCACACCACAGAGTAATACATTCAACCTAATGAAGTAAACTCGTTTTAGTTGAGGCATAACAATGTTAACCTAATAGAAATGCTTTGCAATGCATTATGATGACATGGTAGATTAATTAGCACCATAACACCCGGGGTGTTACAGCTGCTGTCAAGCCCACCTCCACCCTGTGGCATCATCGCTTGGGTCATGCCTCTACATCTGTAGTTCGGCAGGTCCTTAGTCGCCATAGGATCCCTTTTTCTTTAGATTCCAATAAGAACTTGATTTGTGATGCTTGTCAAATGGGCAAAAGCCACCAGCTACCCTATCCAAAATCAAGTAGCGTGTCTTCTTGCCCTTTAGAACTTGTGTTTTCAGATGTTTGGGGTCCTGCCCCCACATCTGTTGGTCGTCAAACTTATTATGTCAGTTTTATTGATGACTTCAGCAAATTTAGTTGGATTTACTTCCTCCGTCATAAATCTGAAGTTTTTCAAGTATTTCGTGATTTTCAGCATCTTGTTGAACGTCAATTTGATCGCAAAATTCTTGCCATGCAAACGGATTGGGGGGGGGCGAATACCAATCTCTAAACTCATTTTTTAATCGAGTAGGTATAGCTCACCATGTATCATGTCCTCACGCTCACCAACAAAATGGGCCAGCCGAACAAAAACATCGTCATATCGTTGAAGTAGGGTTATCTTTACTAGCTCATGCATCCATGCCACTGAAATTCTGGGACGAAGCTTTTGCTACGGCTGTTTTTCTGATAAATAGATTGCCATCTCGTGTTATCAATAATGAAACACCACATGAGCGTCTTCTTGGCCAAACACCAGACTACTCTTTCCTTCGTACGTTTGGGTGTGCATGTTGGCCTAATCTTAGACCCTACAATGACAGAAAATTAGCTTTTCGTTCCAAACAATGTGTTTTCCTTGGTTATAGTCCCTTGCATAAAGGTTTCAAATGTCTTGAACCCTCTGTTGGGAGAGTCTACATATCCAGGGATGTCGTGTTTGATGAACACGTATTTCCGTTTTCACAGCTCAATCCGAATGCTGGCGCTAGACTTCATTCTGAACTATCCATCCTACCCGATGTCCTTCTTAATCCTAGTGCTAGTTATGGGGATGCAACTTTACTGGATCGGTGTGATGATTCTCCTAATTTATCTAACCATGGCACTGGCCCAAGTTCTTCTGATGATACAGGAAAAAACGGCGCCTCAATAGATGCTGAATCTGGTGAAAACGGCATTGAAAATGTTGCTTCTCATCGTCATTTTATGTGCTCCCATGGGCGCGACATCAGACCACCGAACACCGAGGAAGATCCGCCTGCACATGCTGGTTCTGCCCCGACCGATCCTGCCGATCCTACTTCGCCGTCTGAGTTGCAACACCTGGTCGTGCCGGATGCAGTCGCGGGATCGTCTGTGGCTTGCGAGACTCCAACCCCGGCGGAACATGATTCTCATGCTCCCTCAGCTGTGGCCAGCGGATCAGCTGTGGCCAGCGGATCAGCTGTGGCCAGCGAGTCTCAATCGCCCGGATCTGGTGCGGATATTGTGCCTGTTGAAGCTCCTGTGCCTTATGTTGATCAAACACATGCTGGTCCTGTAACTCAACGTCAACATGGCATACACAAACCCAAGCACTACACCGATGGTACAGTTCGATGGGGTCTGATGCTCAGTTCTGGTGTTGGTGAACCAACGACATTGACCGAAGCCTTGAAGGATCCAAAGTGGATTGAAGCCATGAATCATGAGTACAATGCCTTGCTTCGGAATAAGACTTGGCATCTTGTGTCTCCTCCTCAAGGCAAAAATATTATTGATAGCAAATGGGTTTATAAAATTAAAAGGAAAGCTGATGGCACAGTTGATCGGTATAAGGCACGTCTTGTGGCCAAAGGATACAAGCAACGATATGGGATTGACTATGAAGATACCTTTAGCCCTGTTGTGAAGGCTGCCACAATTCGGCTTGTTCTAGCAGTTGCTGTTTCGTTAGGATGGTCTTTACAACAACTTGATGTACAAAATGCTTTTCTGCATGGTGTTCTTGAGGAAGAAGTTTACATGCGACAACCACCGGGTTATAGAGATCCTGATCATCCTACTCTTGTTTGTAAACTTGACAAGGCTCTGTATGGACTCAAGCAAGCACCCCGTGCCTGGTATGCTCGTCTTTGCAATAAACTTAAACAACTTCATTTTGTGCCGTCCAAGGGGGATACCTCGCTATTCTACTATCACAGGGGTGGTCAAACTATGTTTGTCCTGGTGTATGTTGATGATATTATTGTTGCAAGCTCGGCTCAGGCGGCTACAAATGCACTTCTGAAAGATCTTGAGAAGGAATTTGCCTTGAAAGATCTAGGTGATCTTCATTATTTTCTTGGGATTCAAGTGAAGCATGTTTCGGATGGGCTAGTAATGTCACAAGAACAGTATGCTGCTGAAATATTGAAACGAGCTGGCATGAGCTTGTGCAAACCGGTTGACACACCTTTATCTACAACTGAGAAGTTGAGTATTGTTGAAGGTGCACCGCTTGGTCCTGATGACTCGGTGAGGTACAGGAGTCTTGTAGGGGCTTTACAATATTTGACTCTTACTAGGCCAGACATATCCTTCTCGGTCAACAAAGTTTGTCAGTTTCTACATGCTCCAACCTTGTCGCACTGGAGTGCTGTAAAGCGCATCTTGCACTATGTGAAAGGCACACTAAATTTTGGTTTGAAGATCAGGAAGTCGACGTCAGCTATTGTCAGTGGTTTCTCTGACGCCGACTGGGCCGGTTGTGTAGATGACAGGAGATCAACCGGTGGCTTTGCTGTATTCTTTGGGCCCAACCTTGTGTCCTGGAGTGCTCGTAAGCAACCTACAGTGTCTCGTTCCAGTACCGAGGCGGAGTACAAGGCCCTGGCAAATACTACAGCAGAAATTATGTGGATTCAAAGATTGTTAAAAGAACTTGGAGTTCATCATTCTCCAGTAGCACGACTTTGGTGTGACAATGTTGGTGCCAAGTATCTATCTGCGAATCCCGTGTTTCATGCAAGGACTAAACATATTGAAATAGACTTTCATTTTGTACGAGAGAGGGTTGCTCAGAAGCTACTTGACATACGATATATTCATACGGAAGATCAACTTGCTGATGGCTTTACCAAACCATTGACGGTATACAAGATGAAAGATTTTAGGTCCAATCTCAACCTTGTAGGTGGCTGAGATTGAGAGGGGATGTTAAACAATAGGATACATTGTCTAGGTTCTTTGAACCGGTATATGTTGTTGAGCACTAGCCCGCACGTGTTGGCTCAGGTAGTTGACGTGATAGAGTTTGTTGTTAACAAGATGATAAGGATAGATTAGTCTAGGGTTTGTTGTAACAAACACCAAGTTGTATATGCCACATAGGGGGCTTTTCTCTATCTATTTAACATGCACCGAGAGCCCCAGGAAGGGCAACTCTCGTTCACCATTTGTTTTTACACGGTGGTCGAAGAAACTTAGGTATATATGAACTACATGGAATTGGAAAAAGCAAATGGCAAGCCACATCAGCGATTGCTACAATGGCACATTATTACAACAATGAAAATTAGAAGAACCAAACGCTTGCTATAATACCACATTATCATAGTAATGATAATTAGAGGAACCCATGGAGGAGTGTCGACGCCGTTCCTAGGACGATGGCCAGGAGGGGGAAGACCGTCAGCTTGGCGGTCTCCCTGGACACCTTGCTGTTGACGGTCTCTTCCCTGGACACCTTGCTGTTGACGGTCTCTTCCCTGGACACCTTGCTGTTGACGGTCTCCCTCCTGACGGTCTCTCATCAGCTGGCCACCTGCACCAGGAGGAGGCGTCTCTTCATCTTTGATCCTCAGCAGGGGAGGCCAATCTGTGTTATTCAGTTGTAGGTCTGGATGAAACTTGCTTCTTTCATATTCTCCTTCGACGAGTGGACATCCCTCGACGTGCAGGTGCGTGAGCTTACGGCCGCAGCGTTGGAGGCCAACTACCGATCGTAATTTGGGGCAGCCGACGATCTTCACCTCTCGGAGGTTAGGGAACAATGCTGGTGCACTGCCACTGCCATCGCTGTTGCCACCGGTGCCCTCCCACGCGTCAAGCTCGGCCATGTCGGTTAACACCATCGTCCTCAGCGATGGAAAAGCACCGAGAGACAGTTTGTCGAGCTTCGGGCATTTGATCAGTTGTAGGCACCTCAGCTTCTCCACGCTGACCAACCAGGAAGGTGAGTTGATGCCAACGTAATTCTGTATCTTGAGATCCTCGAGGTTTGGATGAGGTCGGAGGCCTTCGAGGACTTCCAGATCGCTCTGCGCCGATCCTCTAGCTGCACTGTCACTCCGCTGCCCCCACTCGAGTTCTAGAGTCTTGAGATGTACCTTGGCCCCGAGGCGTGCACTCTTAGCCTCATCCCTGCTTCTGACCTTGTCAAGGCACTTTATGGTGAGCTTCCGGCGGAGAGAATTGAGCCCCTCCAGCTCCTTCATGTCGTGCCCTTGTTTCGTCCTGCGTGCGTGGAACTCAACCGAGTCCTGCAGCATTCTCATGCTCCCGATGCTAGCTATCTGTGCGACCAGTGCGATGTACTCCTCCTTGCCCATATCAAGGTGCCGCAGGTTGATCAAGCGTCTCATATCTTTGGGAAGGCGGACGTCATCACTGCTGAAAATGACACTCAGTGTCTGCAGGGGTAGTAGCTTGGTGACATCGTTACTGAGACATCCGATGGTGCTAGGAAGGCCCAAGTACCTCAGATGCTCGAGCTCACCGATGCCCACTGGTACCGCAGGGATGCGTGCAGTGTTAGATAAATCCAACACTCTCAAACCCTCGAACTTGCTCTTCAGATCTTTTTTCTTTTGAGGAATCAACTCGTTCATAATCTCATCAGTTGATGTGCTGTTGCTGGCCGGCGAACTAGTTGCAGCAGCTGCACCGTCTTCGTCGTCCTTGTCGAAGACTAGTAATGTCCGAAGCCTTCTCAAACCATAAACTGCCTGGAGCTGGCCCAAACACTCCGTGGTCACAGATAAGTGGCCAACTGTTGTTGGAGGGATGCCACTGCTTCTTCTATCGATCCTATGGTAATAGCTTGAACAGACCGTCCGTATCATGGAGTGGATGTGCTCGTGGATCTCATAGCATGACATGCCTGCTACTTTTTGGAACAAAGAGCGTTGCACCAGAGCATCAAAGTACTCCTTTGCTACGTGGTCCACGGTCCTCCCACCTTTTCTCTGCGGAGCCTCCACAAAACCGAGAGCTGTCCACATCCTCGTCAGCTTTTCCACTTCAAATCTCCATCCCTTTGGGAATATGCTGCAGAATGCGAAGCAACGCTGCAGGTGCGAGGGTAGCACCTCAAAGCTTGAGAGGTGATCTTTAACAAGAACATCTTCAATGAGACCTTCGATTGTGATATTCCTCAAAACACTTCTGTTCCCTGGAGAAAAACATGTATATATATATTTATATTTATTCATTTAACATTATTTATTGGGCTCAGTTACCAGAAGTATGGAAAGAAAGACTAGTAGCGAGAGTGCATCTAGGACCATAGTCCGTAGTGCTTTTGGCGAATTGAACGACAACCAGCCTCTGCTCCGTTGAGCTTCTCACAGTGTTGCTACTGCTGCTGCAACACACTACTAGTACTATACTAGTAGCATACTGCACAAGGAACAGCTACAGCAGCAGCCCAAAAGTGCAGCCGAGCACACCCAACACGATTAAGAGACTAAAACAATGCATTTCAAGAGAACTACATGTGTTTAGTCCTAGGAATAAATCTGTTGTGCTTGGGATCAATTAAAACAAATGACATGCAGATGAGAAACACTAGTAGAAAAGAGCTCTAAGCCGGCGGTTCTCTTTTTTTTTACTGACGGTTTCACTTTAGGGTCGGCTGTGTAAAGAAATGGGTGGGCCACGACTTTGTAGTGGAAATCCATTTCCACAGGCGGTTGTCATATGACAACCGTCAGTGTAAATGTAACATTTTCACTGGCGGTTGGCTTATGACAACAGGCGGTTACTAAAGGCAACCGCCAGTGATGTTTCTGGTATATATACCCCTCATTCCTCCCCGAGCAAAACTGTTCATCGCAGCCACCTTCCATTAGAGGGCATTTTGGAGGTCCAGATCTCTAAAAATATAAGGGGAGAGGTTTTGATCTTGATTTTTTGGAAGAAGGTTGATAAGAAAGGTTAGTTTATGTCTCTGTACCATCATTTTGTTCATTCTTGCTTAATTTGAGTTACTTTTTGGATCTAGGGTTTCACTATGAGTTAGAGAGAAGAAAATCTAGCTTCTTGTCTTTATTTCTTCTAATGAGGTTGCTTAAGATGGTTACATAATGTCTCTCCTCTCTCCTTTTTCATGTTTGCTTCTCAATTTAGCTAGTTTATGCAAGATAAATATTCCATCAATGGTGTGTTCTTGTGTATTTATGTAGAGAGAGAAATGTAGGTTTTTTTGTTATTTTTTTAATTATGCTCATTAGGTTTTTTACTTTAATCTCTCTCTGTATTTCTCAATTTATTTTATCCACATGTATCTATTTTAATTATGCTACTTAGGTTTTGTAATTATGCAACTTAGGTTTTTTAATTATGCTACTTATTAGGTTTTTTACTTTAATCCCTAGCTACCCTACCTACACCCTAGCTAAAACCTCACATAAATCGTAAACCCTAGCTAATAAACCATAGCTATACTCTACCTCACATCAAAAGGTGCTAATAAATACTCTCTCTCTCTCTCTCTCTCTATATATATATATATATATATAGAACAAAGAAGATGCACATACATTGTCCATGCATGGACTGCAGAAATGTTTGTTGTATTTGATGACACTCAACAAATCCTTTCTCATCTGGTCCACCGAGGATTTATGAAGGATTACTTGATTTGGACAAAGCATGGAGAGGGTAGCTCTGCGCCTTATACAACTGAAAACCCTGCGAACATCGACGTCGATGGTCCAGATATGCTTGTTGGCGGGTTTCAATTTATGAAAATGAGCCAAGGTTAATTGATGAAAATGACAAGCATGCGATAAGAAGAGCAAAAGGGACATGGTTTGATGGAATTCAATTTATCTACCATATGAAGCCTGTTCATATTGTGCAATGTTCAAAATTGAGTTTCAAAATTGATGAATCGGAAAGCATGTAAATATATTGAATAGAATAATACATAAGTGATTGCAATATGGGATGGTCTCGCTCATAAAGCTCGCTAGTCTAAATCAAGAGTTGTGAAAATGGGTTTTCATGATGATCAATTGATATGGAAACTTGAATGATCTTAAGATGAACATAATTGAGAGGGAACTTATAGAAACAATCTGGTTAGTCAAGCAAAAGTCAACAATGCAAATGAAATAGTTTTCAATATAATGTGTGCTTGAAGTTGATTCAAGACAAGAAGTGACTTGATGGATTGATACAGTGAAGATAGCAAGGAAAGGGCTTCGAGGTACTGAGCGAAAATGAAGGGCAAGCGATGGCTTGGAGGCCGAGGTCTCATGGCTAGGTGAAGAAGAGAGCACTTGCATTGAATCAAAATATTAATCAAGCTATGGAGAGTCATGTTATATTGAGGATCAAATCATTGTTGGATTATATATGGAAATTAAGTGACTTTTGGATGGAAAGTGTAGTCTTGACTAAATGGTTTGAGAAATCCAAAGTCACAACTCAAGGTGGTTCATCTCAAAGGCAATAAAGGTGTTGGAAGCCCTCAAATGGTGAAGATTGAAAAGAAAACCATATGTGAAGAATAAGAAACTCAAGCGGTATCAATTATGTATTTTTAATTTCTTGGGCATAGTAATGGCGTACTATCATGAATGTTGCAACGCAAAGTGATAGATGTGATCTAGAAGTGCTCAAAATATCCCAAGTGAGAAATCTGAGTGAGTAACATCAAAATTAGGATTAATTGGGAGTTGGCTGGGAAAACCGACCTAGGCCAACTTCCCAACTGGCTAGGGACGATTTTGGTAGATTTTGAAGGCTAACAGCTAGTATGGCCAAAAAATTAGCTTGGGTTAGTTTTTGCTGAAAAGTGCAACAGTGACTAGTTTTGTGAGAGGGCTATTCATACCCTCCTCCAACAACCCTTGGAGGGTTGATAATGCTTTGTGCATCTCCCTAACTTTAGAATAGCCTATTGAGCGCTCCTAGTTCACAGTAGCTGTGGCATTTGTGTGAAAAGTGAGATATTCTTTGAATTAAAGAGTGCGATTTGAGTATTGTGACTTGTGTGAGCATTAGAGAGCTAAATCGAACCTTGATTGTGTGAAACAACATAAATAATACATGAATCTATATTTAAATTACTCACCTATGCCATTCATAAAATCTAAACATACCACCTGATATTATGATAGATAATCAACGTAACCCAATTTGCATATAAATTATCACTTTTGTTATTATTAAAAAACTAAAATATCCCCTCAAATCTATACCTAACACTACTACTAAAACGATTATCTCAGGCACCCATTTTTTATTAATAGAGGCTTGGCATTGAACCCGCAACCTGCCGTTCAACAATAGCACCTCTCTACCACTACACCACACACTCATTATTGGTGTATATAATATGCTCTCTTTTTATATCAATATTTCATAATCTTATATTGAATATTTTAGCTATTAATTGAACTCAAATGAAAAACATTTAACTACAAAGTTTTAAATCTTATTGAGCACTACAACTTTGGTATAGGATGTCTCTCCATCCAAGATTGAATGAAAAATTCAAAACTTTGAATCTCAAAATATGTGAATTTAAAACAAACATATGAGACTTTAAAATACTTCGTATAAAAAACTTATCAATAGAAAACATGTAGCTTAGGTCGGCTACTACAACTTTGATATTAACTATGTGAACATTTGAGGTCGTTTAGGAATTCTAAATTTTGAATTTCAAAATCTATAAACTTAGAACACATATTTGGGACTCTAAACAACTTCAAATGAAAAACTTTTCATGTACATAGTGTAGACTGTATTGAGAACTATAACTTTCGCATAGCCATGTCAAACATTGTTTGATAATTTTAAATTTCAAATTTAAAAAATCTATGAACTTGCAACAATATTTTGGGACCCTAAACAGTTTCAATTCAAAAACTTTTGAACTACAAAGTTGTAGGTCGCATCAAGAACCATATTTTTGATATAAAGTTTGTCTTCATCTGAGTTGATATGAAAAGTAATGAATTATTTTTTATATAACTATTTATAGAGACAAACATCTTAATACGCCCGCCTCCATAAATCGATTTTAGGAGATGGACGCTTAGAACGATTGCCTCCAAAAGTCGAGTTACGGAGATGGACGTCCTAAGACGACCGCCTCTGTTAATCGATGAATGATTTTTGAAGACAGACATCTTCCTAGAGCGCCCCTGACCATTTATGTAGGCAGCCGCTAGGTGTCCCTGTCTTAAAAAATGATTTGACTCTATCTCCTAAAATCATTTTTCTAGTAGTGTAAATTATGATCATCTATGACTCTAAACATCTTGTAAATAACCATAAAGAATATATTTGTTTCTACGTTACCAACTTCTATTAGTATTAGTTTATTAAAATTTAATTTAAGTAAACATACACGATGTGCCATCATTAATATCAAGTACGCATGTATCCACGAGCGATAAATATATATATGTTATTTTCTAACATATCTATATTGATTGATAGTGTAACCATACTACACATATAATTTCTTGATAATTTAGATATGTCTTCCTAGTCTTTGGGATTCCTTTAGAGTAAACAAATATTATTAGGCTTAAATATTAATACCCTGTTGAGGATATCCCCATCCTAGATATGACTTTAAACTACACCACCCATCTTAAGCTACATGATGCATATTTGAAATGACCATTTATAACACCTTAGTATTATAAGAGTGCGTGTATGACCTAAATTATTTTGAAAAGTGCAAAAGGAGAGTTAATAACAGATGCAATAAGCATAAGATCGAGTTCTAACTTATCTTGAGGTAATTTGTAGTACCTAATAGGATTAAAATTTGAAAAAAAAAATCCAAATTTAAATTTATGACATCATGAAAGATATGTGCTCAATAAGAGCCACCATAGATTAAGCTAAGTTTTCAACTAAATATATGTTGAAGATACATTGAAGGTGTCATAGAAAGGAATGAAACTATAGATGTGGGTGACACTATTCGCCTAAATGACTGTTTAAATGTGTTTGCCTAAAAATCCATCTAAACCAAGTTTCTACGGTAAACAGAGGCCACCTATATTATTGTTTAATCCATAAAAAACTGTCCAAACAGTCTAAATGGAATCGAGTTAAACATGATTAAACGGGTTAAATAGTCATTTAATTCACAGTTTATAGTGAATCGGAGGCTAAAGCTACTGTATTGATACCCAGCTAACTACTGTGTAGTGAGATTTAGTTTATTTCTTTTTTTTTTGCTAGAATACTTATTTTCTACATGTGAAAATATGTATATACTTTCTAGCATATTTTGACTTTTTCACACAAAAATATGTATACTTTGGTGTCACTACATAAATTTTGACCTTGTTGCACCCAGTGACGGAGCTGATCAATTTTTACGCCTAGGGCCATTATTTAAGTATGTAAGATGTCTATATTCAGTCAAATACCAATATTATTATAAAACTAATGTACAAATGCATGATTTTAGATGATGTCTCATTCATGCACTCGACTCCACAGCATAATTAATAAAATCCCATTGCAGATCTTGTGTACTGGGTGAAATGCCCAAAAATATTGAGTAATAACAGTTCCAGTTTATTGTTAAGAAACATCTCATTCATTCATTTATGTGAACTGGCATGAGATTATCTGAATTGGGAAATTCAACATTAAAAAGACAGCTTGGGATTTGGAAACGGGGAATTTACCTCCTCTAGTTGCCTCACCGAATGCACACAACATTAAAACATAGTAGCCTGTAGCCTGCCTCTAGCTACTGTTCTGTGAGCGATGCCAGGTTGTCGGCCACACGCACTACTTCCGTGTGCCCGCCGCAGCTCCGAGCCGGCACTACTCCGCGACGCCAGGTCGTTGGCCAGCGGCTGACCGAACCTCCCAAATGCAAGTGTATGACGTCTCTACTTCAATTTGTTGCCCAGCAAGCTAAGGATCCACTTGGTGGCCTGGTGGGGAATCGTTGATTGGAGAGGGCGGAGGAGCGTGCGTGCTGGCTCGACAGTCGCTAGGGTTTGTCAATTTCGCGATGGCGATTCAGATTTTGAGAAGTGTGAAGGAAACTGAGGAAGGCGACGGGAACGAAGGCTTCACGCAGAGCAGGCCGACGGCCGAGACCTGACAAGCGACGAAGGCATGGGCCGTTTCCGTTTTGCTGGGTCGTCCACGCCGGAGAATTTCAGAGGTGTATTTGGAGTTTCTGGGCCGCGTCTAGGGCTACGGCCCCAGTGGCCCTAGGCTCATATCTGTCCATGGTTGCACTGGCAAATTTTTAATGTAATAAGACCAAAATTGATGCTATAACATATTATCGCATCAATTTCGTGTTTGATGTGGGCCGAGATGCAAGAGAAAACCATTAGGGTTGTTAACTCCGTTTTCACATCATCTAAACAGTGTAAACACTAAACGAAGGTTACCAACTATTTACCTCTTAACATTTAGGATGACACTAATAAAGTAATAAAGTGATAAGTTTATCATAACTCAATAGAGGTTATATACTTATTGTTTCTTACCCCTCCCTATCTATTATACTTATTGTTTTTCTTACCCCCTCCCTTTCTCTCTCTATCTCCTTTTGCTTTGGTTTGATAGATTGTAGAGATGGAGAACCTTAGATACTACTTGTTTTTTGAACATTGTGAAAAAAAATAGAAACTATATGAACTTATTACGTGGACCCCATGTATATGAGCTACTTATATTGTGGCTACCCTAATGCTTATTATATATATCTACATATATATTCCGTGCAAGAGCATGGGTTAAATAGCTAGGCCAGTGGACACAACTCGATCGAGTTGCATCCTTTTCTGGACCAAGATATATATAATACTTATATATGTCAATAATATATATGTATATATAAACGCACTGGAAATATATATTGCCTCAGCTGTATTGATTTTAAATAGCACTTACCAGGGGAAGAGAAGTTGACAAATTGGGCAGAGAGACTGACAAATTTGCGAGCTGCCAACGGGGAGCCATGTAACTTGCCAACATTTTTCTCAAGGTGTTCCTTCAGTTCCTGGGGCACGGCCGTCGCACCAGTTTGTATTCGTGCTTCCTCCATGAGCAAGAGCTTGAGTTGTGCAGTGTCGTTGATCCCATTGAGGACGATTTTTATTCGTCGCTGTGGCCTTGCATCCATACACCTACCCAGAGTATCCAAACAAATCTGAGCTCGAGATGTCAAAAGAATCCGGCTTCCTTTATTGTTTGCACCCTCCTGCTGCTTGAACGGGGCCAGCACCGTTTCCCAGGTCTTCCTTTGCAACTCATCACTGGTTTCGTCGTTGCATACGTCGTCGAGAACAAGGAGGTAAGGCCGCCGGGAGTCTTCAATCTTCTTTGTAATCATTTCCTCAATAGTACTGGCAGAAGGAGGAGGATCCCTTCGAAATGTGGACTTGAAGATCTCCTTTAAAAGATCTTCTGGTTTGACCATGCGGGAGACGCACACCCATATGCGGAGCTCGCCGAACTCTGTCCTAGTGTCAGGATGGTGGAATGCCCACCGAGCTAGCTCCGTCTTCCCAATCCCACCATGGCCAATGATGCCCACAACTCTAGTTCCTCCTGCACCTGTGGTGAGTTTTACCAAATTGTCAAGCTCCTGCTTGTACCCAAATAACTCCTTAGTTCTTTTTGCTGAAGTCGTAGTGACGCCGGGCCTTGGGTTGTGTTGTTGTTTTTCCCGTAAATTCTTGAGGAGATCTTCTGAGATCTTCTTGGCGTCCTCCGAACGATCGAGCAGCTGCTTCAGCTTTTTTGCAGATCCTTTAAATTTTTTTTTCCTTCCCTTGAACTCAATAACCTCGTACTGGAACTTGTCCATGAACTCCTCCGCCGCGTCTTGAATTGCATCCAGTAATTCCCACAGGCTGCACCAAGTATGCTCGTCCGTGATGGAGTACTTCTTCATGTCTTCAACGTTGCTACGCATTGACTGTAGAGCTCTAGCCACTTTCTCTCGGTTGTCCTCGAAGTCCTTGTGGAATTGGTAGTTCTCGCCTAGTTTGGTGCGTGCCCAGTCCATGAGCTCCTTGATGGTGGGCGCCAAGAACCACCCAGCCACTGCAAGAATAGCTGCTTCCGCCATGGCGCGCGGCGCCACCAATTAACTCACCTGCCAAATTTTTTTTTCGAAAGGCGGCAAAAAGATTTGCCGGATTTTTATTAGACGAAGAAAGGAAACAAAAAAGGTAACGTAATTACAGGATTACAACACCACTATAACTCTACTACCCACCTAGCACACCACCACTTTGTACCTGAACTTGACACAAAGGGAGAAAGAGAGAAAAAGAGAAAGAACAACAACTGATGAAAACTAAAACACTACTAACTCTATTGCTACCCAAATTAATCGAGAATTATTCATGAAATATATAAATCTACTGTATTTCCATACATATCATTAGATTTAGATGCATAATAACTAGATGGGATCATGGGAGGATGCACGCATATACAGATCCACGCTGTCGATCGACCAACAAGAGGCACGCACACACACCAGCTTTAATTTGACACACAAACACACAGCCACCTCAAAGCTAAACAGATTGCATATCGGTTTAAATTAAATTAAATAAATTTAGAGCTACATATGTACTCACCCACCCCTCGGGCCTGCGCTTCCAGAGAACCAGCGAAATGCACCGCAGTTTGACGACGATGTTGAGATGCTATCCGGCATCCATGGCCGCCGGATGCATCTGCGGTCACTATATATACGCTATAGCTCGATCGATAGGATCAACGCTAGCGAGCTGTTCTGAATCTAGCTAGCTTGCTTGCCACAGGGGCGTACTAGTATTGATTCGAGATTCAGAGAGTCTATATACTGCACCTCAAAAGTCAAAACTTTGGGTTCCTTGATTCTTTAATTATTTGTATTAAATATAGAGGCCTCTTAAATAATACTATTGTTGTGAACGGCTACGTACTTCTTTATTGGCTCAACCACCACCCAACCAACCTAGGGTGCGTTTAGTTCATTCAAACTTCCAAAAATTTTACAAGATTTCCCGTCACATCGAATCTTTGGACGTATACATGGAGTATTAAATATAGGTAAAAAAAATAACTAATTGCACAGTTTGTCTGTAAATGTCAAGACGAATCTTTTGAGCCTAGTTAGTCCATGATTGGATAAATTTTACCAAATAACAACGAAAAATGCTACAGAAACTTTACACCAACTTTTACACCATCTAAACACTACCCTAGGGCCTTTATTTGGTCCATCATCTGGTCTCTTGTACTATAATATATATAGAGAAAAAATGATGCATGTACCCTCTGTCCTTGTAAGGGCGTCTGCAACAGTGTTAGCTACGTAGCTATCTTACGTGGAGGTGAAAGACAAAAGCAAAGACTATTTTATATATTTTTATTTTTCTATGTACTATTGTACCCACATATTCCTCTCTCAAATTCTTGGACTACGTGAAGTAGTTCAGCTATTTGTTCGTCGCTAGTGACTACTCTATCTCCTGCCACTAAAAAAATGTGTCATCTTTTGACATTTGACATTTGTCATTATACCTGAAAAACAAGTCATAGGTCGTCATTTGTGACAACAGGTTGACGAAAACTGGAACGTCAAAAGATGAGCGTCTTTAATGACAACTTATGATGTTTAGGTGTTAAAGTCATAACACTGTGACGTTTAGTGATGTTTTGATCAGATGTCATACCATAATCGTCATAAGGCCAATCTCAGTAGAAGATTTCACCTCCTAATTTCCTAGATGTGAAATTTAATATGAAACGGATCTCTTTCTCAGTGCATAGTTTTATTGCACAGTTTGATTGGGTTATTTTAGCCCTTCGTGGGTCCTGTCTCTCTCTCGTTTCAACGCGTACAAGCGCCGCATCGACACCGCACAGGCGGTCCACCCACCGCAGCGCCGGGAAGAAGAGCCTGGGCCGGAGAGTCACCGCGTTGCTGCCGCCGACGAGCCGATTCATCGAGCTATCGTGTGGTCCGGTGTTGCCTAGCAGTCAGTTGAACATGTCGCTCCCGTTTGCCAGGGATATAGCATATTTGCTGATCTCCACGATGAAGCTAGTGACTCACAGCAAGATTTTCACAGGAGCAGAGCCAAACTGACTCACACAAGCTGGACGAAGGGGAAGGTATGATCTTCAGCCGTCACAGCCACTACCTAAAAGGTAGAATTCTCCTGGTGTTTTTAAATAGTAGTAAAACACTATCATTAGTCATAGCATATGGGATCCTTATTAGGAGACATTTAGGCCTTGTTTAGATACACTCCAAATTTCAAATTTTTACACTCTCTTTCCATCACATCAAATTTTGGACACATACATGAAGCATTAAATATAGATAAAAAATAACTAATTGTATAGTTTGGTTGTAAATCACGAGATGAATCTTTTGAGCCTAATTAGTCTATGATTGGACACTAATTGCCAAATACAAACAAAGTGCTACAGTAGCCAAAGTTGAAAAAATTTGTAATATAAACAAGGCTTTAGTAGAAAAAGTTTATACTAAATTTTGAATGGTAAAACACTAGGAGAAGCTCACCTTACTAGGAGAAGTAGAAAATTCTGGTTGTGAGCGCTAATGATAGGATTACATGTTGACTGAATAATCTGAACTCTCTGAAGGGGATCATGTCCCTGAACTTGAAGAAGCCCGCTGCTGCATCCTATTGCAGATGTGTACAACCAACTCGGAGCGTAGCTGCTGCAATGGCCGTACGTCGTCGTATCTCCGAGCGGTGACTTCGGCGGCCAACACCGGACCAACACCGCGCAGGCTGCGGACGAGCGTGGCGGTCGACGGCGCGTGCAGCGACGCGGGACGCTGAGAAGACCTCAACGGCGAGGAGCCGGTGCAGTGCGTGCCAGTGGTCGCCGTGGGACGCCCACACCAGCATCGTGTACCTGTGCCCGAGCCGGTCACCTAGACGGCCGCCGTTGCCATGCCCCTGACCATGCCTTGCCCAGACGGCCGCCGCGAGGAGCAGAGAGACGGTGAGGGCAAGGAGGAGGAGTAGGGGACCTCACACCCGCCATCCCCTCGGAGCTGCGCGCGGTGGACCTTGTGCCCGTGGCCGGCGGAGCCGCTGAAAGCTCTATGTTTGGTGTTGGTAATTAGTGATAATGCCTAAGTACTAATCCTATGCCTAAGTTATATATAACATATGAGGATTAGTACATTCCAAGGTTGGTGGCAAGATGGACATGGTGATCATGATGGCCACACTTGGATTTGGACACAACCCTATGTGATCAAGGCAAAGGTATATGCTTAAGGGTTGTGTTTTAGTAACCAAGACACCTAGTGGGTGTGGTTACATTATAGGATAGATAGCCGTACTATAAAGAGGGAAATGACGTGGCTATTGAACTCCTAAGTGCCTATAAGTGTGCATTTCATAATCATATACATTTGGATAGAATTAATAACGCCTCGAAAAATGATTGTGAAAATGCTAACACACTCACACATGACGTGATCACTTGGTGGTGTTAGCACATTTGCGATGGCGTTGGAGTTTGAGCGGTAGAGAAGGTTTGGGGTCCTCTCTCCCTCCCGCCGAGCGGGATTTAGGCGTTTTTTAGGAATTGAAACGCCTATTTTCCTTTACGCCAATGTCGAGATTTGGAGGCGTTGTCACATCTTGTTTCATGAGCTAAAACATGTGCTAAAGTGACACACATACTTAGTCTAGCTCGATCTTATGTGAAAGGGTGAATCAAACGGAGGCGAACGGAGGTCACAGTGGTGACCGGACGCTGGACCGGACGCGGTTTCTGTGTGAGCAGACGCGTCCGGTCAGTGTTTAGCGTGTGTCCGTGTCTCGGTTCTCTGATCGGACGCGGTGGCGCGTCCGGTCACGACCGACCGGACGCGTCCGGTCGTTGAGGGAGCTTACTGGACTCCAACCGGACGCTAGTACTGTGGCGTCCGGTCAGTTCTGCAGCGCGTCCGGTCGCTGTTTCATTGGAGCGCGGCTCAGGCTTGACCACCGCGTCCGGTCTGTTACGGGACCAGCGCGTCCGGTCGTACTTCACTCGTCCGGTCCGCGCGACCAGCGCGTCCGGTCGGTGCTTCGCAAGCGTAGGCACTGTGCGATCGGCGCGTCCGGTCACTTCGACCAGCGGGTCCGGTCAGTACGACAGCATCATTTTCAAGTGCCTAACGGCTATATTCGAAGGGGTACGTCTATAAATACTCGTTGGCCGGCTCAAAGCTCTCTCTCTCTTGCATTCTTTGACATACTTGTGAGCACTTTGAGCTAAGCAACTCCCCTCCCACTCATCTCTCTTGCTTCTTTGCATATTCGAAGTGAGATTGAGTGATCCAAGTGCATTTGCATTGTGAGATTGCATCTAGTTGGCACTTGGTGGTTGATTTGCTGCGCGATTCTTGTTTCTCTTGGTGGTTGCCGCCACCTAGACGGCTTGGAGCAGCTTGGAGACGTTGGCAAGAGTTGGTGATTGTTCTTGGCCACCTACGGTGATTGTGAGGGGTTTGTGCCTACCTCGGCGAAGCGCCAAAGGCAACATTAGTGGATTGCTCGTGTCATTTGCAACCTTTTTGCCATTTGGTAGGTTCTAGTGGCGCCTTTTTGAGAGGCTCGGTGTGAGACCGATTAGCCACCGAACCACGTGGTGAAGAGGGACACAACGGGGACTAGCGTGCCGGCAAGCATGTGAACCTCGGGATAAATATTCGTGTCATCATTCTTTTGGTGATTAATCGATCCCGGTGGTTGTGTATTGTGGAATTCATCTCTTGATCATATCGATTGGTTGGCTCAATACTTCGCCCCTCGGTGATACCCTTCTAACTCTCTCTTGTATTAATTTCTTAGTTACCTTGCTAGCTTGTTAGCGTAGCTCTTAGCTTGTGTAGCTAGTTAGCTTTAGTTGTAACTAAGTTGTGCGGTTTGACTTGTGCGGTTGATTGCAAATATACTAGAATTGTGAATTGGATAGGTGTCTTGCAAACACCCCGTAGGCTAAGCAAAACTCGCATCTCGCTATTTGTTATATTGATAAACTTGTTTAGCTTGTCCTTGTAGAAATTTTTAAAAGGCTATTCACCCCCCTCTAGCCATCAAGACCTTTCAGCCGCGCGGCCTCACACGCCGCCTTCCCCTCCGACAGCATGACCGGCTCTTCGCGCACGGGATGAAAGGAAGGAAGGCTCTCAGTGGGGTTTTCTAACGTTTTGGAAACAACGCTCACTCGTTTCGTCCCCATGAAACATTTTCCTTCTCTCTCCTCCTTGATATATACAAAAACTCCATTTCTTCTGATGTGGCACCCTATTTAATGTGCATGAAACCCCTATAAAACCTGTATTGAGACTGACCTAAGATGACACATTGTTGTTGTGTACTTTTTTCGTGTCCACGCCGTCCGAATAGCTAGCTAGCTACCTGTTGGGACACCCTAATGAAGGGTGTCTGCGGCGGTGTCCTCAAATCGCTAGCTGAGGTGGTGTCCAAATAAAATAAACAAAGGAACTCGATTTGCATACTCGGGAAATGCGTGAGGAGCATAGACACGGTGTTCATCGATAGAAGTGCGAGACTAGCGCTTGGTTTGTTGCTAGCTAGTCACTTTTTTACGCTCTCTCTCCACCATCTCGAATGGATTTAGATGATTGGTGATTTTGACAGTTCGTTAGACCCGCCCTAATAAGAGCATGGCTAATAAGCCCGCCGGCAGCTGGCTGTATAACAGTGCCACATCACATCAAGCCATCAAAGAGAAGCACTCGTATAATGAGCCGGCGATAAGTTGCTTCTAACGAGGTTTAAGTATTTTATATATTTGAATGGACAAACAATTTCTTGTGGCTCTATCTTTGTGACCAGGCGAAGCAAGCTACTGTCACGAACTTGGGTAGCTAGGATAGGAATTTGGAATAGATTAGCAAGAATTTGGGGAAGAATTTGGAAGCAGAGCTCGGATGGGAGGAGGGCAACAGGAGATTGGGGAATAGAGATTTCAGTTGTTCATTCCATAACCGTCTTCTGTTACAAGGGTGGCATATAAGAAGCAGCGCCTGCACACAACTCTGGGCTAGGCCCCTACGCCTACCTGGGCCAAACCCGATTACAATCGGCCAATACGGCCCAACCACACCAACTCCAAGCGACTAATGAAACGATCATCAAAATCAGCCACTATCAGTAGAGCTCCTAACACCCCCTACTTTAGCAACGACTTGACCCCAAGTCATAGGAAATCTTCTTGTGAGGTCCTCCCAATTCTCCCAAGACGCCATCAAAGGAGGATGGTGTTCCCACTGCACTTTGACTCGATCATTTTGCCGGCCACCCAACTGGATTGTCTTCCGATCAATAACCTGAATAGGAAGCACTGCAAAAGAAGGATCAGTAGCCACAGTGGAGAGATCATCAAGAACTTCAGTGTTAGGTGGAACATGCTTTTTGAGCTGGGAAATATGCACCACCGGATGGATCAAAGCTGTTGAGGGCAATTACAACCTGTAGGCAACCGAGCAACCTGTAGGCAACCAATCCCACTCGAGCAGTTATCTGAAATGGCCCATAAAACCGATAAGAAAGCTTATGATTTGACCTGAAAGCCAGTAAACTCTGGACATGAGGCTGTAATTTCAAATAAACTTTGTCTCCCACTTGAAATTCTCTTTCTGATCTATTCTTATCTACTTGATGTTTCATCCTTTGCTGAGCCCTTAATAACTGTTGCTGAATCAATTTGTTCAGTAACTGTCTCAGAGTCATCCATTTTGCCAGATCAGGAACAGTAGCAGCCTGTGGTCTGTGGATCAATGATTCCTAGCTGCCCGGGGTGATGTCCATAGAGCACTTCAAATGGAGTGGTACCCAAGGAAGACTGATAAGCAGTGTTATACCAGAACTTAGCCAAGGGTAACCATTTGCTCCAATCTTTTGGACAAGAATGGACTGCACAACGCAAGAAACCTTCAAGGCATTGATTTATTCTTTCAGTCTGCCCATCCATCTAAGGATGATAAGAGGAGCTCATCAAAAGCTGAGTATCAGATAGAGTAAATAACTCCTTCCACAGAGCACTTGTGAAGATTTTGTCCCTGTCAGAAATTATAGCACTAGGCATTCCATGCAACATGTAAATCTGATCAAAGTACTGCTGGGCAACTTGCAATGCAGTATAGGGATGAGATAGGGTTAAGAAATGAGCATATTTACTGAACTTATCTACTATCACCAAGATTGTATCCCATTTACTAGATTTAGGAAGGCCTTCAATAAAATCCATACTTACAGTACTCCAAGCCTGCTCAGGAATAGGCAAGGGTTGCAGCAGCCCAGGCAACCTAATATGCTTCACTTTGGCTTGCTGACAAACCTCACAACTTTGCACATAAGTTGTGACACACTGCTTCATTTTTTGGCTAGGAGAATAGTGCCTTGATCCTGTGGTAAGTAGCAGAGATGCCTGAATGGCCACCAATTGCACTAGAATGCAAGGCCTGCATAATGTGCTGTTGTGCCAAAACATTGTTACCCACCCAAACTCTACCTTTATGTCTGATGATACCATTAATAAGAGAAAATCCTTTGTCATTCTCCGTGACACAGCCAACTGAGTAAGTAGAAGTTTGGCTTCTTCATCATCCTCATATCCTTGTTGTAATTTCTCCAACCAAGTTGGTGTCCTGTGAGAGATAGAAAAAACATTCAATGCATCAGGTGTTCTAGAAAGGGAATCTGCAGCAGCATTAGAGATGCCTTTCTTGTACTGGATTTGATAATGTAAATCCATCAGCTTGATAAGAGCTTTCTGTTGGAGCCTAGACACCACTTTTTGATCAGTCAAGTGAAGAAGGCTCTTATGATTTGTTGTAATGATAAAGGTCTGGCCATGCAAATAACACCTCTATTTATTCACTGCCATGATCATAGCCAAACACTCCTTGTCATATGTGGATAGGGCTTGATTTCTTGGGCTAAATGCCTTACTGAGAAATGAAATTGGGTGACCATCCTACATCAAAACTGCTCCCATTCCCGTATCACTTGCATCAGTTTCTATGACAAAAGTCCTAGAGAAATCTGGAATTATCAGAACTGGAGCTTGGACTAATGAATCCTTGAGTAGCTGAAATGCCTGCTGTGCTTGTGGACTTCATTGGAATGTCACCCCCTTCTTTAGAAGTTGAGTTAGTGGCTTACTGATCATGCCATAGTGCTTAATAAATCATCTATAGTAACCAGTAAGACCCAAAAATCCTCTTAACTACTTCACATTGATTGGCTGAGGCCACTGTTGGACTGCAGCTACCTTAGCAGGTTCAGTAGCAACCCCTTGTGATGAAATAATATGTCCCAGATATTCCAAGGAAGGCTGAGCAAAAGCACATTTAGACTTCTTCAACAAAAACTGGTGGTCTTGCAAGATTTTGAACACTTTTTGCAAGTGATCACAGTGCTCCTTCAAGCTTTTGCTGTAAACCAGGATACCATCCATGAAGACAAGCACACACTTCCTCAATAGTGGGGCAAAGATAATGTTCATTGCTCCCTGAAAGGTAGCTAGAGCATTTGTGAGCCCAAATGGCATCACCCTGAATTCATAAAGTCCACTGTGTGTTTTGAAGGCTGTCTTGAATCCATCTCCTTCAGCCACTTTGATTTGGTGGTACCCAGACCTGTAGTCCATTTTTGAAAAATAACTCACTCCAGCCAATTCATCTAATAATTCATCAACCACAGGAAGATGATGTTTGTTCTTCACTGTGATAGTGTTGAGCTGCTGTAATCAACACAAAACCTCCAAGTACGATCCTTTTTCTTCACTAGTAAGACTGGTGATGCAAAGGGACCCACACTATGCTGAATAATTCCTGAGGCAAGCATTTCTTGAACTTGCTTCTCAATTTTAGTTTTCTGCACTGGGGCATATTTGTAAGGCCTCACATTGACTGGCTGAGCACCAGTGACCAAGGGAATATGATGATCATAAGCTCTTGATGGAGGTAAGCTAGTTGGTTCTTGAAACAGCTGATCAAACTGCTATAGAAGGGTCTGAACAACTGCTGGTGGTTGATCATTCACCTGAGACTCATTTTGATCCCCTGTCAGAATAGAAGTAGAGGAAACATCTACTGTTACATCAACCTCTTTGTGATCCAAGGGACATATAGCTTTTAACTCCAAAATATGGTGCACAACCTTTTTCTTCAAGAGCCCTTTTAGCTTGTGAGAAGTGATCTATGAACATTGAGTTACAACATCAGAAATACCTCTCAACATAATTCTCTTCTTCTGATAAGTGAACTTGATCAATTTCTTTCTCCAATGGATCCACATAGGGCTTGTAACACTCCGGTGTTACGCAAGCATTTGCATGCAATCATATGCATGGCATTTCATATCATCATAATCATGTGTGATAATATTATAACTTGAATGAAATAAAAGCTTGGAAAGTGGTATTTAAGATGTAATATATTAATGTGCTAATCACATTCCCTCAAAATTTTGCAACCATAAATTTTATATCACTTAGAACTATAGTTCAATTTTTGGAGCAACTAGATGACTCAAAGTTTTGTCAAAAACTTGTTCAAAAATATTAATTAAAAATATTAAAAAATACTTCCTATTTTAGCTTTTATTCTGCAATTCAAAATCTATTGAGAATTTTTAGTTGGCCCCTTAATCAAAGTTGTAGAGAATTAAATTCTAAGCAACTTTTATTTTTGGGTCAATTCCAGAAAATATCTTCTTCTTGTTCAAAATGGGGTTTGAAATTTGTGTTTGAATTTGATTTGAAATGAAAAATTTAAAAAAAAATCAAAACCGGCTTAGCAGGCCGCCGCCTCGGCCCGGCCCAGCCAGCCTCCCCTCCCTTCTTCCCGCTCACGCGCACGCACGCTGTCGCCCCGGTAGAAATCGCCCGCCGCGTGGCGGCCGCATGCCGGCGACGCCACCGCGTGGCCGCCGTGGACCCCGCGCCCGCGCTCCGCTTCAAAATCGCTCGGGCACCTGGTCTCCCTCCCACTCGCGCCTCGCTTGCTTCCCTTCTTCCTCCCTCTGGTGGAACCGCAGCGGAACGCCGCTCGCCACCGAGCGCCTCCACTTTCACCGCCCTGTTCTGGCACCGGTGGACCATCACCGTCCGATTGGCCGTGCACAAGGCTTCGCCCCATTCTCCCCTCCTCCGAACGGGCGTCGCCATCTCCTCGTTTGCTCCGGTAGGGCTCAATTTCCCTCGCCCCGCCGCGCCACCGCGTCGGTGCCGCCTAGCCCATGCCCCGCGCACCGCCGCACTCGCTCTCTCTCTGCCCTCCCGCGTCTCCCTCTCGAGTTCGCCACTCACTTGCGAACATCGCGCGCAAGGTCGCTGGTCTCGGCTTGGCCGGAGCTGGCCGTTGGCCGTCGGCCCCCGCCGCGACGTCGAGGCCACGGACGCCGGCGAGGACGCTCTGTCCCCCTTCCCTCTTCGGTCTGGACTGGGCTACGCCCTGTGGGCCGCGCCCCGAGCGAGCCGGCTCGGCCGTTTCCCCCGCCGCGCAAGCCAGGCCGAGAATGGCCATGGGCCGCTTGCCTCCCCGGGCCGGCCCAGTGCCGTTACGAAAAATTCATTTCTATTTTCTTTTATTATTCTTGATGAAAATGCTTTGGAAAATGTTTTAGTAGTCATTTCAGCTCCAAAAATTGTGAAATAAATTTCTATAGATTCATTGGAACCAGGTCTATGATATAAAATTATTGCATGTCAAATTTGAGATACTTTCCTGTAGAGTTTTTAATTAACTATTGAAATGACTGTTTTCTTGATAAATGCTTAATAAATCCTAGAAAAAAATCAGAAAAATGTGATTCCAAGTTTGTTAATCTTTTAGTGCCATGTACTTGCTTGGAAAAATTTATATCATGTCTGTTCTGTAGAAAATTGTGTAGGTATAGTTCAAATGCTTTCTATCACTAATAATTCTTATTTTTGTTAATTAAATAAATTTGAATAAAACATACAAGTAATAATTTTTCTATAGTGTTTGTTTACTATGTAGAAAGTAGAAAAATTTCTAAATCTGTTGTTTGATACTTTTTATAATGCAAAGTATTTTAATATTCATTTTTAGGCCTTAGCTTGTTATTTTTGTATAGACAGTTCTAGTAATCCAGATGCAGTGAAAATCTTGTGTCAGGCTAGTTTTGATATTAGTAATCCACTGTAATTTTCTAAGATTTTTCTGTGCTACTAAACTATGTGTTGCTGTTCAAGCATATGGCTAATTAGGGTTTACATTCACTCTTTAATGCAAGATTAGTTAGTAAACTATACTTTGGTGTATCTTTGAAGCATCTTGAGTGTCAAAGTGCCTTTGCATGGTAGAGAATATTGGTGGTAGTTTTCGAGTACATGTTCTTGGATGACGTAGACTACCTTGTAGAAGAGTCGTAAGTTCCACGTAATCCAAATAAAGTAACATGCTCATTTACATCTCATGCATTTATCATCATCCTCTCATGTCATCCCTGTAATGCACCTAGGCATGAGCACTTATACTTCTGCATCATACAGGATCGCAGGAAGTGACCCCGGTAGCAGTTCCCGAGGACCCAGAAGAGCAGTCCGAGGTGCCAGAGCAGGAGTTGACCGAAGCCGAAGAGGAGGTCGGTGAAGATCTTCCGGAGTGCCCCGACCACCGTTCGAGCTCGTTTGAGAGAGGCAAGCCCCGGAGCATTTCTTCCCCGGTTTGCTAATAATTTATTATTAACCTTACTTAATTTGATGCATTACGTTTAGGAGTTGTTTGCAAACGTTGCTGCATTATACCTTGTTTCACCTTGCTTTACCCGATCCTTGTTACCCTGGTGTCCGCGGTCAATAATTGCTTAGTTTGCTTAGACCGGTAGAAGTTGGGTGATTGCCTGTCATCCGCGAGCTATAGAGGATTACCTGGATTTATGTGAAGTATGTCATATGAGAATGACTAAGTGTCAAAATGAACCTGAGACCGGACGGAAGCTTGCAGGGTTTCGGACTGTAGTGTCTTCCGTCTGTGTCGATTAAGAACCGTCCGTTGTTAGGCCTCGAGTCATGTTGAACGCATGCCTCACATTTAGCTGGCCGAATAAAGTACCTTTCGACCGCGAAGCCGGGAGATTATTCGGGCCAAGTGGATTGCCCGCAACGCACTGTACCGGAGCAGTAGTGGCAGGAAACGGGGGCGTGATGATAAGGCCAAAGAGCAGTCGGGCGGCCCCTGGGTACATGTGGTTCCTGGCAAGCTCGCGACTTTACCTGAATGGTTGACTCGGTGACCAATACCTCACTTTAGCGGGTGAGTGAGGTTTGTGTGAGGAATAAATTACCAGTTGGTTAATAATCTATTTGAATCGCCATCGTTCACTGGATAGTGAACACTTGACTTGAGCTACTTCATCATAGTAATATTGATGAACACTTGGATAGTTATGTGGAAAATGACATGGTAATTATTGTTAATGATCAATGGTAATTCTTACTTGCTTAATTACATGGTTACTCGGGCATAAGTGCAACATAGCTGACAGGGTAATAAAGATTAAAATACTGCATGCTTTTGTAAAAGAACTATTAAGTTAAAATGCTTTTCTTGCAAATGAGTCAGCTACCCCACCAAAAAGCCTATCATGATCCTTGGTGTCGTTTTATTTTGGTTCTGTCGGGTAAGTCTAGCTGAGTACCTTCTCGTACTCAGGGCTTTGTTCCCACTTGTTGCAGATGGACAGATGTACTATGGTTACTGTATCAACTGTCTCTACCCTGCGATGGGCGAAGCTTAGGACCATGGGCAATGGTCATTCACTACTTCTTCTGCGATGGGCGAAGCTTAGGACCTGCGATGGGCGAAACTTAGGCACTTTATTTTAAAACGCTGTGTGAGTGAGTGATTTGAACTACTGCTTCCGCTACTTTTATTCAAAATTGGTTTGTAATAACTATGTTTAAACTCCGATGTATTTTGTGCCGCGAACTTTTATGTAACTTATGACGGTGACCGCTAAACTTAGTACGATCTTGGCTGTTATGTGAATGGTTTGAAATCCGTCGAGATTTCACGGACTACCGGGTTATACGGGCTTAAGTTTGTTAAATTGTCCTCCCATTGGATGATTTTCTTACTTAATCTCGTATAATTGGGCGGTTCTGTTACAGGGCTATGCTTGCCCAACTAGTCAGACCCCAAAATCATGTCATAACCTTTCACTGGTAGCACTCTAGTATCATGAGCAAAGAACTGCCCCTGAATTTGCCACTGCATTTGGGGTATCATCTTGTCAGTGACCATGATATTACCATCAGTAGTAGTAAACTTCAAGGGATCACAAGATTGTTGTTTCTGCTGTATTTTAGAAGCCACTTCTGGACTGACAAAGGTTCCTGCACTCCCTGAATCCAAGAGAATCAATACTTCTTGAGTGCCAACAAAGCCCCTGAACCTCAATGTTCTATTCTTCTTTTTTGAGTTACTGACAGGGACAACTTCTGGTTATGGCTGAATGGCCATTATCACTTGCCCAGCTGTAGCCTCAGCGTCCTCTTCAGATGAAGAGTAATCAGGATCAGAGTCCACTTGGACAGCTTCCATGAGTTCCTGAATAACATGAATTGGAATATGAGTTGGGCACTGATGATTCTTGCCAGTCTATTTATCTCCACATACAAAACACAGGCCATTATCTCTTCTATATGACTTGAGAGCTGCTAGCTTGTCCTCAGGAGTAGATAAGCTATTCTTGGGCTGCATCTTGGTGTTGTCCTTCTTGTTCTGGACTCTGACCGAGTCTTCAGCAGAAGTGTTCCTAGGCTGAAACTTATTGAAAGGCTTAATGACCGATCTGGGTTTTGCAACCTCCAATTCAAGTTCCTGCAACATAGCCAATTCACTTGCATCTTGCATAGTTTTAGGCCTATGCAGAGCTATAGCAGAATGAATTTCCTCTTTTAGACCCCCAAGAAATTGAGTGACAAAGAATGGTTCATCATATGAAGGGTTGTACAGGAGAATGCCATGAGAGAGTTCCTCAAACCGACTGTGATATGCAGTAACTGAATCCGTCTGCTTCAATGCTTGAAGTTGTCACAGTTGGATCTGATACTGGTCCTTATCATAGCGGGAGATCACAACCTGCTTCATCGTCTCCCAAGCCTGAAACCTTTCTTTGCGCTCCATCATTTGGAGCCAAGCTTTTGCAGGTCCCGTGAAGTTCAATCTAGCAAAGCTTGTCTTCAAGGCTGGCATCATCGAATAGAGCTCAAAATACGTTTCGCATTGATCAAACCAGAATCTAGGGTTAGTGCCATCAAACTTGGGAAATTTCATTTTCGGCAATGAGGCGGGACGCAAAGACCGATCTCGCTCGAAATGATAACCAACATGGGGTTGAGGGGTCAGCTCCGGGAACATACCATTGGCCGAGCATGCCGGGGGTCCAAAGACACCTCCGCCATCATCCCGTGATTGATTTGCAGCGCCGTTCCCATGGGGCAATTCAGAGGATGATGCGATCGATGTTGCCATCGCATGAGGTCCAGCCATTGCACCTGCTAGCCCAATCCAACCACTCGGTGGAGGCGGAGGTGGAGGAGGAAGTGGCGGCAAGATTGGAGCCGTAGTCGTCGACTCGAGACGCTACAGACACAGCGCTGCCGCGTCGGTCTTCAACAGCAAGGATCCCATGGACTCCTCGGTGACGGCCTGCTGAGCTTCAAGGGCGGAGAGCTTGTCTAGGGATTGCTTCATCATGTCTTGAAAGCTCTCAAACCGCTTGGCGAGGTCCTCATGATCTGCTGCTCGGACTTCGTTAGCTTCTTCGCAGGCGCCAGCCCAAAACCGACGAATCAGAGGTAGGGAAAAAAATCTCTGGTGAAATCCGTGGGGGATCGAGGCTCTGGATACCAATTGTCACGAACTTGGATAGCTAGGATAGGAATTTGGAGTAGATTAGCAGGAATTTGGGGAAGAATTTGGAAGCAGAGCTCGGAGGGGAGGAGGGCAACAGGAGATTGGGGAATAGAGATTTTAGTTGTTCATTCCATAACCATCTTCTGTTACAAGGGCGGCATATAAGAAGCAGTGCCCACACACAACTATGGGCCGGGCCCCTACACCTGCCTGGGCCAAACCCGATTACAATCGGCCAATACAGCCCAACCACACCAACTCCAAGCGATTAATGAAACGATCATCAAAATCAGCCACTGTCAGTAGAGCTCCTGACAGCTACTATGCGCTGGGGACGGTATCCACGTGAGATTGAGCCGCATGGGATCCGAAGGATGAAGGCAGCGACGTCTGTACCGCCTGCACTCGGCTGCAAGCCGGCGTAGTTTTTCTCAGTGCCTGTGCTACAGCTGGACGAAGAGTTTACCACCCGCTTCCTTCTCTCTCGTGTGTTCTCTCTCCTCCACCTCAGATTTTTGCTAACGTGGAGTTTCTCTCAGCCTGCTGACTGGACCTTATTATACTTGCCCTAAGATGTCATCTTCAACATGACCAATAATGGTTAGTTAATAAATGCCAACTAACTACTTACCAAATTTATGCAACTATTTAATGCAAAACCGTTTTTGTCTCCCTAAAATCCCTTGTATTTAAGTACAGCACTACAGCTTTTAAATGCATGTACGTGCTATATATATACGTATATACTGCAGGAGGGAGCCACCTCATTGAAAGGGACCGACACCCACAGTTGGTGGTGTGCTGCTGCTGCTGTTCACTAAGGGTCAGCAGCACATGATATTGTTTTAACACTTCTCCTTTATATATTTCCAGGGGCCTTATTTTTTTGTTGTTATTCAGAAAATATGTAATTATTTCGTTGTTATCTCGATTATACTACTTCCTCCATCATAAAATATAAGAGATTTAAAGTTTAAAATTTCTATCAAAATATAAAATATTCTGAGTCCTCGACCCCCTCTCCTCTATCTTTTTGGTAGAAACTACAAAGATTCCTTTTGTACTTAATGTAATCTAAAAGGACAGCCGGTAACTAAGCAGGGAAGCAACAAGTTAACTACTATGTCCATCCTAATTAGTGAGGGGCAAGATGATTTTTGCCAAACTCTTTATTTTGTCTGAAAATCGCTTGGATCTTTTATACTTGACGGAGAGAGTATCAGAAAGTTCCTCTACTGTCTTCTCACGAGAAGACAAAACTTCGGTCAACCTCTGCATAAACTTCACTTTGCTTTTCAATTCTCTCGCTGGAAGGACTCCAGCTATATGACAGGCTACTGCCACTACTAAATATCCAGTGGTCTCTGACTTCATTGCATCTTATCCATACTCCACCATATGATCCGATGCCTCTTGTCAACTGATCCAGTGCATGCTCCGATGAAGGAATCTTCACCGTGTTTTCCCCGTTTCAACTTGGATCTTGATCGTTCTTTTTTTCTTACATCCCTATGATTCGCAAAAAAAAAAAACCTGTCTAACACACCTGAACACGCATGTGTGATTAGGTTATCGCCCGGATCACCAAAACTACTTTTAGAAAATGGAAAATTTGAAGTGCTTATTTTTCTTACAAACATGCATATTATGATGCTATGTCGTATTTCAGACACAAACACGTAAACTATATCGTGTCATATAGGGCTTAGGAGAAAACGCATTGTGATGTAGATGACTTCATGGATGTACCATGCTAAGATTCATTACAGTGATGTTACACAAAAAGACAAGTATTCATTCCTTGATAGCACTACTAGTACTAGCAAAAAAAAAAAAACAGACTATTGTTTTCAACAGACCCTAGGTCCTGGCTGCCAGCGAGTCTTATGAATTCATAATTGTTGTCTCTACAATTTGTTGTCGCTTATGGTACATTAAAGGGGTGTTTGAAACTGTTCGGTTCCACGTTTTTTTAGCTTCGCTTCACGTTTTTTAGCCAAACGGTTTTAGATCCACGTATTCTAAGAATAAAGGGTGGAATTGTGAGAGCACAATAGGTGCGCCATAAACTTTAATTTTTTGTAGAGCTGATTCACGGTAGAGTTTATGGGACAGAGTTTGTAGAGCAATCCCAATCACCGTTATATATTTATGGACATTAATGAAAGGAACCGCAAGACATCCAACTACCCCACTAATGACAAAAATATAATAAAATATAGGAAGTAGCAGTGACTTGGTGCGGTCATCGGTGCAGTCAGTAAACCTTTCTTTTTGCCGGCCACGATGTCATCGACTCATCGCCACACGCTAATCAAGGAACATGAAAATTATTTTAGTTGTTTCAGGACAAAACAATCTTAGCCCTTGTTTAGATTGAAAATTTTTTCAACCTGATGAATAGTATAACTTTCGTCTTATTTGATAAATATTGTCCAATCGTGGACCAACTAGGCTTAAAAGATTCATCTCGTGATTTTCAACTAAACTGTGTAATTAGATATTTTTTTACCTATATTTAATACTCCATGCAAGCGGCTAAAAATTGATGTGATGGAGAGAGAGTGAAAAAACTTGGAATTTTGAGGTGAACTAAACAAAGGGTTAGATAACCAACTACTACTAATAATAAGGACAACTCACAAGTGACAATTCATAATTTTTTATGTAGTCAAACAATGACAAAATTACATATTGCATGCATTCAATTCTACTTAGTGTATAATCAAATGACCCTGTTCATTGAGGGCATGTTTGGAACGCATGAATTTCACAGGAATCTCGCAGGAATTTCACAGGATTCGGTTCAATTTCACAAGAAAAACACTGGAACAAGAATTTTTTTCCCGCAATCCAAACAGGCCCTACGTGTTCAACTTGTGCATCGCCTCTGATGTGCACTGTGTTCTGCTGCATGTTCTTCACTTCAGCGTATGATCCGATGCCACTATGGACTTGACTTCTTTTCTTTTCTTTTAATTAAAGGACGCCAAAAGCTTTGCCAGTAGTTTTATTAGAAGAAAAAAAAGTCATAGCCCGGTTTTAACAGAAAACCGGGTCAAAAACCTTACAACTAGAGGTGTAGCATCCGCCATTAAATACCACAACTAGATCAAGAAAAGAAAAACAGCCACACCAAGCATGACTAGCTCACCTTCAACTAGTTAAACTCAACTTGCTAAGGATGAACACACTGAACAAGGCCAGAAAAGCTCTGTCTAGAAAAGAACCACAACAAAAACTTGCGAAGTTTAAAACAATCTATGCATAGTCAAATGAATAGAGAGGAACTTCATTGAAGGCCAAGCTAGCTTACATGGATCCAACTAGTGTTGACGTCACAGTTCGACTTTGAATTTATTCGAAACACCTTGACAGACCAAAATCAGATATTTTTGAGACCATGTTATCGTTGAGCAGTATATTGAGGGCCTTGAGATCTAAGTGAAGAATATTATTCTCGTGAAGATATTGTAGGCCCTCACAAATTCCTTTGATAATTTTATAGCGCTTATTCCACTCTCCAGTCCACCAGACGCATCTGTAAAAGCAGCAAATTAATCAAAGGATCCCTAGTTTTTGACATCCTTGAAGTACTTAATGTCTTAACGTCAAACACTTGATACTGTTTATACATCTGGGACACATGGACAAGACTATCAACAACAAAGGAAATAGAGATGGAAAGAAACATAACACGCCACACTATCATATCATTGATATACTTCTCAAGACTCCCATTAGAAAGGTATTCAAAGCAGAGCAACCTCTCCCTTTCATCTGCCAGGATAAGCTTTCCCTTGTAGTCTTGCATATTTTGCTTTGTGTATCAGCACAGTAACCCAAAAACCGTACTATATTTTTGTGTCTCACCCTCACATCAGACAGCTAACCTCTTTTTGGAACTGATTATCATCCATACAAATTGTATTCAGTAGCTTCTTCACGGCTACAGTCCACCACTTTTAAGCAGTCCCTGCAGTCAAAGGTAACAACATTTTCCTTATCAGCATGAACAAGAGTTTTTACAGAAATAATGATTAATCGAGTGGGCAGATGAGAGTTTCTTATACCTTGTAAACCACTGCAAACCCGCCACTGCCAATTTACAAACCATCAGAGAAGTTTTTCCGTGACTGCCTTTAGAAGTGACTTTGGCAGGTATATTGTCGGCTTGAATTCTTCTTCATTTTTAAGAAGCACGTCATGGTCGCATTTAGACGTGATCTCCAAGTGATCATGTATCTTATCTTCAGAATCCATCTATAGCCGAATGGTTCGGTACCCTTCAAACAGTTACGAGACCAGGTGAATGTTGTTAGAAATAATCCACGACATGTAGTGTCCATCGCATGTGGGTGTGTGCCACATCATGGTGGTGTGCATGGCTGGCTATTTTTGGGTCATGATCGAGTTGTGTGTGCCTCTTGGATGGCAGTGTCGTGTGTGCCTCCTAGATAGCATGCAATGTCCGAGACCGAGTCTAGTTGGAGTAGTGGTGTGTATGACGCCGATTTGCATGGTAGAAGCCGCATTGTCTAGATGAGCAAGTGGCTCACGGTGTTGCTGCACGGGTCCTGCAAATTATGGCGCGAAGGCCGATATGGAGGCAAGCTCCATGGCCTATATGAAGCCCTCGTGCTCCTCTGTATTCAGTTGCCAAGTCCAGTGAATATGTAGCCAAGATACAGGCGAGTTTGTCACCGCGGCATTCGTTGCCGGAAAATAGTGTGTCTATTGTGCTTCTCTACCTCTCGCTAAGAGCGTTGGCGTGTGTGTGTTTGAGTGGTTCTTGGGCAAAGCCAACAATTAGTATCAATAGCCTAGGTTAGGGAGTGGAGAGCAAGTTGAAGATGTCAATGTTGAAGGTCAGAGACTCAAGCTCCAACAGCCTCGGCGATGGCGCACCACGTACGGTCATGGTGGAGCATGTCATCAGCGGCATGGCAAAGATCCCAAAGCCTCATCTTGGGATTCGTTCGTGCTGGTGGCGGCCGGCACGAGGTGGCGATCAACGGTGGCGGTGCGCTGAGGCAGCGGGCCATGTGTTGGTCCACGAGTGCGTGCCTGTGGCGGCACGAGGCACCATGGCAATGGTCCATTCGTTGCTCCCTACCATGGTACGACTATGGCGTGCTGGTGGTGGCAGCGTTCGCCAGCGGCTACGATGCGATGAAGCTCTGGGTCGTGTGTCGATCTGTGGAGGTGCGGGGCATGTAGTTGCCTTGTGAAGTGGAGCCAGAGTATCGGCGTGTGTCGCCGGCCGGAGAAACGACGTGCGTTGCCGAGAAGAAGACTGCAATGTTTGCGCGGAGATGGGGCATGCAGAGGTTGCCGCGTCAGGTCAGGAGGCCATAGCGACGGCCGTGGTGATGAAGGCGACGGCAGCTGCAGAACTTCGGCAACGGCAAGTCAAGATTAGGGTGTCATGGATTAGGGGGTGATTGTTAGAAATAATCGACGACACGTAGTGTCCATGGCATGTGTGTGTTCCGCGTCATGGCGGCGTCATGGTGGTGTTAATGTCTGGCTATTTTTGGGACACGATTGAGTCATGTGTGCTTCTTGGATGGCAGTGTCGTGTGTGCCTCCTGGATGGTATGCAATGGCCGAGACCAATTCTAGTTGGAGTAGTGGTGTGTATGGTGCAGATTTGCATGGTAGAAGCTGCAAGTGGCTCACGGTGTTGTTGTGCGGCTCCTGCAAATCATGGCGCGAAGGCCGGCATGGAGGCGAGCTCCATGGCCTATATGAAGCCCCCATGCTTCTCTGTATTCAGTTGCCAAATCCAGTGAATATGTAGCCAAGATACAGACGAGTTTGTCGCCACAGCATTCGTCGCCGGAAAATAGTGTGTCTATTGTGCTTCTCTACCTCTCGCTAAAAGCGATGGCGTGTTTGTGTGTTTGAATGGTTCCTGGGCGAAGCCAACAAATGTGCATGTCATCAATGGAGGGGAAGTTACAAAAACAAAGGAAAGGATTAGAATAAATGGATTACTTGTGTTACTGAGAGTGATATAGATTATTAACCAAGGAGGATCGAGCACACATGAACCACATAACTAATAATCTGGTCCAAATTCATCATGTGGATGTTGTTTGAATTTTACCATTTTACTTGTGGGCTCTGAAATCAGGGTCGGGATCTTTCATCATTAGGGTAATGGATTGAGTTTACATGTACAGTAAGAAATGCGTACACAAGGTTGATATGTGCCCTTGTGGTTTGGATTTGTAATGAGTGATTGTCAATGTGATTCGCATCTTGGATTGAGTTTGTGAACTAACCATGGCGTGAGTTGGATTGTGCAACATGTTACTTGGCTTGTGGTGCGTAGGTGTAGAGCTCGGAGGCGGTGGTCGACGGCGAGGTGAAGGTCAAGTAGGGACGTGCCGTGCCGATGGATTGGGAGCGGTGAAGGACAGACGTGAGGCTTGGGCCGAGGGACCAGGAGGCCGGGTGACCAGCCGCGGTGGCTAACATCTAGGGACATCGACAAGTGCAAGTGTACATGGGAGTGACTATATTGATCGAGTCAAGACGGCGGACATGCAAGTTGAGCAGAGGCTCTGCAAGACTTGGCGGTCGAGTAGTCGAGGACGGAGGTGACACGCGTCGAGTTGCGGGGGATATGTATGGAGTACGTTACTCGCGGACGGTTTGGTGGTTTGGGCCTCAAAATCATCAGACGGATGGTTTTTGTGTTTGGGCCTCAAAACCCGGGCGAAGGTTCCGAGGAGGAACGAGGCGACACGTGGCGGAATCATAGAGGTTGCGTCGAGGCGAAGCAAGTCTGTGCAGGAAGCGTGGCCGGCCGATTGATAGAAAAAGAGTTGGATCATTACGCCCTCAGGTCAAGAGGTTCGGCTCAAAATATCTAAGGGCATTAGTAGATTTGTGTAATAGACCTATAAATAAGATGGGGCTGCCTCCACTCTACTCCATCACTTCAGTCAGCATTTTCTTTTTGCCTTGCTAGGGTTCCTCGCTCTAGACTGCTGTGATCCAAAGATGAACTGATCGAAATCTGTGTACTCCAAATCTAAGTGGGAAGTGAGGCCCTTACCTCACCTTGTCCTTCGGGATTCAGATCATGAGTTGTGTCTTGTAATTTCCGTTTTGTGTTCTTCGCGTTCTTGTTTCTTCCCTCCACCATTTTGCTTTGATTCGTCAATTTTGGTGGTTTTGAGTCGTCCCGATTGTTTCTTGATGGGCAAGGACGTGTGTTGCAGTGTTTCACCAAAGGAAATCCTCACATTCCACACAAGCTCATAGATCAGAGTTGATTTTGTTTTGGGGAGAAAACTTGCTCTTGCACCAATTTTTTCGATTCACGGAGTTTTGGTTTGTCTTGGGCCATGATTCTTTGAAGGTAGCCTATCTACTCCCTGGTGAATCCTTGTGCAAAGTTTGAAGTCGATCAAAGTTGGTTTGATTGAGTTTTGGTCTTGGAACCGATTTTTCTTGAAGTCTGCTCGTGCATACTAGACATGTCCGGTGGGCATATCGGACATGTCCGGTAGACAACTTTTGAGTTTGGAGCTGAAATTTGGTGGATACCTACCTCATGGTGTCTAGAGGTTGTGGTTAAAATTTCATGATATTTGGACACCATTTGGAAGGCTTTTTTATTTTTCTTCTGAAGTTGCTCTGTGCTCTTCAATGCAACTTGGACATGTCTGGCAGGCACATAGGACATGTCCGGTAGGAGCTGCGGGTCTGAGTTTTGTTCTGGTTCTTTGAGAGATTTCTGGATAAGTCCGGTAGGCACACCAGACATGTCAAGTAGGAGGGCCTGAACGCTGAATTTTACTGCTTTGTTCGCTTCTTGGTCGTTTGAGCTCCGATTTTCGTTTCGTCTTTTGTGTTGACTTTCTACCATTTCAAGGAACCTATCTATTTAGGTACTCTCGTCACCAGTTGACTTAGGTATTTTAGATTTGGAAACTCGCTTCTTCTCTATAAGAGTCGAGCATCTTTTTTTCTGTCCTTCGGTTCGGGAAGCGTTTCTTGCCGTGTGTGGTGTCCCGATGTGTTCCTAGGGAACATCCATCTACTTATTTGGATCGTGGACATCATGGTGTTTACTTCGTGTGTTTGACGGTGATCTTGAGACAGCGGCTGAATATTTCGAAAGAAATTTGAAACTTATTCACCCCCTCTCGTCTCCGTTTCCGGTCCTTCCAAGAAGGAGACTAGCGCGGTTACTGATTTCCAAACAGATGATTTCTGAGTGTACTACATATGGATGATCTGCTACTCTGATCACATACTCAGCACAACCTCGCCCAACAAAACTGCGACAGATAATCTCACATTCTCACCTCAGCTGCGTAAAAAGGAGGGAGGCTCTTTAGAAGCAGGTGCCACCAGGAGCTAAGCTTTCTTTCTCCACCATGTATCCAATCTTGGAGCTGCGGACTGGGGAGCAGACACGAATGGGTAGCTGCGGAGGCACCAATGGCCATTCTTGAAGCAAATGTCTGCCTGGGGACTGGTGGGGAGCAGCAGATCTGGCCTCCCCTCCCAAGATCCAGCTGTTCTGCCTGCGTTGACCTGCATTTAACAATTGAAGGAGTAACATATTTTTTCTCTGAAACACAAGAACATCTGAATATATATATTCCATGGTGTGTACAAGTACTACACAAAACACAAAAACAGAAACAGCTTCAGGCATTATTAGGTGCTGCAAATGTGATTGCCGCGCTGGGTCATGAGCGGCTTGGATTTCTTGCCGTTTCCATGGAAGCACTGACCTGGATTAGCACTAAACTGGAGAGAATCGAAGCAGCTCAGCTCAGGGCGTGACCATCCACAACCAGCTCCGTTCTGCAATCAGCGCGCCGGCCTCACGCCATCGTGCCTCCCGCGCCGAACTCCCTCCTCCGTCACTCGCCAGTCGCCCTCGCCGTTGCACTCGCCCTCGCTCCTCCGTGTCGTGCCAACCTCCTTGCACGTCCGTCACCTGCGGCAGTCGCCCATAGCACGGGCGCGGCGACATCAAGAGGCGAACCGACCTATAGGGCAAGGTCAGGCGGCCGCTCTACCTCCCCTTCGGCCCGAACTCCCGGCCGCACTGGCCGTTTCCCTCTTCGTGCGCGTGCTGTGCCTGTTTGTGAACGAGAGGAAGAGGATCGGCTGGCAAGAATAGGCAAGAAGAGAGGGTTCGACCTGACAAAGTGCTAGAGAGAAAGAAAAGTAGAGAAGGGTTGGATTGATTTAGAAACAGTTCGGGGTTCTCAATGCAAAATGCCTATTAGCTTCCTCCTTTTTGGTACAAAATGATCAAAACGGCTGATACTTCAAAATTGCATAGTAAAATCCAAAAATGGTGAAATGTTTTTTTTTCAAATTGAATTAACTTCAACTACCCAATGGAAGTGGAAATCACATGTTTCACATTTTATATGTTTCCTGGGCAAATGCATTTAGCAAAACCATATAGCTTGTTGTGTTAGGGAGTTCCTGTTTGCAGTGAATTTTCAAGGGTGGTTCTTAGTACATAGGCCCTGTTTATTTCCACTTACAATCCGGTTTTCAGTGAAAAAAAAGCGAGAGTTCCACCAAACACTTCGATTATTTTTTGATTCTTTTGATCGTCGCTTCAGAACTTTGAACTAGCACAATCAAGAATAGAAAAAAAATCCGCACGGTATGATAATTATAACCGATTCGATTATAAGTGGTTACAAACAGGTTATACAATGTTCTCTGATCGATGTAGTTAGATGCGATTTGCTAAGTAAACTATCCCTAAAAAAATAAGAAACGGCCATAAACATCATTTGTACGTGTTAGTAGTGTAATGCAATTGTATTCGTAAATCCCAAAGAAAGTTCTTGCAATTGTTACTGTGCGGGGCCTTATAAACACTTGGCATGATCTTCTACAGAAACAATCGTCACAAGGTAAATATGTGAATTATATTTACAATGGAATCACCGGGCCGAGGTACTATAATAGAGTGCAGTGTAAATTCGGTCAGGATTGTTGATGCCTCAACCAGATACAATGATAGCATTCCATTGAGTGTTGCATGTAAGTGTAGCCATACAAAAGGCAATTTCTTCTAGGATCGTAGTATTAAGCGTACACAAACAAGTTAAAGATTAAGTAGCATATCATCATTATATCATGAGTCCGAGATTTCTGAAACAAAATACTGACTACAGATTATGATACCTCCGATCCATCCATAACTTATATTACATATAGAGTTCAATATATGTGACATCTACTGCAGATTATGATTACAGAGATGAAGAAGCAGTGGCATCATAATATTCAATACAAAATGACCTGAACTTTTGCCGTTATCGTCCTTCAGTATGTATGATATTTGAGAAGACGATCCCTTGTCCTGTAATGCTCATTGTTGAATTTGTTAATGGACCTGCTACAAGGGACAATGGCGCCTCACCATTGCTGCTATTTACCCCTGTCCTCTCCTGCAGCTGGAGAGCGACCTGGAGGTTCGAAAGTACATCGCCCATGGATGGCCTATCAACGCTGCGTTCAGCAACACACTGCTCAGCAGTCTCTGTGAATTTCCTGAAGCACTCGGGAGTTATTTCCCCCTGGAGATGAGGGTCAATGATCTCACTGAGCACGCCGTTCTTCTGGCAAGACAGCGCCCAGTCACGCAGGCTCACTTGCTCCTCAGGAAGCTGAATGTTAATCACAGGGCGCGCGCACAGAACCTCAAACAGCACGACCCCAAAAGCGTACACATCAGATTTCCTGGTGAGTTGCTTCCTCCGGAAATACTCAGGATCGAGATACCCAAAGGTGCCCTTCACCGCAGTGCTTACATGGGTGTCATCGACGTCTAGACTGGCCTTCGATAGACCGAAGTCTGAGACCTTTGCCACGAACTTGTCATCCAAGAGAATGTTGGCAGTCTTAACATCACGATGGATGATCGTTTGCTTCGCACCAGTGTGCAGATACTGGAGCCCTCGAGCCGCACCGATGCAGATCTCAAGGCGTTGCTTCCAGGGCAGAGGTGACCTTCTTTTGGTGCTGTAGAGTTGCTCCTGAAGGGTACCGTGAGCCATGTAATCATAAACTAGGATCATCTCATTGTTCTGTTCGCAGTATCCAATAAGAGATACAAGGTGGCGGTGGCGAAGCATGGACAATGTCCCAATCTCATTTTGGAACTCATGCAGGCCTTGCTGAGACAGTGGGTTACCGCGCTTAATCGCCACCTGAACACCACCATCTATCTTTCCACGGTATACATTCCCAAAACCACCCTTGCCAAGGAGAAAGGTTTCATCGAAGTTATTAGTGGCTGCCTGGATTTGCTTGAAGGTGAAGTGGTGGCACATAACTGATGGCAGATTGTAGCCCTCAACTAGAGGAGTCAAGTCCTTGTTATTGCCGGTCCTTACTCTATAATTCCTTGCTATCTCTTTCCATCTGCCAATGATGTACTTGCCAAAACAGGTCAACAGCAGAAGAGCAAAAGCACCAACAGTTCCAGCTATGGCTGCTGGGACAGCACCCTTTGAGTTTCTTTTTCTTGCACCTGCAGGCTTCTCATTATTAGGTGGTGGTGGAAGGGGTGACTGGAGCGCAGCAAGACTGTTGTCTCGATAATTCTGTAGCTTAAAGACCTCAAGACCATTCAATATTGCATCATAATACTCTGGCCTCGTCGTGAGATCCGGGTGAAGGGCAACCCACAGGTCTGTCTGACCAGTACCGGTTGTGATGATAACATAGTCTGTGTATGCTGTTCTGCCGATTCCTCCACTCCATGCAATGACATCCATTTCCTCCTGTGCTGTCTGGTTATTGATGTAGATAAAGAATGACCTCTGGTTGACCTTAGTTATCGGATACTGGTTCTCACAGAAATGGAACCTTAGGAGGTAGAAGAACCCAGCATCGACCGGTAAAATCCAGGTAAGATTATACTTCAGGTTGACTTGTGCATCTTGTCCCATGGACCGAGCAGTTTCATAGACATCAACTGGTGCAGTGTAATTTGGTACGCTGGGGGTATAAGTGACGGTAAGATTGTCGTTTATTATGGGGATCACTGAATGAGCAGCAGTATATAAGTAAGGATAGTCCTCGTGCCATGAACGGTAAAAGTCAATATCATCATATGGATTGATGACCGGCCCCCCTACATTAAGCCGATACATTGTTTCAAGTGCTGTTGCAGGATCAATAGGGAATGGATCAGGGTTTCCACCATTGGCTAGTGTTGGTATTGTTGTTGTGAAAAGGTCAGGTGTGGGCACGATTTCAATCCCATTCACAAATGCATAAGATCCTTTATGGTGGGTGGATGGACTGAAGGTGAGGTGTAGGTTACCTGAAGTAACATTTAAGGAGTATTCACGAAACAATCTGACATTATTAGCTGCCACAGAAATTTGGGAAGCATAGAAGTTGTCAAAAATCACTAGGTTGCTCGCTGTTACACCAAAGTAGGCATTTGAAGGAGTATAGTTGCCATAAGTGCTGGGATA
Organism: Saccharum spontaneum; assembly: GCA_022457205.1. Taxonomy (NCBI): domain Eukaryota; kingdom Viridiplantae; phylum Streptophyta; class Magnoliopsida; order Poales; family Poaceae; genus Saccharum; species Saccharum spontaneum. The sequence goes on from CM039612.1 coordinate 6,413,858, forward strand.
GAAGTAGAGGCGCAGAAACATACGTCCTGGCGGCTTAACAAGGAATGAATAAGTGTAATTTGAAGTGAAGATCCGAGCAGTCTTGTAAGGAACAGTGGTGGTTAGAGAAGGGTCTAAAGCAATTGCAGAGCCTTCCAGTGATGGTGCAAACTCGGAATCTATGTCACTGTGCCATGTTCGACCATCAGAATCACCATCCATTGGTGTGGAGGCTCCACAATCTAGACGGATTTGGCCAGAGCCGATGGAGCTGTTATCGGCCTCTATGGTGCATAACAATGTGAGGGTAACTAGTAGCAAGATATGGCACGCCATTGCTGTGGTCGGTGTCTTAAGAATAAAGTCTGTCTGAGGATCTCTTTATATCAGTTTTGCTGCAAGATAGCTCTAGGAAGAACTGCATCATCCCACAGAATTAGACTTTTCCATCTTGGGTTCTGGGCAAGAAAGAATCAGACAAAGTGAAGGGCGGTTGGGATAGTACTTTCTAGTCTTTGTTCTGTCACCAAGGTGGATTCAGATTTGTCAAGCTATACCTGCAAGAAGATAACAACAATATAAAGAAAGTATATATATATATTTTTGCAAGAACAATAAAAAACCGATGAAAAGTAATACTTTGGTCTGAAATCTACAAATGGGAAAGATAGCTGGGGAACAAAACTACTTTTTATGTTCCAAAAAACAGATGAGATCCTTCCGATTTTTTTTTAGTTTCGGGCCACATATAGATTGCAGCAACAATGACCTTGTACCTATATATCAGTTTCCTTCAGAAGGGCTAGTGCACGATTGACTGGATGCAAAATGAACCGATAGAAAGACAGCCACCACATTTGTTATTACCCCTGCACCAGATTTTACTAAATAGATTTTCACCAAGCGTTATAGCGCAGCAGTTTGGCTTGGCATGGCCGAAGGGCACAAGAAATTGACTACACTGGGTTTGTTCCTCTAAAGTTGTCCCTTTCTCGCTTATTGTTTGTGATGAAGAAGAGATAGGGATAAGAGAAGAAGATACAGGGAACCCCATACTCAGTCCTCACCTGCCACACCCCGATGATGTGCCAGATCAAGCAAGAGTCAAGCTCCTGCGAGTCGGCGGCAACTCCCTCGGAGTCCACGGTCGCCGCCAGCCCCCAAGCGCCTTGCGGGGCGCACCAAGTTCCAGGAAACGCGCCACCCGACTGTTCTGCGGCGTGCGCTTCGGCGCCGCCGCTCAGGGCCTCAGCTTCCCCAACTCGGCCTGGCTGCTCGGAATCCGCGACCTCGGAGCTGTCCGTGTGGACCGTGTCCAACGATGACAACGTGGACACTATAACACCTCAAGTGTTTAGTCCTTAATTGCATTGCATTTGCATAAGCATGACATGCATAATCCATGTTTAGTATTTCATATAATGCAATTCAGGTGTTTGTTAGGGTTTGTTTGATTGATTTCATAAAATACTTGAGGGTTGGTGTAACAAAAAGGTAAAGTAGTCAATCATGACCTACCACACCTTAGCTATACTTAGGGTAACATTTGGATCAAGGTTCATGTTGACCAAAATTACAAAATTGCCCTCCAAGACAAGTTTGACCCCCATTTGACCATAGAAGGCTCTAGTTTGACCAATTAGAAAGTCTAATTTAGAGACCTTGCATGGAAGAGCACCCTTAAGCAAAGTTGTAAAGAAATTCATGGGGAACAAAAGTCTCAATATGACCATCTCATGAAAGTGACCACAACATGCTCAAAAGTGGCCCACAAGTCAGCTAGTGGTGTAACTCCAGGACTTAGAATTTTTCTAAGTCTGGAATTTAACCTTACAGTTTCACTGGTACCTACTTTAGGAGCTTGTAGTTTGCAAACCAGGCCAAACCAGTCTTCACTCATATTGACAAACTTGTAGATCACATGTAGCACTCCAACTTTGTCAACATTACCCAAGTCTGGTTCTCAAGGGTTCAAGAGATATTGTGTCATGAAAATGACCTGTCAGTCGGCATCTTTAACTGAAAACCGGTTTCAGTTTCACTGAACACTATTTAATGTCCCTATATATCACTAACCAAACCGAATCAGCTCTGGAGGCCTATTACAAAATTGTAGAGCTTATATAGGTCTACAAGTTTGTTACTTTGAGCTTCCATTGAATCGAGCTAGTTTAGAAGTTAAACATCGTTGAAGTTCGCCTGTCAGTCGGATTGTCGAAGCTGAAATGAAAAATTCAGACATCTACAGTGAACCGACCGGTTCAGAACTCGACGGCCGCGTGGCGCCGCGCGTCACCGCCGGCCTGATCGGCCAGGCCACGTTGAGCCTGAGAGCGCCAGCACAAGCCGCAGCACGCCACCGAGAGCCCCTCCTGTGCCTCATTTCATTTCTTCGCTTCCTCTTTCTCCTCCGCAGCCGAAGCAGCATCCCCATTGCCGCCGAGAGCTCCGACGAGCTCGCACGCGCTTGTCGCTGCGTCTCGCCTTGCATCATCCCGCCCAAAGCTCCACTAGCCCCTCACGGTCCTCGTCGACGACTCCGCTGTGCCGTAAGAGCCCTAGGTGAGCGGCATTGCCGACTCCGTCCACCACCGTGCCATGGCCGCGCCGGTGACCTCGCCGTGGCCAGCTCAACACCGCTCCTCTCTTCCTTCCCTAGCTCCAGCATCGCCTTCTCCGTCACGTTCTAATGCTCGGGTGAAGACATCACCACCGCCGCCGGTCCAGTCAGGCCGGAACACGGCCGCGCGCCGCCGTGCGCCATGGCCGAGCCGCCGCGCTTTGTGGCCGGGGTACCTAGGGGTTGGTAGGGTTGGCGGTTAGGGTACCAATCGGTGCAGTAGGTCTAGGCGGTCACGTTGGTGCCGTTCTCGTCGCCGGTGAGGTCACCGTCGGCGAGCTACGCCGTCTTCCGCGCGTCGCAGCCGCCTCCTCTGCTTTGCTGCCGCTGACCAGTGGGGTCGGCTGACAGCCGGGTCCCATACGTCAGTGGCTGTTGTTCTTAAGGATAGTTCAAAAATACAGTTTTGATTGCTTATTTGATATTTTTGTATCTCCTGTTATGTAGATCCAAATTGGATGGTTCCAATTTCTTGAGACTCACAGTTAGGTCTAGTATTTAAGAAAAATATGTCTTGAGCACTTTATGTAGAAATTTTGGATAAATTAAATAGATTCTTTAAATGTGTTTTGGAATGCATGCAAACTTGTTAAAATTATAACTTGAGCTGTAGTGTTCCATAAATCATGAAATTTGGTGGGTAGGTTACTCTATGCTAGCCCTAGCTCTGGTAAAAATTTGGGCATCAGTGCTTAGGTAATTTTCAAGTTATAAGGCTATCATTTTATTCTAGGAAATAATTGAAGGAATTTTTATAATTTTTCTACATGTGCAATGTTCTTGTAACTTTTTGGAGAATGTCTTGGTACCCTAGAGTGTCTAAGAAAAATATGAAATCTGTTGTTTGATACTTTTCAATGTGATTTATGAATTATGCAGAAATCAGCCTTCTGGGCTTGTGAATTTTGTATAGAGAGTTTCTGTGAATAAAATTTGTTCAAATTTTTACTGTGGTCTATTTTGAGGTCAAAGAGTCCCCTGTAATTTTTGTAGAATTTTAGGAGCAGTTTACATATATGTTTAAAATTCCACCTAAATAATTAAGTAAATTAAGAAATGGGGTTAAATAAATATTCTAGTTGGTTCCACCTTACTTTCTGGTGTTTTTATACCTAATGTGAACTGTTAGTAACATTAGTTTGGTTTTAGGGGACTTTGGGCACATCAACAAATATTTAACCTTTGTAATTTTAGGTTTCTGGACAGCTGGTAGTATTTCTAAGTTTGACCCTTGATAAAATTGGTTGCTGGAAAACTTGTGAATACCAAAGTCACAGTAAACTTGATGAACTAGTTTGTGTCAAAATTTGGGAGCATTTGGCTTTGTAGTTTGAGAGTTACTATTGTTTTAAGTGGCAGTTCAGAATCTGCTACTCTCTGTTTTGAGAGGACAGATTCTGGAACTTGTGAAGTTTGACGTGGAAAACTTAAGGGTTTGGGGTTGAGGTCTGAAAATGAATTGTAGAGTATTTCTTAGGCTTTCCAGATTGTCTTAGATCATATCTTTTGGAATTATAAATCTTCAGTTATGATAAAAACAAGTAGCTGCTGTCCATTATGCTCTACTGTGATGCTTTGCTGATTAATATGGTGTGATATCCTAAGACATGCTACTTTTGTAATTGTTAGGTGTTAGGGCCTTAACTGAGGATGAGCAGCTTTATCTTAGGTTAAATAGATTAGGTGAGTACTTCCCTACCGGAGAGGAAATTTGCACCTACTCTTTTGAAGTGATTTGAATAGAGCGTTAAATTGTTGCAGTGCATTTCATTCCGAGCATATTGCATCTTTCATTATGCATTCATGGGATTTATTATGCACTCATGCAATAGGTGTACCGGAGGGGGTGACACTCCTCGAGTTCGAATCAGCGACGCCGGAGGAGATTCAGAATCCGCCGGAACCAGCAGAGGAACTCACCGGCGGAGAAGCCTCCGAAGAAGATCTTCCGGAGTGTCCGGATCACAGGCCTTCCACCTTCCTCAAAGGCAAGCCCCGGTGCATGCTGAACCCATCAAGTTATAAAGATATCTTGAGTACTTTTAATTGTTTACTGCATTAAGTAGTAGGAGTTGTATGAAAACAACTGTTGCATTACACCTGTCCTTGTCCAGATACTATGCCCTAATCCTATATTAGGTGTAGGCACGTGTCAATGCTTAGCCCTGCTTAGTACGGTAGAAGTCGGGTGATTTCCGGTCATCCGCGAGAGATAGGACTGGGTCGCGAGTGGCTTATGGCTATCGTGATGGAACCATGCTTTAAAATGAAATTGAGACCGGGCGGGAGTTCGATGGTACAGCTGCAAGACACTTCACGTCTTGGGTGTGGAGCCATGCCCGTCTGAGTCGTTTAAGGACCGATTCGCTGTACGTCCTTGAGTCATGTTGAACGCAGTCTAACACTTAGTTGGCCGGATAAGTCGTTCCGACCGCGAAGCCGAGTAATGTGATTCAGGCCGGGAATCGAATGGTAGGTTGCTTCTTGGAGGAGAGAAAGGATGTGCTTGGGGACATTGGCGTGAGACCAAGGGGGGGGTTAGAGTCCCTATCACCTGGCAGAGTGTCGCCCTTGGGGTTGCGACATCATTCGGACCCGTGATTCCTGAATCATATGAAAGGTGGCTTGTGCGACCCTGGCAGGGGCCTGCGCGGTGAGTGTTAGAAATACCCCTCCAGCTGGATAGGAATTCGATTCGAATCGCCGTCGCTCCCGGTTAGTGAGCACTTGACTTGAGCAGCGGCAACGTAGATCTCATTAATTGAACAGATGGTTAAGTGAATGATACAATGTTGCCACAATTTATACCTGCTATGGAATTAAATGAATAATTGTTTGATGATAATCAAGTGCATGCTTAGTACAGGTGCTAAGATAGATGACAGGTAAATGCTAAAAATAACTGCTAGTACAGGTTATAAGAGTTTCAACTACTTATGCCTTTATGCAAAATGTGGTGTCAGCTAGCCTCTTGTGTAAGCCTTGCATAATCCTTGGTGTCATATTTATTTCTGGTTTTTGACGGGTAAGTCTAGCTGAGTACATTCCAGTACTCAGGGTTTATTCCCTCCTGTTGCAGATGACATGCTTTACCAGGGCTTCTGCAAGACATGTCTCCACCCTGCGGGTGATGATGACTAGATCACACGGGCGTGATCATCTTTATGTACTTTCCTCGTGCTTTTGTGGGATGTCGATCATCCAAACTGGCAGTAATTAAGTAACTAAAGTGTGTGTTATGCTTCCGCTACTTTCAAACTCGGTTTGTAATAATTGCTACTCCGTGGTGTTAACTTATTTCGGAACTACTTGTGAAATGTAACGTATGATGTGTATGTTGAATGATGCGATCCTGGTTGTAAGCAGTTTGGTTTGAAATCCTTCGTAATTTCGATTGACTACCGGGATTATATGGGCTCAAGTTTGAAAATTTGAGCGCTTCGGTGCTTGTTTTCGTACTTGTGCTCTTATAATTTGGTCGGTTCTGTTACAGCTGATATCGGAGCATAATTCAACATTAAACACATCTTACGAGTAATTAAAAACAAAAGTATTTGTTTGCGAAAAGGGTTAAACTTTAAAAAGTATTTTTATAAGTATGCCAGTGATCACATCCCTTAGCCCAAATAAGGACTCTTAGGTGGCTTATTATAAAGACTAACTTGGGGGCCTTGTTTGTTTTTGTTTCGTCGTCCATACGGCGTGATATTGTATGTCTGCCATCCTTTTGGGTGGTAATGTATGTATCAATTACCTCGACGCTCTGGTAAGTGTGAGTTGTGAGAGCATGATCGTCCAACCGGCGATCTAGGGGAGAGTAGTTTTGGTGACTTGCATACTTACATGTTCAAACCATGTAACTATGTAAAAGCACTTAATTGTGGGCATCTATCCATCGGGTAGCTTTGATACTGAAATATATACATCCGGGGATGTGTATATGGAAGGTATTTAGTTTACTGCTTCCTTGTATGTTATTTTGGGAATTGTTGGGCTGCAATGGAATTTTTCTGCAGGTACACTAACAGCATAACGTGTAGACCGATAGTTTCGCTTATATGAGAGAACGTATGTATGCCACCGCTTAGCGTTAGCACTTTAGTTTTCTGCTAAGGTGAGAGGACGTACGGAACGTGCATGCATCATGTTTAATTATATCATACATGTCATTTACTCCCTCCTTAAAAATTTCAATAGTCCCGACTAAAGAAAAAAAAAATTCGTATCCCCTAAATGATTCTCACTTTAAGTCACATCTTGTTGATACAGATGGCACGTACCAGGATGACAGCCCGTAAGTCAACTGGTGGAAGGGTCCCTCGCCACCAGTTAGCTCTACGCGAGCCCTGTCCTGAGCCCTCCGAGGTGGAAAGGTTACGGGCTGAGCTGGCAGAGGTGACTGCTGCTAGGGATGCGGCACGGCAACAACTGGAGCAAGTGATTCATGATCGGGATCAAGAAACGCTTGCAGTCCAGAGGTTGACGGTGGCAAATCGCAACTGTCAACGTATGTTGGTCCGTGTGATGGAACAGAGGGATGAAGCCAGGCACGAGGAGAACGTTCTGAGGGCTCGTCAGTTTGAGCTCGAACAACAGTTAGAGAATGCTGAAGAATACAATGACAACCTTCATGAAGAAGTGCACCGCCTGAACAACCAGCTTAATCCTCTGCTACCTAGGAACAACAACGTAGATGAGGAGATGGGTTCAGGAATCTTCATGGCTGAGGATGATGATGAAGTGGAGGTCGATGGACCACAAGATGCTCCACCTGCAGAAGCACCAGAGGAAGAGCCAGAAGAAGAAGAAGACGAAGAGTTAGAGCCTGTCAGTGATGAGGACGGCGGGGAGATCCTTGACACGGACTCGGAGGATGATGCTTAGAGTAGTCATCACGTACCTTAATGTTAGGATCGTCTTTTGCGCCTCCCTATGTAGGAGTGAGGCCTTGTAATAATTTGACGTTGGGATGTAAGGTTGAATCGTATGTTTCCTGAATGTAGTTTGAACCTGTTAATTTCGATCGCAATGGGATGTCTTATTGTGTTGTGTTCGATGATGGTGTCACGATTAGCTCCCTTCGGTGCCGCGACGAAACCGAGGGCCTCCTATGGCGCGCGACATAAGGTTGTGCTGCTTGGCACGCGCAGGTATCGAGGTGGCTAGTCCTGATCCAACATAGAACTCTCCATTGAGAAGTCTCTTTGTGGTCAGTTTGAAGTAGCCTTTCACAGTCACTAAAAATCTTGAGATCAAATCCAAGTACCGGGCAAAAGGTCAAAAATCACGTAGATAGCAACGTAAACGATCCGATAACCGTTGTGCTCCCTGTGAGTGAGCCTTTATCGAAGAACGTCTTGATGGATTACCAAGTACGATTTCGGCAATTGATGCGCTTGAATGGATTGTGCGGTTGTGATGAATTATTGTGCTTTAATTATTATGAGAATTCTATTCTTGAAGACAGTTTGACATTTCGCAATAATTCATCTACAAATTTCCCACATCGTCAGTGCTCATTGGCTATGCATTTTGCAGATGTCGTACAATCTACGTCGGGGTCGTGGAAATGAGGAGGAGGACCAGCCGCCCCCTCCGCCACCACCTACTCCGGCTGAGTTAATGCAATCAGTGGTTGAGGGGCAGCGTATGTTGGCCGACGCCATGCGCCAACTGGCTAATCGAGAGGCTCGGCATGGTCGTCAGGGCCCAGAGCCAAACCAGTACAGCGATTTCAAGGACTTCCTGGATACAAAGCCCCCGCTTTTTAAGGAAGCGGAAGAACCACTGCAGGCTGATGAGTGGTTGAATACCATTGAACAAAAGTTTCGTCTGCTACGCCTGACTGATGAGCTGAAAACTGAGTATGCTTCCCATCAGTTGCATGGTCCAGCGGGCATCTGGTGGAGTCACTATCGTTCCACACTGCCTGCCAATGTTCTGGTTGCTTGGGATCAGTTCAAGGCGGCCTTCCGAGGAAACTACATCCCTCCAGGTCTTATGGCAATCAAGCACACGGAGTTTATGAGGCTGTCGCAGGGAAACAAGAGCTTGACTGAGTACTTGCAGTCCTTCAACAACTTGGCAAGGTATGCCACGGAGTTTGTGGATACCGATGCCAAAAAGATTGCTAGTTTCAAAAGGGGCCTCGGCCCAAAGCTAATGAAGACTATGGGTACTAGCAAGTGTACTACTTTCAATGATTTCATCAGCGATGCTTTGACACAGGAGAACAACAATGCTATTTATTCTGCTTCTAAGAGCCGTAAAAGGGCCCTTGAGGCAAGTGCTTCTCAGTCAAGGGCCTCAGCTGCACCAAGGTCTTCTCCACGCCCGCCTACTCAAAATACGAAGTTCCGTCCGCCACAGAAAAAGCCTGCTGCAAAAACTGGGTTCCGTAAAGCTTATACTGTCGCTCTGCCAAAGGGGACTTCTGGACAGAGCAGCTCTAGTGTTCCTCCTAGCAATATGCCTTGCTGGAATTGCAACAAGCCAGGCCATTGGGCCCGGAACTGCCCGTACCCTAAGAAAAATGTCAATCAAGGTGGTCGTCAGGGACACGCTCATTATAACAGCATTGAAGAAATTCCATCTGGTGAGGTGGTCACGGCTGGTAAGTTCCTAGTTGACCAACACCCCGCAGTGGTACTTTTTGATTCAGGTGCTTCGCATTCCTTTATCAGTCCTAAGTTTGCATCCAAATTTGCACACAAGTTGCATACTGTTGAAGGTGTGGGTTATTGCATTAGTGCTGCAAGTGGGAATATTTCCACAAACAAAGTAGTGGGGAACCTTAAGTTTGAGATAGAAGGGCGAAGTTATTCGCTTGCTCTATTGGTTTTACCTGGTTTAGACATAGATGTGATCTTGGGCATGAATTGGATGAGCCAGAATGGGGTACTCATTGACACATCCGCTCGGGTAGTTATGCTCAGAGATCCTACAGATCAAAAGGGTTTTCTAGTACAACTTCCCAGAAAAGTTGAATTGTCGGGGGAAATTCATGCTGTGCAAGCAAAGGCGTTGGCTGAAATTCCCGTAGTAAATGAATTTCCGGACGTTTTTCCCGATGATTTGCCGGGACTTCCTCCGGATCGGGATGTGGAGTTTAAAATCGAGTTGCTGCCTGGTACCGCACCCATCTCTAGGAGACCCTATAGAATGCCTCCAAATGAGTTAGCTGAGCTTAAGGTACAATTGAATGAACTTTTGAAGAAGGGGTTGATCCGTCCTAGCTCATCTCCGTGGGGTTGCCCTGCTATCTTTGTAAAGAAGAAGGATCAAACCTTGCGGATATGCGTGGACTATAGACCTCTGAATGCAGTCACTGTCAAGAATAAGTATCCTCTACCGCGTATCGACATCTTGTTCGATCAATTGTCCAAAGCTAAAGTCTTTTCCAAGATTGATCTAAGGTCTGGGTACCATCAGATTAAAATCCGTCCTGAAGATGTTCCAAAAATAGCCTTCTCGACAAGATACGGCCTTTATGAGTATCTTGTTATGTCCTTCGGCCTGACCAATGCCCAAGCGCACTTCATGTGCTTGATGAATTCGGTATTTATGCCCGAATTGGACAAGTTTGTGGTGGTGTTCATTGATGACATCTTAGTGTATTCTGAAAATGAGGAAGACCACGCTGAACACTTGCGTATTGTCCTCAGCAGACTGCGCGAGCATAAACTGTATGCGAAGTTCAGTAAATGTGAATTCTGGCTTCGGGAAGTACCTTTTCTTGGGCATGTGTTGTCCGATGGAGGTATTATGGTGGATCCCACCAAGGTAGAAGAAGTATTAAATTGGAAGGCTCCTACTTCGGTTCATGAGGTCCGGAGTTTTCTTGGGTTGGCTGGCTATTATCGTCGCTTCATCCCGGATTTCTCAAAAATAGCCAAACCCATGACTCGGTTGCTGCAAAAAGACACCAGGTTTGTCTGGACTCCTGAGTGTGATGCGGCTTTTCACCAACTGCGAACCCTCCTAACCTCGGCTCCGGTTTTGGCACAACCGGATATCGAGAAACCTTTTGATGTTTATTGTGATGCCTCAGGCATAGGTTTGGGAGGTGTTTTGATGCAGGAAGGCCGAGTAATTGCATATACTTCACGGCAACTTCGGAAACATGAGGTGAATTATCCGACGCATGACTTAGAACTGGCCGCAGTTGTTCATGCTTTGAAGGTATGGCGGCATTATCTGCTGGGCAATGTCTGCAATATCTATACAGACCACAAAAGCCTCAAATACATCTTCACCCAACCCGAGCTAAATATGCATCAGAGAAGATGGCTCGAGTTGATTAAAGATTATAATCTTCAAGTGCACTATCACCCAGGCAAGGCAAACGTGGTTGCGGACGCTTTGAGCCGTAAGTCTCATTGCCATTCCTTAGTTGAAACTGATTTTCACCGATCCCGCCTGTTACATCCGGCAGTCTTGTACAACATCACTGTCAGTGGTACTCTCAGAAATAGAATCATTGAGCTCCAAAAGACTGATCCGGGTATATTTCACATAAAACGGAAGATGAAAGAGGAAGAAACTAAGCATTTCAGGTTAGATGACGAAGGTGTGCTGTGGTTTAAGGATAGGTTAGTGGTACCTAAGGACCGAGAGCTTAGAGATCAGATCCTGTCCGAAGCACATTCTTCCAAGCTGTCCATCCATCCTGGTAGTAATAAGATGTATTATGATTTGAAGCCACTTTATTGGTGGACTAAGATGCGGAAAGAGATAGCTGCATATGTTGCTAGATGTGACACCTGTTGCAGAGTGAAAGTTGTGCACATGAAAGCTGGGTTGCTTCAGCCACTTTCTATTCCAGGCTGGAAGTGGGAAGAAATTAGTATGGATTTTATTGTCGGACTTCCTCCCACAGTCAAAAATCATAACTCTATCTGGGTAATTGTTGACCGTTTGACCAAATCAGCTCATTTCATCCCCGTGAGAGTGGACTATCGTCCTACTGACTATGCTGAGTTGTACTTCAATCAGATAGTCCGGCTTCATGGGATATCTCGTACGATCGTTTCTGACCGTGGTCCCCAGTTCACTGCTCGCTTTTGGGAGCATTTGCATCACCTTCTGGGAACCAAGTTAGTGAGAAGCTCTGCTTATCACCCCCAGACATCTGGTCAGACGGAACGAGTTAACCAAATCTTGGAAGATCTGTTGCGGGCATGCGTCATTTCATCCAAGGGTTCTTGGGAAAAATGGTTACCTTTAGCCGAATTCTCGTACAATAACAGTTATCAAGAGAGTATTAAGATGGCCCCATTCGAAGCTTTGTACGGTCGTAAGTGCCGAACTCCACTAAACTGGGTAGAAGCTGGGGAAAGAAGGTATTATGGCATTGATTTTGTCCAGGAAGCCGAGGAACAAGTCCGTACTATCCAGAAACACATGGCTGCAGCCCAAGCTAGACAGAAAAGCTATGCTGATCGTCGCAGAAAACCACTCGAATTTGAAGTTGGAGACTTCGTTTATTTGAAAGTTTCTCCAATGAAGAGTGTCCAACGTTTTGGCGTTAAGCGGAAGCTTGCACCAAGATACGTGGGTCCTTTCCAGATCATAGGCAAGAGTGGAGCTGTTGCGTACAAAATCCAGTTGCCTCCTGAAATGAGAGCCATATTCAACGTTTTCCATGTGTCTCAGCTTAAAAAGTGTCTTCGAGTTCCTGAGGAACAGGTTCCTTTGGGAGATATCAGGCTTGAATCCGACCTAACCTATGAGGAAAAGCCCGTCCGAGTGATCGATACTCAAGAACGAGTAACTAGAAGTAAAGTGGTTAAGTGGTACAAAGTGATGTGGAGTAATCAGGGAAGTGAGAGTGATGCTACGTGGGAACGGGAGGATTATTTGCGGGATGGTTATAAGGAATTCTATGAAAAATGGTACGCTTTCCAAATCTCGGGACGAGATTTTTATAAGGGGGGAGGGCTGTAACACCTCAAGTGTTTAGTCCTTAATTGCATTGCATTTGCATAAGCATGACATGCATAATCCATGTTTAGTATTTCATGTAATGCAATTCAGGTGTTTGTTAGGGTTTGTTTGATTGATTTCATAAAATACTTGAGGGCTGGTGTAACAAAAAGGTAAAGTAGTCAATCATGACCTACCACACCTTAGCTATACTTAGGGTAACATTTGGATCAAGGTTCATGTTGACCAAAATTACAAAATTGCCCTCCAAGACAAGTTTGACCCCCATTTGACCATAGAAGGCTCTAGTTTGACCAATTAGAAAGTCTAATTTAGAGACCTTGCATGGAAGAGCACCCTTAAGAAAAGTTGTAAAGAAATTCATGGGGAACAAAAGTCTCAATATGACCATCTCATGAAAGTGACCACAACATGCTCAAAAGTGACCCACAAGTCAGCTAGTGGTGTAACTCCAGGACTTAGAATTTTTCTAAGTCTGGAATTTAACCTTACAGTTTCACTGGTACCTACTTTAGGAGCTTGTAGTTTGCAAACCAGGCCAAACCAGTCTTCACTCATATTGACAAACTTGTAGATCACATGTAGCACTCCAACTTTGTCAACATTACCCAAGTCTGGTTCTCAAGGGTTCAAGAGATATTGTGTCATGAAAATGACCTGTCAGTCGGCATCTTTAACTGAAAACCGGTTTCAGTTTCACTGAACACTACTTAATGTCCCTATATATCACTAACCAAACCGAATCAGCTCTGGAGGCCTATTACAAAATTGTAGAGCTAATATAGGTCTACAAGTTTGTTACTTTGAGCTTCCATTGAATCGAGCTAGTTTAGAAGTTAAACATCGTTGAAGTTCGCCTGTCAGTCGGATTGTCGAAGCTGAAACGAAAAATTCAGACATCTACAGTGAACCGACCGGTTCAGAACTCGACGGCCGCGTGGCGCCGCGCGTCACCGCCGGCCTGATCGGCCAGGCCACGTTGAGCCTGAGAGCGCCAGCACAAGCCGCAGCACGCCACCGAGAGCCCCTCCTGTGCCTCATTTCATTTCTTCGCTTCCTCTTTCTCCTCCGCAGCCGAAGCAGCATCCCCATTGCCGCCGAGAGCTCCGACGAGCTCGCACGCGCTTGTCGCTGCGTCTCGCCTTGCATCATCCCGCCCAAAGCTCCACTAGCCCCTCACGGTCCTCGTCGACGACTCCGCTGTGCCGTAAGAGCCCTAGGTGAGCGGCATTGCCGACTCCGTACACCACCGTGCCATGGCCGCGCCGGTGACCTCGCCGTGGCCAGCTCAACACCGCTCCTCTCTTCCTTCCCTAGCTCCAGCATCGCCTTCTCCGTCACGTTCTAATGCTCGGGTGAAGACATCACCACCGCCGCCGGTCCAGTCAGGCCGGAACACGGCCGCGCGCCGCCGTGCGCCATGGCCGAGCCGCCGCGCTTTGTGGCCGGGGTACCTAGGGGTTGGTAGGGTTGGCGGTTAGGGTACCAATCGGTGCAGTAGGTCTAGGCGGTCACGTTGGTGCCGTTCTCGTCGCCGGTGAGGTCACCGTCGGCGAGCTACGCCGTCTTCCGCGCGTCACAGCCGCCTCCTCTGCTTTGCTGCCGCTGACCAGTGGGGTCGGCTGACAGCCGGGTCCCATACGTCAGTGGCTGTTGTTCTTAAGGATAGTTCAAAAATACAGTTTTGATTGCTTATTTGATATTTTTGTATCTCCTGTTATGTAGATCCAAATTGGATGGTTCCAATTTCTTGAGACTCACAGTTAGGTCTAGTATTTAAGAAAAATATGTCTTGAGCACTTTATGTAGAAATTTTGGATAAATTAAATAGATTCTTTAAATGTGTTTTGGAATGCATGCAAACTTGTTAAAATTATAACTTGAGCTGTAGTGTTCCATAAATCATGAAATTTGGTGGGTAGGTTACTCTATGCTAGCCCTAGCTCTGGTAAAAATTTGGGCATCAGTGCTTAGGTAATTTTCAAGTTATAAGGCTATCATTTTATTCTAGGAAATAATTGAAGGAATTTTTATAATTTTTCTACATGTGCAATGTTCTTGTAACTTTTTGGAGAATGTCTTGGTACCCTAGAGTGTCTAAGAAAAATATGAAATCTGTTGTTTGATACTTTTCAATGTGATTTATGAATTATGCAGAAATCAGCCTTTTGGGCTTGTGAATTTTGTATAGAGAGTTTCTGTGAATAAAATTTGTTCAAATTTTTACTGTGGTCTATTTTGAGGTCAAAGAGTCCCCTGTAATTTTTGTAGAATTTTAGGAGCAGTTTACATATATGTTTAAAATTCCACCTAAATAATTAAGTAAATTAAGAAATGGGGTTAAATAAATATTCTAGTTGGTTCCACCTTACTTTCTGGTGTTTTTATACCTAATGTGAACTGTTAGTAACATTAGTTTGGTTTTAGGGGACTTTGGGCACATCAACAAATATTTAACCTTTGTAATTTTAGGTTTCTGGACAGCTGGTAGTATTTCTAAGTTTGACCCTTGATAAAATTGGTTGCTGGAAAACTTGTGAATACCAAAGTCACAGTAAACTTGATGAACTAGTTTGTTTCAAAATTTGGGAGCATTTGGCTTTGTAGTTTGAGAGTTACTGTTGTTTTAAGTGGCAGTTCAGAATCTGCTACTCTCTGTTTTGAGAGGACAGATTCTGGAACTTGTGAAGTTTGACGTGGAAAACTTAAGGGTTTGGGGTTGAGGTCTGAAAATGAATTGTAGAGTATTTCTTAGGCTTTCCAGATTGTCTTAGATCATATCTTTTGGAATTATAAATCTTTAGTTATGATAAAAACAAGTAGCTGCTGTCCAGTATGCTCTACTGTGATGCTTTGCTGATTGATATGGTGTGATATCCTAAGACATGCTACTTTTGTAATTGTTAGGTGTTAGGGCCTTAACTGAGGATGAGCAGCTTTATCTTAGGTTAAGTAGATTAGGTGAGTACTTCCCTACCGGAGAGGAAATTTGCACCTACTCTTTTGAAGTGATTTGAATAGAGCGTTAAATTGTTGCAGTGCATTTCATTCCGAGCATATTGCATCTTTCATTATGCATTCATGGGATTTATTATGCACTCATGCAATAGGTGTACCGGAGGGGGTGACACTCCTCGAGTTCGAATCAGCGACGCCGGAGGAGATTCAGAATCCGCCGGAACCAGCAGAGGAACTCACCGGCAGAGAAGCCTCCGAAGAAGACCTTCCGGAGTGTCCGGATCACAGGCCTTCCACCTTCCTCAAAGGCAAGCCCCGGTGCATGCTGAACCCATCAAGTTATAAAGATATCTTGAGTACTTTTAATTGTTTACTGCATTAAGTAGTAGGAGTTGTATGAAAACAACTGTTGCATTACACCTGTCCTTGTCCAGATACTATGCCCTAATCCTATATTAGGTGTAGGCACGTGTCAATGCTTAGCCCTGCTTAGTACGGTAGAAGTCGGGTGATTTCCGGTCATCCGCGAGAGATAGGACTGGGTCGCGAGTGGCTTATGGCTATCGTGATGGAACCATGCTTTAAAATGAAATTGAGACCGGGCGGGAGTTCGATGGTACAGCTGCAAGACACTTCACGTCTTGGGTGTGGAGCCATGCCCGTCTGAGTCGTTTAAGGACCGATTCGCTGTACGTCCTTGAGTCATGTTGAACGCAGTCTAACACTTAGTTGGCCGGATAAGTCGTTCCGACCGCGAAGCCGAGTAATATGATTCAGGCCGGGAATCGAATGGTAGGTTGCTTCTTGGAGGAGAGAAAGGATGTGCTTGGGGACATTGGCGTGAGACCAAGGGGGGGTTAGAGTCCCTATCACCTGGCAGAGTGTCGCCCTTGGGGTTGCGACATCATTCGGACCCGCGATTCCTGAATCATACGAAAGGTGGCTTGTGCGACCCTGGCAGGGGCCTGCGCGGTGAGTGTTAGAAATACCCCTCCAGCTGGATAGGAATTCGATTCGAATCGCCGTCGCTCCCGGTTAGTGAGCACTTGACTTGAGCAGCGGCAACGTAGATCTCATTAATTGAACAGATGGTTAAGTGAATGATACAATGTTGCCACAATTTATACCTGCTATGGAATTAAATGAATAATTGTTTGATGATAATCAAGTGCATGCTTAGTACAGGTGCTAAGATAGATGACAGGTAAATGCTAAAAATAACTGCTAGTACAGGTTATAAGAGTTTCAACTACTTATGCCTTTATGCAAAATGTGGTGTCAGCTAGCCTCTTGTGTAAGCCTTGCATAATCCTTGGTGTCATATTTATTTCTGGTTTTTGACGGGTAAGTCTAGCTGAGTACATTCCAGTACTCAGGGTTTATTCCCTCCTGTTGCAGATGACATGCTTTACCAGGGCTTCTGCAAGACATGTCTCCACCCTGCGGGTGATGATGACTAGATCACACGGGCGTGATCATCTTTATGTACTTTCCTCGTGCTTTTGCGGGATGTCGATCATCCAAACTGGCAGTAATTAAGTAACTAAAGTGTGTGTTATGCTTCCGCTACTTTCAAACTCGGTTTGTAATAATTGCTACTCCGTGGTGTTAACTTATTTCGGAACTACTTGTGAAATGTAACGTATGATGTGTATGTTGAATGATGCGATCCTGGTTGTAAGCAGTTTGGTTTGAAATCCTTCGTGATTTCGATTGACTACCGGGATTATATGGGCTCAAGTTTGAAAATTTGAGCGCTTCGGTGCTTGTTTTCGTACTTGTGCTCTTATAATTTGGTCGGTTCTGTTACAGACACGGAGACGGAGGCGTCCATCTCCTGAGGGCGAGGGAGCAAGGCGGGAACGCACGACCGGGGGCCCAAGCAAGCGGCGTGGGCAGCAGCGTAGGCAGGAAACGAGGGCGAGGTGCCGGCGGCGCGCTGGGCGGCGGCGAATAGCGCAGGCAGAAAGATGGAGAAGCTGACGCAGAGGAGAGGCCAGGGGTAGGGATGTCATTTCCGTGCTCTGCTACGCTGGCCACGTGAGATGAGGGCTTGTAAGGCCACGTTCACTTCCTACAGGAACCCAAAATATTTCCTCTTCCACCCATCACATCAAATCTTTAAACGTATGCATGAAATATTAAATGTAGGTAAAAAAAACTAATTACATAGTTTGTCTGTAAAGTTCGAGACGAATCTTTTGAGTTTAATTAATCCATGGTTGGACAAATTTTACCAAATAACAACGAAAAGTGCTACAGTAACTTTTCACCCCAACTTTTTCATCTAAACACACCCTTAGTTCCCAAATTCAACCCAAAATTCACTATGCAAAAAGAAGATTCCCATCACATCAAAATACCGGCACATGCATGGAGTACTAAATGTAGATGAAATTTAAAACTAATTGCACAGTTTTATTGTACTTTACGACACGAACATTTTAAGCCTAATTAGTCAAAATTTGAACAATTTTTATAAAATACAAACGAATTGCTACAGTGCGCATACTGTTCCAAATCAAGCCCCCTCGATTTGGGAACTGAACAAGGCCGAGATGTCGTGTCACGTGAGTAAATGGAGCCGTCTATTCCGCAACCGAGCGTTTCGGGAGCCCAAAACACCCAATTTTTTTGAGCGTGTTTAAGGCTGGACGAAAAACTCGAAGCTCTTAAGCTCGTTCGACTCGTGGCTGGCTCGGCTCAGCTCGGCTCGGCTCGTTATGATAACGAGCCGAGCCGAGCCAGGATTTTAGCTCGTTAGCTATAACGAGCCAACTCGAGCTGGCTCGTGAGCCGCTCGCGAGCCAAACGAGCCGTAGTTTTAGGGAAAAATTCATCATAACTTATATTAGTTTTGTATTACTTCATGTCTTGTACTTCACAAATGGATGATATGTTAGCTCATATGAATATTTTATTCGATTTAAGGTTATTGAATATATTATTTTTATATTATTAATATTTTTAAGCTTTAGATAAATACGAATATTATATTTTGTGTATTTTTTATACCTGGCTCGCGAGCCTAACGAGCCAGCTCGAGCTTATAACGAGCCGAGCCGAGCTGGCTTTCTGGCTCGTTAAGATAACGAGCCGAGCCGAGTTGCCTCGTTATCCTAACGAGCCAGAACGAGACGAGCCGAGCCAAGCCAGCTCGGCTCGTTATCCGGCCTTAAGCGTGTTCCTCCTCCCACCGCCCCACAGCAGTAGGGTCTCCCCAGAGGCTCAGACGCTGCAGCCGCAGCCATGGAGCTTCGATAAAATCCTATTGCGCTCACGGTAGCCTCCCTCTTCCCCCCTCTTCGCCGCCACTTTCTTATTCAACTCTGGCTAATGGCCGTGACTCCCCGCCATGACCTTGTCCGGCCGCCTCCATCGCCGCTAGGCCCCAAACCGCCTGGGCGTCGTCTCCACTGTCTGGTCTGCCTACCTCTCCCAAACCCCTCTCTTCTAAGCCCATCGAAGTTAGGGAAGAAGGGGGTGGCCGAAACCCTAGCCACCACGCCGGAGCTAAGGAAGAAGACGGCGGGCGCTGACGCAAATTGGATTGCCTCCTTCCTCGTGTGAATCCAACGGCCGCCAGAAATTGCATGCCGCCACCGCCGCAAAACACTCGGTTGCTGGTTAGTAAATCTCTTCTAGAAACATTGAGACAATATAGTTGAAAAAAAATTAGACGGTGACGGCATGCCACCACCGCCACAAAACACTTTGGATGCTGGTTAGCAAATCTCTTCTAGAAACATTGAGACAGTATAGTTGAAAAAAAATTTAGACGGTGACGGTATGGTGACATTGTAACTGTTATAATATGAAAATATATTTGTGATAAATCTAATAATATTTATTTGCTATCATAAACTTTAGTATTATAAGTTTAGTTTTATTTAGGATAGTTTAGCCTAGGATAATTTGTTAGGACCTTTCTAGAACGGAGGAAATTTACATAAATCATGCATGAATTAGTTCATTTTATAGAAAAAAGCGTAGGAAATAGAATATTTTCTGAGAGCCTGTTTGACATGCAGTAATTTTATAGGAACTATGCAGGAATTTTACGGAAATCATTTCAATTTCATTAGAAAAACACATGCACATGGAACTTTTCTCACGTTCCAAACAAAACAGCGCAAGCTAATGGTGATGTTAGCCTCATAATAAAGTGAGAGGCCACAGATGTATATGAGTTAAAAAACAAAATTTGGTATTTGAGTTTTCGAACCACCAATCTCACATCGCAGGCTATTCATAGCCACGTTATAGGCATTGCAAGCTTGTAGGTTTTTTGTTGCCGCCTTAGCCTGTTTTTTTTCAACTAGTGTGGTCTGCTTTTAGTCACAATGCGCTCTTGAGAAGTGGCTACCAAACATCTATTACCTCTGCAAGCTACATACTATATATGACACCCTGCAAAGCATCTACAGGAGCTGATTTGGACGTTTGTCGTGGAGGTTGAGACTACTAGCCAACTTAGAGCATTGTTGGAAACCCTATCTAAGAGCCTTAGTTATTTTAGGTCGAAGAGAGTACGGTCGTAAAAAGTATAGTATGTGTACAGTGACAACCAAAGATCTTCATATTGTCTGAATTACAAAATGAAATAGAAACGTTCTAATTTCATTATTAGTGAAAAAATATTGTCAAGTCAAGAAAGAAGCAAATAGAACCAAAGAGAATACGATTAGACGAGGAAACAAGGAGCTTCCGAACTGCCCAAATAATAGAATGTTAACAAAAAGAAATAGTAGCAGGATTTGGACAAAAACTTATACCAATCAAAATATATGCAAGCCATATGTAGAAAAACATCACATCTATCCATAAGAATGCGAGAAAGAACAATCAAGAAGATAATAACTTTCAGAACACCATGAAATAAAAAACCATTGCCGAAAACGATGCAATAAACGAGCTAAAGATTAAAGTTACCTCATAATGAACGTGCTCTATGAAGGACCGAAGGTAGAGTGTAGGTGACTGAGCAACTCTTGTCAAAATACTCCTGCTTGGCAGCAGTGGCGGATGTAGGATGCGGGATAAGGGGGGGCTAAAACAACAGAGATGTTGATTTGCACGAAGATTTAACGGTGAAATCAAGTTTTTGCTACAGTAATTAGCATTGAAATCAAGAAATTAGGGGGGGCTGGAGCCCCCCCAGCCCCCCCTTTGGATCCGCCACTGCTTGGCAGAGTGATGAACGGAGCCGGCTCTGCGGAAGATATTCCAATGTTGAATTTTATGGAAAAGTCCCTTTTGTATTATTAATTTTCATATTTTGTGTAGTCCTCAGACTCAAGCGCCCTAATTGTTTCAACTTTTATCTGGCTTATGTCAGCCAAAAGCCCAAAGTGGCCTAGCTGTTGAGCTGGCTTTTGAAAAGCTACGAAGCTAGCTTTTGAGGAAATGAACTAAAAGCTAAAAAACATGTTTTGAGAAGCTTTTCTAGCTTTCGGTGTGTTGCGAAGCTCAAAATTTAGTACAAAAGCTAATAGAAAAAAATACAGCCAGAAGCAAGAAGCTAAAAAGGTAGCTTTTGAATCAAAGGCTCAAAAGTTATGGCTCAAACAAATATAGACCCTCTCATGGTGAGTGTGAAGACTAACGCGTGGTGACCGACGCATGGCAATCATGACACTTAGACTCAGGTCATAAGTCCTGTTTGAAATCTCCTACAACTAAAAAGAACCAAGCGTGGACATTTTTTTTGGTGCGACATTTGTTTTATCGTCCGTCTGCCTCCCCGGTGCGATCCCTTCCCTGCGCGCTCCTTGGCTCCCCAAAACGTGCGATGGGCACGGTCTCGATCCCTCTCCCCGCAACCTCACCTTTTCCTCCCGCAGCCCCAGGCCTCGATCCCTCTCCCCTCGCTCTGCCCTTGCGCTCGTCGCGCCCTCACCGTCGCCCTCTCCTTCGCCCTCACCCTCGCCCTCGCCATGGGAAATTGGGCCGGGGCGCCTATCTGCACCGCCGCACATCGCCGATGCCGCCGTGCCCCGTTCTGCTTTGTCGCGCCGCCGCCACAAGGCCGACCCACCGCTGCAGCGCCCTGGCCAGGCCTCGATCTCGCAGCGGCGTGTGCACAGGAGGATGCCGGCGGCGCGCGGACATGTGCTCGGGAGGGGAACCCCCTGGGAGCGGCGGCACGGAATCACTGATACCGGAGTAGGTACTAATCCGCATATTCTTGCTTCAGTTCATGATTTAGGGTTGCAAATTTGTGAAAAAAGTTTGATTGACCAAATTAGGGTTTCGGGGGACTTGGGGAAAGTTCATATTTGACTGAGATTTGCAAAATCCCATCCTTCTAAGTGCTAATCTGAACCCTAGCTCCTTCCAGAACTCAGACTTTCTGATTCCTTGTCTTTTTTCCCTTTCTGAATCTTAGCTACATTTCCCTTTTTGAATCTAGCTACTATTAATAAATTTGGGTTTATTGTCGTTGAGGCAAAGTCCTGACATTATGGACCTCTTAGCTCTTACAATTTTTGCTCACTTTTGTAGAGATTTAAGTACTATAATTACTTTTGCAAGATATTGTCTTCGAGAAATGTGGCACAGACAGCTGCAGCATTAGAAATTGTGGTGGGTTTGCTCCAAATATTTACAGGCAAGTGAGAAACTAATTTACTATTTTCTGATCACAAATTTCTTGTTTTCCCAATTGGGGACCTACATATGGATTTCAATATGCCATATCTATGTTGCTGTATTACTGACGTTCAGCATGTCTGAAGGCCTGGATCTTGTTAGTGCGGCAATAGAGAGGGATGTATGTAATAGAAGAATAAAATTTGCAATTGATGTTGCTGCTACTGATTTTTGTGTAGGTAAGTAAAACTCAGTGAATTTCCTATCCAGGGACTACGTAAATGTTCAAAAATTAACTCTCTGAATATGTAGCAATGACATCTCAACTTCCTTAAAAAAATCTAGCAGTTCTGAAAATCTTGATAGACTTAGTTCTGAAAATCGCGAGCAGCCCATTGATTAAACAATTCTGGATACATACTCAAGATCTGAAGCCAAATTATAAACTTTATTGACTACAGTTTGTTCTTGTTTGGCTATGTGTGCAGGAGATGCGGGCTTTGCAGAGAGCTTGCAAGGTGATGTCAAAAGAAAATAACAAGCTTGAGGTAGCATCTATGCTAAACAGTATAATTGTTATGGCCAATATTATTTTCTCCCACTCATCTGTCATTGGTTGATGGGTAGGAATGTAGGATAGATGATGGGCTACATTAAATGTAGTTTTCTCATGTTTATGTAGAAAAAAAAATCTTAAGTAAAGATTTGGATCTCAGCTGAATATAAGGGATTATTTGCCAAGTGACCTTTGGCCTTTGCAACAGATGTGTTGAGTACTATCTAACATTCCGTGCAAAACTACTCTTAGATGATATTATCCTTTTGCTTAATATTGGCCATCATTTTGCAAAACCACTAAATATGAAAAGGCCAGCACTTTCAATAAACATAATGTCCTTTTGCTTAATCTAGATCGATGCTGATTTACATCATATATTACATGTGTATGCCTTCATAGACTTTCTAAAGTTCCAGCTTAATGTCAAACATTTTTTTCTTATGGTCAGATCTACTGTATTAGGTATTAGGTGGGTCCGTAGGTGTATGGAAGATAAAATTACTTCGAATTGATTTATTTGTGTGTTTGCTTCATTCTACAGACTGGTCCACCACAATATCGCGATATCACTATCTTTGAGGATGCGCTACCAAAGGTTGTGACAGATTTCTTCTAGGATGATTGAGTTCTGGATGAAGAACAGCTAGGACGACATGCTTCTTCAGTACGAGACACTGGAGTAGTGCACCAAGACTGAAACCATTGGTTGTCCGGTGTGACCAAGGTATGGGACAAAATAGCTTATATGAACTAATTTCTACTGCCTGTGATTGCGTTGATGCCATGTATAACTAATTTCCATTCACACAAACAACTTTTGAATGAGGCTGGAAAGGCGAGAACTTATTTCTGTTTCATATGTCTGAAACTTATTATGAAGAAAAATAGATGGTTATTCGAAGCTGCAATGGTATCCTGTAGAGATACGTTGTTTGATTGAGATGATATATGTAGC
Organism: Saccharum spontaneum; assembly: GCA_022457205.1. Classification (NCBI taxonomy): domain Eukaryota; kingdom Viridiplantae; phylum Streptophyta; class Magnoliopsida; order Poales; family Poaceae; genus Saccharum; species Saccharum spontaneum. The sequence goes on from CM039612.1 coordinate 6,437,465, forward strand.
CTTATATGTTGCAAATACAGCTTAATTTGTGCAGATACTTTTTTGCAATATAGAAGGACAGTTGACTATAGCTTTACAGATACAGGTTATCGGCGCTAGAACATGACCTCCACATCACTTCTAACTTTTTTAATATTCTCTTAACAGGGATCATCTACAGGTCTACTGTTAAGTTTTGTTATATTATAACAGGGTTCATCTACGGGTAAGTTAGCCAGAGACATTGCCACTCAACCACTGAAGCTGCCTGCTACCTTTAATTTGTTATGCTTGATGAGCAAGTAATTTTTAACATTTTGGGAAAATTAGTTGTGTAGCATCGAAAGATTGCGACCTCCGTAAAATACCACCGAAAGATTTCGGCCCCGTAAAATACCACTGAAATTTGGCACCGTCAGCTGAAACTACCATTCCGTCACTTTTTTTGCCGTCAATCCAGTCACGGACGGCGCAGCACGCGGTCGAGGAGCTACGGCGCGGGGAAGGCGAAGGTGGGGAAGGCACCCACATGGCCATGCCCTTTGCGGCGACACCTCCATCGGCACAGCGGCGAAGGCGGCCTTGGCGAGCGGCGCCTCCATCGGCATGGGCACGCCCTTGTGCGGCGGTGGCGGCGCGACGGGGCTGCACGGCAGCGGCAATCTCCTTGACGCGGCGCTCGAGGCGGCCGATGCGCGCGTCGGCCTCGTCGCGGAGCCTGCGCATGCCGCGATGATGTGCGCGAGGGCGTGGCGCTCCGGCCAGCGCGCGATGCCGCGGTCAGCCGCCTCCATCCGGCGCGACAGCTGCGCGGCGCGGTAGACGTTCTAGCGTGGGGACGTGGCGGCGCGGCGGGCCATGTCGAGCGCCTCCGTGACCCGCGCCGCGATCTCGTCGAGCTCCCCCGTGGAGCGCTGGGTGTGCGGGCCGAGGCCCTGGACGAGCGGCAGCAGCGGCTCGACGCTCCGGCACAGGTGCTCGGCAGTGGAGCGGCAGAACAGGGTGCCCTGCACCGTGTTCAGCAGCTCCTGCAGGGCCACGCCGGCCAGCTGGTCGAGCAGGGACGCACGCACGGGAGACAGTCTGGGACCGCCGCCCTTGCACGCCACCTCCGCCGGGAGAGCACGCACGCACGGGAGCACGCACGGGAGGACAGCGAGAACGCCCTTGCACGCCACCTCCACGGGAGGCACGGGAGAACGCCCTTGCACGCCGGGAAAGCGCCGCCCTAACAGGCTGGGAGCAGGGACGCACGCACGGGAGAGCAGGGACGCACGCACGGGAGAACAGCGCGTGCAGCAGCTCCGATTTTCGCATGCTGGGAGCGCCGCCCTTGCACGCCACCTCCGCCGGCCGCCGCACGGCCTCCGAGCGCCGCCTCCACCGGCCTCTGCGCAACCTCCGAGCGCCGCCTCCGCCGGCCGCCGCGGGTTGGTCCCGGCGCGCAGGCCGCGCCGCCTCAGCCGGTCGCCGCAGGCCGCTCCCTGCGCGGAGGCCATGCCGCCTCCGCCGTCCGTCGCGAGCCGCTCCGTGTGGAGTCCGCGCTGCCTCCGCCGTCCTCCGCGGGCTGCTCCATGCGCGCAGGCTGCGCCAGCTCCACCGGCCGCGGTGGGCCCTCCCCACGTGCAGGCCGCACCCTCCGCCGGCTACCACGGGCTCCACACGCGCCGTAGCTCCTCGACCGCGTGCTGCGCCGTCTGTGACTGGATTGACGGCAAAACGTGACGGAAGGGTAGTTTCAGTTGACGGTGCCAAATTCCAGTGGTATTTTACGGGGCCGAAATCTTTCGGTGGTATTTTACGGAGGTCGTAATCTTTCGATGCTATACACACAATTTTCCCTAACATTTTTTCTTGTACATCTGAAACAAATGTTTCCTGTTTTTCTTATTTCAGCTTCTTATGAGGAGCATATCAAAAGTAAAAACGAAGTTGGCTGATAATCTCAAGTAGAGCATCTGTTTTTGCTTTGTTACATCAATACCTTGAAAAACATGGGTGAGTGGATCTCACCATTTTTTAGGCACTAGAAAAACTTGCTGCCTATTTTAGCTATCCCGGTTGTCAGCAATTAGAACATGGAACATATACAGACTAAAACATATGGAGCCTCACATTTCGGGTATTGTCATGTTGTGCATTTCAAAATAATGCAAGCGCATTGGTTATGAAATGATTTTTATTTACACGTGTGTCTTGACATAGCACGTAGTGAAATAGATTTCCATGACTGCTTGGTGGCTAATGGTTGTGATCGTGCAGGTGTGCTTACAGGTCTTCTGAACATCCTTTCGGAGGAATTATGCTGATCCTAATGAAGTTGCTACTGTCATTTTGGGTGGTGGTACTGGGATTCACCTCTTCCCTCTCACAAGCACAAGGCCCAATCCTGCTGTAAGATGACACACTTTATTGGCTTCAAGTTGGAAGAAGTACTAATTTAATTAACATCTTCAGACTTTATTGTTGTTTTAAACATACTGTACAAAATAACTCTACAATGATTCACCTTGCAGTGTCCCCAAAAAGAGATAATCACAAAGATTGAAGAACCTGCAAAGCCACTTGGCTTTGATGTTCAGAAGAAAAAATACCAAGGTATTTCCTACTAAACTTTGTTATGTACAATATTCCTCTTGTTACTTTCTACTTATGTTGTAAAATTTGGCATGAACTAGAAAACATAGGGCGCGGCGTTGCCGTGCCAGCTTATGCTATCCAAGTAGACAACTTGTGACTATAGTATTGGTAATATTTGTGTGGGTGCTTTTAAAGCACCGATTGACCAGTACTCAGAAAATGATGGTTAGTAAACAGAAACATTTCATTGAAAGAATTATATGACATAAATTATTTTTTGAATGGTACTATAAGAGTATAAGTATCTGAATTTTTTTATATCACGGTTCCTAGAGACATATTGCAAGTGATAGATAGAAGGCAACCTTTGATACCACTAAATTGGCAAAACTATTGTGATGTGCTTAGTAGAAGCAAACATGTCTCAACTGCACATCATAATTCCCACTTTAAATGAGATGCCATTGTGCTGTGCTTAGTAGAAGCAATCTAAACTGGGAACACAGAAGGTAAAACTAAATTTGTCTTAACATATCGAAAACTTATTAGCATTTTAAATTTTGATTCTAAGTAGGTACCAATGGGGCACGTGTTCGAGCAGTCAGCAAAGTAGTAACATGAGTCCTGGACAAAGCACGGGCAATCGACATTAGGTGTATTTGTGTAGAACAAAGTAATATGGTGAGAATGTAACTTAAATTCCCCTTAAAACTTTAAATAGAGACGCACTGCTGACAACAATGCAAAAACCAAAAGTCATGGAGAAGCATACGGGATAAGGATAAACAATTTTGTCGTGGCCAATTTGAACCAACATTTTGGTGTGGATGTTAGCATCTATCACTGGTTCGTTAACTGAATGGTTTAGAAGCATGGACATGTCACAGAAGGGGGCGTCAAACCTGACGGAGCACTCACGAGTCTAATAGATGAATAATTCTGACACCAGCTTCATATATTCTTGTTCACTGCTAGATTATAACAGAGTAGAGATCAAAGTAATTTTTGAAAGTGTTGTCTTATGTTTTTTTTCTTTCAAGCTTTGCAGGAAAATAATTCTGACACCACTCAAATATTTGAGCTGTCGTGGTTAGTGGTTACCTTAGGCAAACACAGTAGCTCTGCACAATGCAGAGATAAATTATGAGAAGGCATTAGAGAGGTTCAGGTGAACCTTCCACTTCTAGCTACATTGTTACCTGTTGCTATAAGGAACTTGGCTGGGCTCATCAAGAGTCCGAATATGAATATTAGTTTATATAGATACAACTGTCACTGCAAGATGCCTTGAAGACAGGATACTGTACCATTAAATCATCGAGAATCTCAGAGGCAATTCAAAGATGTTGGCATGGTTTTTGTCGGTTACCAGTTCTGCTCTTAGGAAAAAGATTGAGCACATGGAGTGCATGTTCACGAATGAGGCACTGGTGTACTGTTGTGCAGCATGTTTAGCGACGGCCGATGATTACCTATCTCTCTTTGTAGCTACCTATACCAGCGTGGCTTCACGGATGGTTACTGGTATCTACGACAACACGTTCTCCGTAACTGTGTTAATTTCATAAACTTTACATTTAATCTAAAATGTTACTTTAATATTGGTATTTAATTTGATAGTATTGTTATCTTATTATGCGATCCGCGTGGTTTTAGTACAAAAGTTTAGCTGTCCCGTAGCAACGCACGGGCACACTACCTAGTATTTATTATAACCTTTCACCCGGCCCAGACTATTTCCCGTATGGCAGCGATTGCTGAGTCAACAAATGAGAGCTACAGATGCATCTCCTTATTAATGAAAGACCCTGAAACATATGGCAACTCCCAGTCATCTATATTTTCAGTACAATAAATCTGGATTTGATGCTTTTGTTCATAATATAGCTGTTATGTGTGGACTATTGGCCGTCTGAAGTCGCAGTCTAACGAGCAGACAAGGCACTGCATGATGATGATGCCCGCGAGGGAATGGACATGTCCCCGGCCATGATGCAGCAAGCGTTCGCTTCATCCATGATCCGCTGCACCAAACCCACGGGTGTTGTGAGTGGTTGTGGAACACCTGCTAGGTCCGTTCTTTTTCTACTGATGGTATACGAAAGATATTTTTGCAAAAAAAAAAAACAGACTCCCTAATCAACATGAATGGATCTTTTTGAATGTCACCTCTGTAAATAACCAGAGTAGCAAAATAGTAATTGATTTATTTTCTTGTTTTAAATTAGACTAGCAAAGATGCCGGTGTATTGCAGTAATACGTATAACTTGTTACAGCATCTCCTACCGCCTCTGTATATGGCTCCGTGAAACCCGGTTTGCCGACTGTGGGGGAAAAACGAGTGTATCTCGTTTTCCTTTTTCCCGTGAATGCTATTTCGTGTATCTCGCTGTCTATATTTAACGAGCGACACATGCTCGTCATCCGCAGCTCCCGCATGCCTAGCGTCCCTGCATGTGCCCCTGTCAGGTGGACCTATTCTCACAAGATGTCGCACGTATGTATGACTGCAGTACTCTGATATTTTTAAGTGGCTATTTATTTTAGAGAATGCTAAATCCTGGTTTGTAGATCATATTTTTACCCATGCTCTTGGGAGATGCACTTATGCGGTCATCTAAACCTACCCATAGCGATCATAATGAGCATGCTATATCTTTGTTGGATTTAATTAGACTTTGTCTATCCTTATAGTATCAAATAATTAAATCAAATAAATTAGAAGGCCCATAATAAGTGATAAGTGCAACAAAGGATTTAGTTCAGTATGAAAAATTGTTTGAAGATTAAAAACTCATTTTAAACAGGTGGTTGTTGTCTACATCTGCTAGCTGTGAAGTTAGCAGTGGTGGAATGCAAGTCACATGCCTGAGTCGTGATGTGCATGGACTCACGCAATCACGCCATAGCATGATGATGTGATGTCATTGAAAATTTTACAACTCCAAATTATGGGGGTGTTTGTTTGCTCTGTTAAAGTTTAACAGGTACTGTAGCAATTTCGTCTTATTTAGCCATTAGTGTCTAATCATGAACTAATTAGGCTTAATAGATTTGTCTCGTAAATTACTCTTAATCTATGCCGACATATATGTAATTAGTCTATATTTAGTACTTCATACATGTGCCGCAACATTCGATATGATGTGTGTTAAAAAAAACAGAGGCAACCAAACAGGCCTATAACCGACATAATACTGGATGAGGATACACTAAGGACTAGGGAGACTGATGGACCAAGACCAAGAGAGGTAGAAGTGAGGCAGGAATGGACGAGGGAGAATGATGAGTATTTTTTTATTATTTAATTAAATCAGATTTCAATTTGATAGGTTACTAGTTGTTTGTTTATTCAGAAAACTTCCTATTTTAATTCACTTTTCTTTTTTTTCCATTTTAATTCACGATATATGTCTCTTTTTTTTTATATTGGTTCAAAATGCGAATGAAAACTGGATGCGAAAGCATCAGCATGAGCAGGCTACTCTGTTTCTTAAGACAGCGCGAGCCGCGAGACAGAAAATTTCTCAAAGCGGTGAGACGCGAGGGACATCTTCGTTCTGTTACACCTTATTAAAAATATAGTAGACGGCTTTCGTCCAACACTTTTTGGTGCGGCCGGCGACCCTGGTTCCCGACGGCCGGCGTTTACGAACTGGCCTGATTGGGACTATTGGGCCATATGTTAGTCTGATGGAAGTCCAGGCCCCAGACGCAATGACCATCTGGGTTGTGTTTGTTGTGGCTGTCATTCAGTTCCAGTATTTCCACCGTTTCACAGACGACATCTGCTGCTCATGAACTAAGAAGCCCAGGCTTTTGATGATCAAGAACTAGAAAAAACTGGGGAATGAAATTATTGCCACGTCCTACACTGACATATAGTCTTCGTTCAACATTAGTATAATCATCCAATGTTTAATTTCATATTTTAGCAATCTTTGTTTTGCCACATTAATATCTCTTATTTTTTTTTCTATATGATTGTCAAGAGTGGAAAAAGAGGAGAATGATGTGGGGAGTGCACACAAAGGGAATATGGTTCCAATTGATAAATAATTAAAGATAAAGAACAAAGAAGACCTACATGGATTTCAAAATAGTTTAGGGTTCCTAAAGCAAAAATATTTGTTAGCTTTTTATTTTTTTTAAAAAATGATCAAGTTCATCACCGCACGGGCATTTATCTAGTTTGCCAAATAAAAAAAAGGTCAAAAAATAAGCTGGCAGAGTTGGGCGCAGGGAAAATGGGCCGTGGCTCTAGTGCCGGCCTCGAAACACACACAAACGCACAGGCAGCCCAAGCCCATAAGGGGCCACGGCCATGGGCCCACGGCACCACGCGAACCCCTTCCAGGGGCACGGCGGCGGCGCGGCGCCGGCTCTGCCCCGTCGCGCGTCCTCCTGCTGACCGTCCCTGCTGGCCGCCGACGTTCTGCGTCAGCCCCCTGTCCTCTAGCACGCGATGCCAAGCCCGTCTTCGCCCCGCGGGCGTCCGCGGAGCACGCCGCGCTGCATTGGCCGCGGCCCGGCGTGCACTGACAAGGAAGAAGCGCCGCCACCTCGACAGGCGCGCGGCGAGTAAGTGGATTCGAGGCTCAACTTCAAGTAAGTGATCCCAACACGAAATCACTATGAATTAGCGGTTCAGGACAGTAATCACTCGCAGTTTCAAAATCTGAAACCATTTGAGCTGTCAGCCGTGAGTGCTGCATCTTCTTGTAGAGCTAGCTAGCTACTCGATGAACCGTGTGTTTGTGCACCACCTCGTTTTGGTCAAAATTGGCAGCAGCCGTTTCCTCGGTGGAAGCCTCGGGATTGACACTGACCTGATCATGGCATGGGCAGCTGCCGTTGGAATTGGAACGGAATGGAAGCCTAGCTCATCACTGAAATGGCAAGTGGCCTGCACTAGACTACTCGGACCTACTGTCTCCGACGAAAGTTGACTTGAGGCCCGCCACCGGCAGACTAGCCCGAGGTTTCTCCGGTGATACCACCATTGTAGAGCCTAGAATCTAGACTAAAGAGAGCGCGTGGTTGCACACTTGCACTGCCACTAGCGAGTTAAATATAGTTAATAGTTATAGCACACATGGTATTCGGTAGTGCTGTCCTAATCAGCAATCTCAATTTTAACAACATGTCCTGCTTGTGTTGTGCTCAGCCTATCTCCTTCTTTATATATAATAACACCGGAGCAGAGCACCACCCCACATATATTTGCTATTTCTTCATCCATCCATAAAAACATCTTCAGTCAGTCAGGCTTGCCCTCTGTTCTCCAGTTCAGGCATCCTCTTCACCATGCCTACCCTCAGCGCATTGCTCTTTTGGCTTCTCCTAGCGTTCTCCTCCCTGCATGCTCCCGTTTCATGTTCTGCCACGACTCCAAATGATGATACTCTCGCGGTAGGCCAAGCGCTTGCCGTCGGTGGTAAGCTCGTCTCCAGAAACGGCAAGTTCGCGCTCGGGTTCTTCCAGCCAGGCTCAGCCATCACCAGTAAGTACACAACCACCGCCTCCCCTGGCTGGTACCTCGGCGTATGGTACAATATGATCCCAGTCTTTACCACTGTTTGGGTTGCTAACCGGGACATGCCAATCGGTGATCCTGTGGTCAACCTAACAGAGCTGAAAATCTCAGCAGATGGCAATCTTGTCATCTCAACCCACAATGCCACTGAACCCATAATTTGGGCCACTCACCTAATCAATAGGACACAAGCAAGCATAGCAAACACTACTGCCGTTCTCTTGAACAGTGGGAACCTTGCCCTCATGGAAACCTCATCAAATGCGGTTCCGTTGTGGCAGAGCTTTGACTACCCAACAGATGTTTTTCTTCCTGGTGCCAAGTTTGGCCGGAATAAGGTCACCGGTCTGAATCGTCAGTTCACATCAAACAAGAGCCTGATTGATCCGGGTCTTGGCTCATATAACATTGAACTTGACACCAATGGGGGAATGCTTCTAAGTAGCCGCAGCCCATACTTAGTGTATTGGTCTTGGTCAGGAAGTTCATTAGCCTCTAAACTAGTACCGCTGCTTACTATGATTCTGGACATGAATCCACAGACCAAAGGGTTGATTAGCGCTGCATATGTTGATAACAATGAAGAGGAGTACTACACGTACACCTTACTGAATGAATCATCTTTGGTATATGCGTTATTAGACATCTCTGGTCAGCTCAAGCTGATTGTTTGGTCGCAAGCCACAAAATCTTGGCAAACACCATATGCCCAACCTGCTGTTCCCTGCACTGCTTATGCTACATGTGGACCTTTCACGGTCTGCAACAGCAAGGCGGACCCGTTCTGTAATTGTATGGACAGCTTCTCTGTGAAATCACCTCGTGATTGGGAAGTTGATGACCGAACAGGCGGGTGCATCAGAAATACTCCCTTAGATTGTAACAGAAATGGAAACACAACAGTTTCAACAGACATGTTCCTGCCCATAACTCGTGTTACATTGCCCTATAACTCACAAAGGGTAGAAGATGCTACCACTGGGGCCGAATGCACAGAGGCTTGTCTCAAAGACTGCTCCTGCACTGCTTATTCCCATAACAGTAGCAGATGCCTTATTTGGCATGGGGAATTGCTTAATGTAAAAGAGAATGATGACATTGATAATTCCTCAGAAGATGTTCTTTACCTTCGCCTATCTGCACAAGATTTTCATGGTGTGAGAAAAAGCAAAAGAAAATCAATCATTGGAGCCGTTAGTGCTGCAATCGTTATTAGTTTTGGGTTATTAATACTCATTCTGCTGTCAGTGATTTGGAGGAACAAATTCAAGTGTTTTGGTGGACAGCTGTACAACAGTCAAGATATCGGTGGTGGAATTGTGGCCTTTAGATATGCTGATTTAGGTCATGCTACTAAAAATTTCTTGGAAATGTTGGGAGGAGGTGGTTTTGGTTCTGTGTTCAAGGGGGTGTTAGGTGACTCGACTCCTATTGCAGTGAAAAGGCTTGATGGTGCTCGTCAGGGAGAGAAGCAATTCAGAGCTGAGGTGAGCTCGATTGGAATGATCCAACATATTAATCTTGTCAAATTGATTGGTTTCTGCAGCGAAGGTGATAAGAGGCTACTTGTATATGAACACATGTCAAATGGGTCTCTTGATGCACATCTATTTCAGAGCAATGCTACTGTCCTAAGTTGGAGCACTAGGCATCAAATAGCCATAGGAGTTGCTAGAGGATTGTCCTACTTGCATCAGAGTTGCTGCGAATGCATCATACACTGTGATGTTAAGCCAGAAAACATACTTCTGGATGCATCATATGTTCCTAAAATTGCAGACTTTGGGATGGCAGCAATTGTAGGAAGGGATTTTAGCCGAGTTCTCACCACATTTAGAGGAACTGCAGGGTATCTTGCCCCAGAGTGGCTTAGTGGTGTTGCTATTACACCAAAAGTTGATGTCTACAGCTTCGGTATGGTACTGCTGGAAATCATTTCAGGAAGGAGGAATTCACCTAATCAAGTATACACTAGCAACAGCAGCCATGTTGATTTTTTCCCTGTACTAGCTGTCAGCAAGCTTCATGAGGGAGATGTGACCAGTTTGGTGGATCCACAATTAAATGGTGATTTTAATTTGGAAGATGCTAAAAGGCTTTGCAAAGTTGCATGTTGGTGCATCCAAGATGACGAGTGTGGTCGGCCAACAATGGGTGAAGTTGTCCAAGTTCTTGAGGGCTTACAAGAGCTTGATATGCCTCCGATGCCAAGACTACTTGCAGCTCTAACTGAACACTCTGATGCATTTTCAATGTATAGTAATTCATAATAACTGCATTGTAGTCATTGTTCCTTTTTTTTTGTAGCGAAGTTTAGAGTTGTAATATGGATCAGGTGGAATAAAGCAACACAAGCTTGCAATTAAAAAAGGAAATATTTAAATGGCTAATTTTACGTATGATGCATGTGGGTTTCTCATTTTCTTATCACTTCTTTTAACGGCCCCAATTATGGCAGGACTAAAATAATGTGTTCGTTTGATGGGGCAGTTGATGTATATCGATCTTTAAATTTAAGGAAGAAGATATGCCACTTTTACATCCTGCTTTACAGAGATCATACTTCTAAGTTGCTTATTGAAGTTTGCCATAAGTTAATTAGATTGTCTGTTGTAACTTGTATGACATTTAGGAGCGCTACTGTCTATTTCTTCCTAATATGCTCCCTTTAGCTGGCATGTTCTTTAGATATGTCAGTGCTGCTACCAAATCAGATATTCTTGATTCCAATTGGCTTGACCGAGCAAAAATTTGAAACATTACTCATTCCATTCATTCTCCCTACCTGTTCACTGTTTACCTCTGACGGAAAAGTTTCATGCCTATTCTTCTACCAAGCTAAGAAGGATCAAAATATGTTAAGAGGTGTGGTACACAATATTTGAAGTACCCACATCATAGTAGTGTATAAATGCATTGTCATGCATACTGTGCCACCTAGCGACGAAGTTTGTTCTGCTGACTCATCAGTGAGCAGAAAGTCCAGAGGGCACCCAATATATGCCTGATGAAGCCCTGAATGATGACAAATTGTCTTTCTAAGTTGTTTAGAAAATCTAATACCTAAATACACAAATATATTAGGTGAAATGCTTGAACTGTCTGATAGAGATCCACCCAAAGTGACCATCACTCCTGGTATTAGCAGCAAAGATGGTTGGAAGACATGGAGCTACTGTGAAGATTATTCAAGTCAAGTGGGTGCAAACGTTGGCTACAAGTTAGATTATATACTGTCATTTGTGAGCAAAAAGAAACTGGAGTTAATTTCTGATGTTTACATTAAGAATAAAACTTGTATAAGAATAATTGCCCTATTTTTGCAGATTGTAAGGAATGCACAAGATACAAATTGTTTGGTGGGTGGGAGTTCTATCTCCATCATACATTCAGCCTTAATTTATTATTTTAGATAAAATCTATGCTGTTCATTTATTTTGTTTGCACTATTTATGGATCTGCTGATGATTCACTGTCTCAAGAACTTGAGTTTTATAATATATATATATATATATATATATATATATATATATATATATATATATATATATATATATATATATATATATATATATATAACTTTTCACTAGTAATACATCGACTTGATACAAAGCCTTGAAACAGAACTTCTGGCCTCTGCTCAAAAGTTACCTTTATTTAATGGATGAGAGGTATATACAGGACATGATTGGCGAGGCATTTGATTTCTGAGACTTCATAGATGATTGGCAAGTGTGCTCACATGTTTTTCTGAGGGCTTGAAATCCAGTGCCTCAAAATGCATACTGTACTACCCTTAGACTGAATCATGGTTCAAGTCATCAGGTCCAGGAGACCTTGTTATTACCAAGTAGCACTGTGTACTACTCTTACATGCGTAGTTTCATGTTACATTTTACTCAGTTTGAGTACTGTTGTCATGACGAATCACTGTATCCTCTTCAACTATTGAGCGATTTGGTCAAGGATGGAGAAGTGCTTGGGTTATGATCAATCTTCAGAATTGCATAAGTAGTAATTGGTAATAGGGTTGGGAACCGAAAACTTGCTTGTTGGTTATCTCAGCTTTCTGTTTCTTTTCAGGTTGATTGGTGCTGATCTGTTCAGTTCTATTATCCAGTGGGCAGCAGGGAGCAGGCTTTAGGTGAATACTGGAAGCTCAATCGCTGGACATATATGGTATGATGAATTGATTTTATTTTCCAATGTGAGGATGGAAGCTGTACTGTTACTTGCACCACGCATTATATTGGGCAAGCTGGCCGGGAGGCATCAGCTCCACCTGCATCTTGGTAGGAAGCCTCGTGATCAAGCAACGCTGGCACTTGCTCTGCCTGGTTTGGTGGAAGGTTCACTCGAAGTTGTAAGCAACGGGGTACTTGTTCTGCCTGTTCAAATTACATGTAAGTTGCCACACAAATCATACAGATGCAGATTGGGAACATAAGGCTGATGATGTTAGATTAGCTATGGATAATAGAAACTGCTAAATAAAGTGTCGCCTCGTCAACGCCCTAAATGATTACTTATAGTCTTATATTATGGTTTATTAAAGAGTAGATACTACTATATAGCCTCTTGCCTTGTGGTTGTACCAACTAGCTAGTACAAGTAGCAAGCAGCAGGCTAAGTGAGTATTGCTGAACATGCATGTAGTTGACATGCAGTGTCTTTGCTGTAACTTCCGTGTTAACTGAACATGCATCCAATCCAAGTTGCATGCTTGCTCTTTCTATATATGTTGTCCTCTTCTTCCTTCTCCGAATAGCAGGTCATCCCTTGCCACTCACCAGTCCAAATCTCTCCTCAGGCAATGCCAACACTGTACATCTTACTGATTTTTTTTAGAGAAAGGCTTAGTGCCCAGCTTATATTGAAAGCTGAAAAAGGTAACCAGGGGTTTACGCTGGGGACTCCAGCTTTTACAGAGAATCATCCAAAAGACAACACAGTTCATCTCCTCCAACTAAAACACAGAAACAGAAAAACATCTACCAACCCGAAACGCGACTTAAACGCTAAAAGGACCACACTGGTCTTGGAAAATAAAAACAGTGAAGCGCAGACTTAGACACAGATCACCATCGCGCCATCCCCTCCTTCAGCTTTTCCACCCATGCTTCCTTCTGGGCTCCATCCTCCTTCGCCAGCATCCTCCACTGCTTTAAGAAACCCAAAGCTTTGTAAGCGACTTGTTTAGGAGAATTGATCACGATGTTAGAAAAAACTAAGTCGTTCCTAGTCTTCCAAAGCGACCAGCCCACAGCCGCAATAATCCACCACAACATATTTTTATCCCCCTCCCACTGTTAAAAAGCATGTCTCTACAAGAGGATATCGAACTTGGGCTTCTAAGCCACCCCAAACTGTCTCTCACCCAGCACCATGTAGCAATTGTAATGGGGCATTGAAACAGGAGATGGTCCACTGATTCTTTATTATCACAGAATTTATAGCCCTGAGCACCATCCCAATTCCTTCTCCTTAGCTGCTGAACTGTCTGAACTCTATCATGCCAGGCCATCCATAAGAAAATCTGTACTTTCAATGAAACTTTGGCATTCCAGATCTCCATCATCTCCACATCCGTGACTCCTGCAAATGTAATAAGTCTGTACAAGCTCCTTGTGGAGAATTTCCCTGAATTCTCCAATTTCCAGTAAACTTTGTCATTATCTTCAGTCATTCTAGCCTGCTCCAATTGGGTCATCATATCTCTCCATTCCTGCATCTCTGGTTCCCCAAAACACCTTCTGTAGCTTAGGCTCCAATCACATGCTTTCGCTGTTTGGACCGAAATGTCCTGGTCATGACATATTCTGTAAAGATTTGGGTAATACACCCTCAAAGAGCACTCCCCCAACCAAGTATCTTTCCAAAATCTAGTCTGTCTCCCACTCCCTACTGCATGGGCTTTCCCTCTCTCATACCACTCTTTAACAGAATGTAGTCCCTGCCAAAATTGTGAGCTGCCTGCATTCTTGCTCTGACAGAAACCTCCCCCTTTTAAGTACTTCCTCCTCAATAAATTCATGCAAAGACTGTCTTCTCCACTCTCCAACCTGAAAATCCACTTACACAACAAGGCAGTATTCATTGCTCTGGTATCAATGAAACCCAGCCCCCCAAACTCCTTTGGTTTGTCAAGAGCCTCCCACTTTATCATATGAAATTTCTTCTTGTTTCCCATACCTTCCCAAAAGGATTTGCTTTTGCTAGTGTCGAACCTCTGATGGATCCCCTCATACAACCAGTAAAAGCCCATAGAGTACATAGGAATGCTTGTTAGGCTGGAATTGATAAGGATTGATTTGCCCCCCGAAGAAAGGTGTCCACACTTCCAAGTTTGCAACCTTTTTTCAATTTTCTCTGCTGGTTCACTTAACTCTGCTTTACTTAGTCTCCTGTCACTAATTGGTAACCCCAAATATTTCATGGGAAATTTCCCCAGCTTACAATTGAAAACATCAGCCACATTCTGGCTCTCTGCCTCTGACAGCCCCACTGTGAAGACCTCACTTTTAAGGTAGTTAATCTTCATCCCTGAGAGCTCTTCATAGCAGAATAGCAAAAATTTAAGGTTGACCATGTCTGATTCTGAGTATTGAATAAAGAGCACAGTGTCGTCTGCATATTGTAGGTGAGTCAAACCTCCCTCCACTAGATCAGGACATACACCATTTATCACCCCATTTTCCTTGGCTTTGTCCAAAATTTCAGATAGGGCATCTGCCACTAGGTTGAACAGTAGAGGAGATAAGGGATCCCCTGCCTCAGCCCCTTATAACTTCTGAAATATTGCCCAAGCTCTCCATTCAGGTTGACAACAACTCTTCCCCCTTTCGTAGCTTTCAGGACCCACTCTATCCATTTTGTATCAAACTTTTTCCTCCTCAGTACATCATGTAAGAAACTCCAATTTACCTTATCATATGCCTTTTTGAAATTCAATTTTAAGACAATGCCCTTTCTCTTCCTGACCCTCAGCTCATGCAAAATTTCATGTATAATAAGTACCCCATCCAAGATGTATCTCCCAGGAATGAAAGCAGTCTGTGCCACACTCACCACTTTGTTGATAACTGAGTTCAATCTGATAGTAAGAACTTTGGTGATGATTTTGTAGATCACATTAAGCAGACAGATTGGTCTAAATTGTTTAATTTGGTTAGCACCCTTAATTTTTGGTAGTAACACTAGTATTCCATAATTAAGTCTAGCTATGTCTAGTTGGCCTCTATGCAGCTGGTGTAACATCTCCAAAATATCATATCTTATGTGCCCCCAAAAGTTCTTGAAAAAATTGGTGGAAAAACCATCAGGCCCTGGGGCAGTGTTGACTTTCATCTCTTTGACTGCCACTTCCAGTTCTGCCATAGTGAAAGCTCTAATTAGCCATTGATTGTCTTCAGCACTCGCAAATCTTCTGTCACTCCAGAACTAACCACTCAGATGTATCACAGGGTCTTGACCTCCCCCAAACAGATTCTTGTAAAATTCAGTGATGTAACCTTTTAACTCATCTTTGTATTCTATCAGTTTATCATCCTCTACAAGGTTTCTGATTGTACACTTCCTCTTCCTTCCGAGTGAAAGTAACTTGTATTAGCATCACCCTTCAACAACCATTGCTCTCCTCTTCTTTGCCACAAAAGCTCCTCATCTTCATATATTTTCATTAATTCATCTTCCCCTTCATATCTGTCAGCCCATTCACTATCAGATAAAGGTCTATCCTTTGCAAGACTGTCCCATTTTTCAATTCTTAGTAATAAGTTCTGCTTAAGTTTTTTGTGCTCACTCTCCCAATTCCTACTCCACCCTTTCATACTCTTTCTCAGGGTTGAAGAAACAATATTCCAGTGGTCCAGTATATAACTCTTCCTCCTCTGAGGCCATTTATTTATCACCCACTCTTTGAAGCCTGCTTGATTGAGCCAAGCATTTTCGAACCTGAAAACAGATGACCTTGTGTTCACCCCACAGTCAGTCTCCACTAATAGGGGATTTTGATATGATCCCACCCTTGTCAGAGATCTAGCATTGGCTAAAGGGAACTGCACCTCCCAATCTATATGTCCCTCCATGTCTGTACATTTCTCTCAAATTGACATCGCTCACAAATTGATTGAAAAAATTCACCAAGCTGTTATTTACATTTCCAGTCGATTTCTCCGAGCTGTCTCTAACTAAATTGAAATCTCCTCCTACTATAATAGGTACTTCTACTAATAAAATGATTTCCATCAGTTCTCTAAGAAAATCAGCTTTCAACTCAACCTGGACTGGGCCATACACATTGATTACTCCCCATTTAAAACTGTAACACCCCAATTTTTGAGATAACAAAATTTGAAGGAATTAGATAATAAATAATTATAAAACTAAAATAATAATGAGATAAATTTTTGTGTTGCATTCATGCTGTTGCATATGTTTTTATTTTGTGGTGCTGTATTTGTTTTATTTTATTTTTATTTTGGTTTAGAAAGTATTCGAAATATTTTTGGAAACAAGTAAATAAAAAAAAGAGAAGAAGTAGCTTACCTGGGCTGTTCGGCCGAGCCGGCCCAGCTGCGGCGGCCTGTTTTCCTCAGCGTCGGTCGGCCCAGGGTCAACGATCGCGCGGCCCAGTCGGCCCAGGCTCAAGCCGCAGCAGCCTTCCTTCTCTTCTTTCACTGTCAAGCGGGCCCCGGTTGTCAGCGTCGTCCTCTAGCTCGCGTGACCGAGCCGGTCACGACTCCCTCAACCGCCACCGAATCCTACCGGGGAGATCGCGATTTCCAACCAAATTTGAGAAGCCCTTGCTCTATTTAAGCTAAAGCCGAGCCGCTGTTTCCGTTTTTTCATCGAGTTGTAGATTTCTTGCCCTAATTCGTGGCCGCGAGTTGAAGAACCCTAGGACGCCGCCGTCGGCTTCAATTCGGCGAGTATGTCACTTCTCCGTCACCCTAAGTTATTCTAGTAGTTATCTCATGTGTTTGCTAGCTCGCGGGTGTCTCCAATTTGTTTTGTTAGGCTTTAATGCGTAGATTTTGTGTGTAGCCGCCTTGCCGACCGCTTCGTCGAGCCGCCCTTCGTCCTCGCGTTGTTACCGGTTGATTCGAGGTCCTAGGTGAGTTCGCACCGAGCTCCTCTTCCTTTTGGTACTATCCGCGCATCCTGTAGTGGTGCATAGACCGAGATTTGGGTCGCCGGCGAGGTTCCGGCCATGGCGCCGCCGTGGGTTGGAGGGGAACGGCGGTAGCGCCGCCGGCTGCCTCTGGGGGAAGATGTAGGCCGTCTAATTTGAGATGAACGGTCGAGATTAGATCATACCTCTTCGCTGTGAATTTTTCTAAAGAGACCCTCGGTTCTTTTGAAATCAACCCGCAGTCCTTAGCGTAGTTTTGAAAATACGTTTTCGCGTTGTGAAGGCGTATTCTTTACCGGTTAATTCAAAAAATACGTTTTCAGTAATTTACAGTTTTGCCACTAGCACTGTTTTAGCCATAAAAACTTCGTTTTAACTCCGATTTGATCCATTCAAATTGCGTTAGGTTCGTAATTGCGAACTCTACATGTTAGTATAATTTTACAGTTAGTTTTGATAATTTATTTTTCGAGTTTATAATTAAGTATTTATTGATCTATAGGAAATCTTAGAAAATTCATAACTTCTACGTTTTAACTCCGATTTTGGTGATCTTTACGTCTGTGTGATCGTAGAAACGTGTAGAAGAGTTTTATAAACTTTTATTACTGTTTTGTTACTGTTGGTGTACTGTTCTAATTATATCTATTTGTTTGCTTCGTGTATGTTTGATTGGATGCATGTATGTTGTTGATTGATGATCGAGAATAGAAGGTGAGCAGTATTTGGACGATTCGGAGTATTACTTTGAGCCAAGTCAGCAGTTCTATTTGGGGAGCTTTGATCAAGGCAAGTATAACACAGGACCATCCTTGTTACCTATTCATCAAAATTATCATACATATGCATATGCTTACCTTGACAACCTTAGAGATTATAACTTAGTGTTTGATGTCTTGATTCCTTGTCAACCTTGGGTATGCATATGGGTAGCTATGGCTAGTGCTTAAATTAAGAACAATGATCTTGTGATATGATTAATGGATCAAGCAACCAATTATTAAGATGGTTTAATTATTGTTAAAAGGGGACTAGAGCCTATGTGTTATTTTTTTTTGATGCTCTAGTTACTCTCCATAAGGACTTATCTGTAAGCATTAACCGGGATTGACAGTACAGCTGTGAGGGCTATATGGCTCTGGCTTTAGTTGTTCAAGAGACCTTTTCTAGCTTGTTAGAGGTTACCTTAAATGGCGTAAGAATGGCTTGCCACGTTGGGTGTAGTGCGAGCCCCTGGCCTAGTGTGTATAGGCTGCGGTTGTTGTGCCACAGGGAAGGGGGGTTCTACATCTGCCTGCCGAGTGAATCTAATGGCCCTAACTTGTTAGACGAACTCTTGAGTGGCTTTATATGGTTTTTGGGTGTTTGGGCTTGATCTCCCCATTCATTTGGAAATCATGACTCACAGTGAAAGTGTACACCTCTGCGCAGAGTTTAATAAACTGGTATACTAGCCGTGCTCACGGATACGAGCGGCCTTGGGTATTCTTACGGAATAGATGATCACCATTGTTATATTATGTTTAATTATTGTTGATTAATATTATGCTCTTGTTAATGTTATTCGTTATCATTATTGCAATTGATCATTGGTTCTTTAATGGGAAGTGGTTTATCTTGATGCTACTCAAATGTAAGTTATAAGATTAAAAGCTAACCGCAGTTAAACAGTGTCTAGTCATTTGAGCCTCATGAACCCTGTGTTATATTTGTTGAGTTCGACATGGACTCACTCTTGCTATTTCCACCATAACAGATGAAGATTATGATGAGGATTACCGTAATGAGTACTAGTCTTGGTGTCAACCAGTCAACCGTGTCCCTGTGTGGAGTTTCCGCTGGAGATTATCATTAGATATTATTGTTTATTGTTCAAGACTATGTTTTAAACATATATTCGTTATGTAATAAGCACTGTGATGATACTATGTAATTTGTCTGCTTATGTGTGCGATCATGACCTGGGGCGCACATGAGTACTTTATGCATCCTATTTTTGTCCTTAAAAATGGGTGTGACAGATTGGTATCAGAGCCGTGTTGACTGTAGGACGCAAGCCTAGTTAGAATGGTCGTTGATAGCATCCATACTTCACCTAATTCATGCTTCCTCTTTTTACCTTGTTAATTACTAAAGTTTTGTGCTTCCTCTACTTTATTCTATTGCGAAAATACATTGATTCTATCTAATCTATGTCTAAATCTTGTAGATGCCTCCTCATCCCCGTCTGTCAGCTGCACAATATGTTGCTCGTTTCAAACCCCAGGAGCCAAAGGAAGATGGTGATCAAGAGCTATCTGATGCTGAATCAAGAGTTGGTGATACACCTATGGAGGATGTAGTTATGGGGTGGACTACGAAGTTTCATATCATGGTTCCTAAGGCTGATGCTTTCTTCCATGATATATTGACAAGAACCTTGGACAACTACTATTACGACTGGGAGGCTACTTTAGAGTATCGCAGTGCGGAGTATAGTCATCCATGGATGGATTCCTATTGGAAGACGGAGTTATGGGTCAAGAAAAGGGATCCTACCACTAAGGAGCCTAAGGTGGAGTCAAAGTTTATTACCCGCGTGAGCCGGGCAACCGTGGAGACAAGCATGGAGGATGTCGCTTTCAATGCATTTGTTTACTATCATGGTCTACGCTCGGACAAGACACTAAAGGGTGCACTTCGGCACTTTCCTTGTTTCTTGCATGACAAGGGAATTTGGACAGTGCCACTTGCGGATGATTCCTCCTTGACTTTGCAAGCAACGGTGGCATTAGCTCGTGAATTGGCTCTTCATGAGGCGGACTTGAAGGATGAGTTGCTGAAGGAAAAAGAACTTAAGAAACAAATTAAAGAATTACAAGATAAGGGTTTTATTCGACCTAGTTCATCACCTTGGGGAACACCAGTTATTTTTGTTGATAAGAAAGATGGTGGTCAGAGGATGTGTGTTGATTATCGGTCACTAAATGAAGTAACTATCAAGAATAAGTATCCTTTGCCCCGGATTGATGACTTGTTTGATCAGTTGAGAGGTGCTTGTGTGTTCTCTAAGATTGATTTACGTTCTGGATATCATCAGTTGAAGATTCGTGCCTCTGATATTCCAAAGACAGCTTTTACTACAAGGTATGGATTGTATGAGTATACTGTTATGTCGTTTGGATTGACCAATGCACCTGCATACTTTATGTACATGATGAATAAGGTGTTCATGGAGTATTTGGATAAGTTTGTGGTAGTGTTTATTGATGATATACTAGTATTTTCCAAGACAGAGGTAGAGCATGCTGAACATTTGAGATTGGTATTGCAAAAGCTTAGAGAGCATAAACTGTATGCGAAGCGAAGTAAATGTGAGTTTTGGTTGAAGGAAGTTTCTTTTCTTGGTCATATTGTTTCTAATGGAGGTATATCAGTGGATCCAGGCAAGGTGAAGGATGTATTGAATTGGAAACCACCTACAGATGTTGGTGAGATTCGCAGTTTCTTGGGTTTAGCTGGATATTATAGACGGTTCATTGAAGGGTTTTCTAAACTTGCTAAACCTATGACATCTCTGTTAGAAAAGAATGCTAAATTTGTGTGGTCTGATAAATGTCAAGCTAGTTTTGAGGAGTTGAAGAAGAGGTTGACTACAGCGCCTGTTTTGGTTTTACCAGATTTGAGTAAGAGGTTTTCTATTTATTGTGATGCTTCTCGTCAAGGTTTGGGATGTGTTCTTATGCAAGAAGGCAGGGTTGTGGCTTATGCATCTAGACAGTTGAGAAAGCATGAGTTGAATTATCCTACACATGATTTGGAGTTAGCAGCTGTTGTTCATGCTTTAAAGATTTGGAGACATTATTTGATTGGACATAAGAGTGATATATACACTGATCATAAGAGTTTGAAGTATATTTTCACTCAGTCAGATCTGAATTTGAGGCAACGCAGATGGTTAGAGTTGATTAAGGATTATGATATTGAGATACACTATCATCCTGGTAAGGCTAATGTAGTAGCTGATGCTCTTAGTAGGAAGAGTTATGCCAATGAGATAAGAACATTGTCTATGACTAGTGAGTTATGTGCTGAATTTGAATATCTGAACTTGGGAATTGTTACTAATGCAATGGAATTAGTAATAGAGCCTACTTTAGAGCAAGAGATCTATAAGGGTCAATTGAAGGATGAGAAACTAAAGAAGATAGCGGAGGATATAGTGATTGGTAAATCACCGGGCTTTAGAATGGATGATAATGGAATTTTGTGGTTTGGAAAGAGACTGTGTGTACCTGAGGATCAAGCTATTAGACAGGCAATTCTTCGTGAGGCTCATGAGTCAGCTTATTCTATTCATCCTGGTAGTACTAAGATGTATCTAGATCTCAAACAGAAGTATTGGTGGGTTGGATTAAAGCGTGATGTGGCTGAGTATGTAGCAATATGTGATACGTGTCAGAGGGTAAAAGCTGAGCATCAGAGACCTGCAGGATTGCTGCAACCAATGAAGATTCCTGAGTGGAAGTGGGAAGAGGTTGGTATGGACTTTATAGTGGGGTTACCTCGTACTCAGAAAGGTTATGACTCTATTTGGGTGATAGTAGATCGTTTGACTAAAGTTGCTCATTTTATACCAGTTAAGACCACATACCATGGACCAAAATTGGCAGAGTTGTATATGGAGAAGGTAGTATGTTTGCATGGGGTTCCAAAGAAGATTGTATCTGATCGAGGATCGCAGTTTACATCGCACTTTTGGCAAGCTGTGCATGAATCTTTAGGAACTAAACTGAATTTTAGTACAGCATATCATCCACAGACAGATGGACAGACTGAAAGGACCAACCAGGTATTAGAGGATATGTTGAGAGCCTGTGCATTGCAATATGGAACTAGTTGGGATAAGAGTTTGCCTTATGCAGAATTTTCTTACAATAATAGTTATCAACAGAGTCTTAAGATGGCACCGTTTGAAGCTTTGTATGGACGTAAGTGTAGAACTCCATTGTTTTGGGATCAGACA
Organism: Saccharum spontaneum; assembly: GCA_022457205.1. NCBI lineage: Eukaryota > Viridiplantae > Streptophyta > Magnoliopsida > Poales > Poaceae > Saccharum > Saccharum spontaneum. Next base: position 6,459,699 of record CM039612.1, read on the forward strand.
GGTGAATCTCAGGTGTTTGGTACAGATGTTCTTAGAAACGCAGAAGATCAAGTGCGAGTGATTCGTGAGAATTTGAGAGTGGCACAGTCTCGTCAGAAGAGTTATGCTGATAATAGAAGAAGGGATCTAGTTTTTGAAGTAGGTGATTATGTTTATTTGAAGGTGTCACCTATGAGAAGTGTGAAGAGATTTAACATGAAAGGTAAACTAGCACCAAGGTATGTTGGACCATTTAAAGTTATTGCTAGACGTGGGGAAGTTGCTTATCAATTAGAGTTACCTGAGAATTTATCTGGGGTGCATGATGTGTTTCATGTTTCACAACTTAAGAAGTGTTTGAGGGTGCCTGAGGAGCAGATACCTTTGGAAGAATTGACTGTTAAAGAGGATCTTACATATGAAGAGGTTCCGATTAAGATTTTAGAGACTGCTGAGAGGGTTACTCGAAGTCGGGTTATTAAGATGTGTAAAGTACAGTGGAATCGATATTCAGAGGCAGAGGCAACTTGGGAAAGAGAGGATGAATTGAGGAAGTCATATCCGCAGTTGTTTGAGTAAGCAATCCAATCTCGAGGACGAGATTCTTTTAAGGGGGGTAGAATTTGTAACACCCCAATTTTTGAGATAACAAAATTTGAAGGAATTAGATAATAAATAATTATAAAACTAAAATAATAATGAGATAAATTTTTGTGTTGCATTCATGCTGTTGCATATGTTTTTATTTTGTGGTGCTGTATTTGTTTTATTTTATTTTTATTTTGGTTTAGAAAGTATTCGAAATATTTTTGGAAACAAGTAAATAAAAAAAAGAGAAGAAGTAGCTTACCTGGGCTGTTCGGCCGAGCCGGCCCAGCTGCGGCGGCCTGTTTTCCTCAGCGTCGGTCGGCCCAGGGTCAACGATCGCGCGGCCCAGTCGGCCCAGGCTCAAGCCGCAGCAGCCTTCCTTCTCTTCTTTCACTGTCAAGCGGGCCCCGGTTGTCAGCGTCGTCCTCTAGCTCGCGTGACCGAGCCGGTCACGACTCCCTCAACCGCCACCGAATCCTACCGGGGAGATCGCGATTTCCAACCAAATTTGAGAAGCCCTTGCTCTATTTAAGCTAAAGCCGAGCCGCTGTTTCCGTTTTTTCATCGAGTTGTAGATTTCTTGCCCTAATTCGTGGCCGCGAGTTGAAGAACCCTAGGACGCCGCCGTCGGCTTCAATTCGGCGAGTATGTCACTTCTCCGTCACCCTAAGTTATTCTAGTAGTTATCTCATGTGTTTGCTAGCTCGCGGGTGTCTCCAATTTGTTTTGTTAGGCTTTAATGCGTAGATTTTGTGTGTAGCCGCCTTGCCGACCGCTTCGTCGAGCCGCCCTTCGTCCTCGCGTTGTTACCGGTTGATTCGAGGTCCTAGGTGAGTTCGCACCGAGCTCCTCTTCCTTTTGGTACTATCCGCGCATCCTGTAGTGGTGCATAGACCGAGATTTGGGTCGCCGGCGAGGTTCCGGCCATGGCGCCGCCGTGGGTTGGAGGGGAACGGCGGTAGCGCCGCCGGCTGCCTCTGGGGGAAGATGTAGGCCGTCTAATTTGAGATGAACGGTCGAGATTAGATCATACCTCTTCGCTGTGAATTTTTCTAAAGAGACCCTCGGTTCTTTTGAAATCAACCCGCAGTCCTTAGCGTAGTTTTGAAAATACATTTTCGCGTTGTGAAGGCGTATTCTTTACCGGTTAATTCAAAAAATACGTTTTCAGTAATTTACAGTTTTGCCACTAGCACTGTTTTAGCCATAAAAACTTCGTTTTAACTCCGATTTGATCCATTCAAATTGCGTTAGGTTCGTAATTGCGAACTCTACATGTTAGTATAATTTTACAGTTAGTTTTGATAATTTATTTTTCGAGTTTATAATTAAGTATTTATTGATCTATAGGAAATCTTAGAAAATTCATAACTTCTACGTTTTAACTCCGATTTTGGTGATCTTTACGTCTGTGTGATCGTAGAAACGTGTAGAAGAGTTTTATAAACTTTTATTACTGTTTTGTTACTGTTGGTGTACTGTTCTAATTATATCTATTTGTTTGCTTCGTGTATGTTTGATTGGATGCATGTATGTTGTTGATTGATGATCGAGAATAGAAGGTGAGCAGTATTTGGACGATTCGGAGTATTACTTTGAGCCAAGTCAGCAGTTCTATTTGGGGAGCTTTGATCAAGGCAAGTATAACACAGGACCATCCTTGTTACCTATTCATCAAAATTATCATACATATGCATATGCTTACCTTGACAACCTTAGAGATTATAACTTAGTGTTTGATGTCTTGATTCCTTGTCAACCTTGGGTATGCATATGGGTAGCTATGGCTAGTGCTTAAATTAAGAACAATGATCTTGTGATATGATTAATGGATCAAGCAACCAATTATTAAGATGGTTTAATTATTGTTAAAAGGGGACTAGAGCCTATGTGTTATTTTTTTTTGATGCTCTAGTTACTCTCCATAAGGACTTATCTGTAAGCATTAACCGGGATTGACAGTACAGCTGTGAGGGCTATATGGCTCTGGCTTTAGTTGTTCAAGAGACCTTTTCTAGCTTGTTAGAGGTTACCTTAAATGGCGTAAGAATGGCTTGCCACGTTGGGTGTAGTGCGAGCCCCTGGCCTAGTGTGTATAGGCTGCGGTTGTTGTGCCACAGGGAAGGGGGGTTCTACATCTGCCTGCCGAGTGAATCTAATGGCCCTAACTTGTTAGACGAACTCTTGAGTGGCTTTATATGGTTTTTGGGTGTTTGGGCTTGATCTCCCCATTCATTTGGAAATCATGACTCACAGTGAAAGTGTACACCTCTGCGCAGAGTTTAATAAACTGGTATACTAGCCGTGCTCACGGATACGAGCGGCCTTGGGTATTCTTACGGAATAGATGATCACCATTGTTATATTATGTTTAATTATTGTTGATTAATATTATGCTCTTGTTAATGTTATTCGTTATCATTATTGCAATTGATCATTGGTTCTTTAATGGGAAGTGGTTTATCTTGATGCTACTCAAATGTAAGTTATAAGATTAAAAGCTAACCGCAGTTAAACAGTGTCTAGCCATTTGAGCCTCATGAACCCTGTGTTATATTTGTTGAGTTCGACATGGACTCACTCTTGCTATTTCCACCATAACAGATGAAGATTATGATGAGGATTACCGTAATGAGTACTAGTCTTGGTGTCAACCAGTCAACCGTGTCCCTGTGTGGAGTTTCCGCTGGAGATTATCATTAGATATTATTGTTTATTGTTCAAGACTATGTTTTAAACATATATTCGTTATGTAATAAGCACTGTGATGATACTATGTAATTTGTCTGCTTATGTGTGCGATCATGACCTGGGGCGCACATGAGTACTTTATGCATCCTATTTTTGTCCTTAAAAATGGGTGTGACAAAAACCATCATCAATCGATTTCATTATAAAGCATTGACAGGATCTCCCCTCTTTGTATTCTAGAATTTCCAGGCAGTCCTTGTTGGCCCCAATAAGCAATCCTCCTGATCTCCCTTCAGGACTAATCCATTTCCAAGTCATGTCTTGCCCTCTGGCTAGATTCGCGAGCTCTCTGAAAGTAAACTATTTTTTAATGGTTTCTTGCAAACATACCACATCCATTTGGTGCTTATTCATCAACTCTCCCAACTGTTTCCTCCTCCCCTACTGTTCAGCCCCCTTATATTCCAGAAAAATATCTTCATTTAATCCTTGCTTTCTTTTTACCCCTACCAACCGCAGCTGGCAAGGGCTCTTCTTGAATGCTCTCTTCCATTCTTGTTAACTCCTCCACTATCAAACAGTGTCCCTCAGGATAATCATCATCATCAGAATCATTTATCTCCTCCACTATTACTTTTTCTTTTTCTTTGTCTTTGGCTCTCTCTCCTCAGGATAATCATCATCATCAGAATCATTTATCTCCTCCACTATTACTTTTTCTGTTCTTTGTCTTTGGCTCTCTCTATCTAGTTATCTCTGCCTGTGCATCTTCCTTTGCTCTAATAATGTTAATGAATTCATCTATTTTACTAGCATTTTCCCCTAGAACCATGTTGCAAGATGCTGCTACTTTTGCTAAGTGATTATTATCTGCCTTTTGCAAATAGTAAAGGATTACGAGATGTACATCTTACTGATCGGATCGAGGGCTTCTTCTAATCTCGTCCCTGCACATTCCACCATGTTCGGCTGCAACTCCAAATGGTGATACTCTTACAGGCAGCAAGGAACTTATCACCGGTGGCAAGCTCATCTCAAGAAATGGAAAATTTGCGCTCGGCTTGTTCCAACCAGGCTCAGGCATCAGTAAGTCGGTCTACAACACCACCACTCCTGGCATATGGTTCAATAAGATCCCAGTTTTTACTGTTGTATGGTTGCCAATCGGGGAAAGCCAATCACTGATCTCGACACCAGCCTAATACATCTCAAAATCTCTAGAGATGCCAACCTTGTCATCTTGAATGGAAATGCTACGTGTCGTGCGTCCGATGGACCGCACAAACGTCGAACAACTTTTTAACCCTCGCCGCTTGCTCCTGCCCGCATGTATATTAAAAAAACTAATCCCTTCGCTTCCTCCTCCCTATCCTTACCCCTTCTGTGCTCCTCATCTCCTGCCGTAGCGCACCAACGCCTCCCCACCCCGGCGTCCTCACCAGGAGCCCCCAATGCTCCAAATTTGGTGGCCCTCTCCCCCACCCCGGCGAGATGCACGGAGCACGAGTGAGATCCACTCGCCTCCGGCGAGATCCATGGAGGTGGCGCGACGGTGTTGCAGGAGAGTGGGCGGCTCTGCCCACCCTAGCGCGGCGCCCTCCCCACCTCGGCCGCACCCTCTCTCACTCCGGCGACCGAGCTTCCCCCACCCCGGCGGCCATGGCACTCCCTGCCCCCCATCCCCCACCGTCACCGCCAAGCCAAGCCCGGTGCCGGTGGCGTTGCTGGTGGTGGGTGGTGCTCGCTTGCAGCCGCTCGCCGCTGGCTCCCACCCTGTCACCCGGAATCGACCGGCCCAGACCTCTCTCCCCCTATGTTGCAAATATATGTTTCAATTGTTTCAGATGTTTCTAAGGCATGTTGCAATTGTTTTCATATGGATGTTGCAAAAGTAGATCGGAGGATGTTGCACATGTTGCATGTGTTGCAAGTGTTAGGCATGTTGCAAGTGTTTGTTCAAGTAGACGTATGTTGCCAGCATTGTGTTTTGATCTAGATGTTGCATATATTTTCGCACATATGTTGCAACAGTATGTTCCAAATGTTTCATCTGTTTTAGTCTTCTGTTGCAGCAAGTGTTTTCATTTTGCAAGTTGCAAGTGTTCTATTTGGATATTGCATATGTTTTCACATATGTGTTGCAAGTGTATATTCCAGATGTTTCATCTGTTTCAGACGTATATTGCATTCAAGTGTTTCTTGTTGCACGTGTTTCCTATCGTTTGGAGAGTCAAGGGGCGCCAGAGATGGGGTGCAGCGAGCTGGTGGCCAGCGGTTGGGGGCACGACGGGGCGGGGGTGCGCCTGCGGGTGCGCAGGTGCGCTTCTAGGGGCGGGGTGCGCCTGCGGAGGCGGGGCGAATGGATGGGGATGGGGGCAGGGTGGGTGGATGAGGGCGAGTCAGGTGTCGGGGCGGGCTTGTCAGGCGTGCAGGCGGGCGTCCGATGGAATTTATCCCCATCAGACATCCGTGCGCTAGCATTTCCGCATCTTGAATCATGCCGCTGAATCCGTTATATGGTCCACTCACATTACTGTAAAAAACAGGACAGAAACCAGCATAAACGATACTAGTGCTGTTCTCTTGAACAATGGAAATCTTGCTCTCGTAGCAGAAAACCCATCTAATGTAGTGCTGTGGCAGAGCTTTGACTACCCAACAAATGTTCTGCTACCAGGGGCCAAGTTTGGCCGAAAGTAGATCACCGGTTTCTATCACCAGTCCATGTCAAACAAGAGCTTGATCGATCCCGGTCTAGGCTCATACAACATTCAACTAGACACCAATGGGGTGGTGCTCCTCAGTCACCGCAACATCCCCTCTAAAGTGTACTGGTCCTCTGGCCATCTGGAAACTCACCCTATAAACTTATAGCAATACAAAAGTCAATTCTAGACATGGATCCACGAACTAGAGATTTGATTAACCCAGTGTTTGGACACTAGAAAATCCGCCTTAAGCGGCTTCTCGTGTGGAAAAAGTGCGGGCGTGCCAGTGTTCTAAGTTATTAATCATCACGAGTTAACAAATACAAGTTCCTAATGCGCGCGCTCCATGGCCTGCCGCGGTGATCTGACGGTGCGTCGTGGTCTTCTGGTTCCTAGGGCCTCAGGAGACTCCTAGTTAACTACCCCTGTGAGCTAGCTCACAGAGCACCTCCGATTCTGATGTTGTGGTCGTCATCTTCAATCTTCGCTTCATGTCTCCATGCATGTGTGTTGGTGTAGGTGTGGGTGGCGTTGGTGTGATGGCCTCGTCGGTCCATGAGTCGGTATAACGGAGGTGGGGTATCAGCTACGCCTGCCTGCGTCGTTTGTCTGGTTGGTGTCGAACGGTAGCGTGGTGTTGTTGTGGTAGTAGCACGTGCATGGTTGATGTAGCTTGGACCGCTTCAGACTTTTCGGCAGCATCATCGCTGTGTGCTGTATAACTTCTTCAGGTCCCAGTCCTGGCGGCCGCGTTCACAGCTCGGGCTCCGACTCCACGCCACGAGCACGTCCGGCACTCCTGCGATGCGTGATCTCCTCACGACGCGATGACTCTCATGGTCCGGCGACATCTTGATCATCTGGGCATCTAGCTGAAACATCCCACTCGCTGCCTCCAACGAAGAAAAGCTCCTTCTGTGATAAAATAAGGCTTCTAGAAGACTTTTGCTTTTATTTTTCGGAAACGCTCCTTATAGGGTGTCCGCCCGGATGGATCCGCACTTGCCCACGCCGCCCCTGCCCGTGTCGCCCACTCGCTCTGCGCGTGGGACGAACCACGCCCTCACCCGCGCTGCCCCCGCTTGCGCCCCTGCCGCCCACCCGCGCCGCGCACGATGAGCCCAGCGCGCTAGGCACTTGCTAGTTCGCTCCCAGACTCGCACCTCCCCTCACGGCCGCGCTTCAACGACCTACCCCTGCCCCTGTCGAGGCCCATGCCAAAGCGAGCTCCACACCGGCGACTTCGATATATAGCCCCTCCATTAGTAGAGAGCGGAAAGGGTGGTTTCAGAGAGGAAAGATATGGAGAGTTGTTAAGAGAGTCTATTGGAGCCTAGTTTTTATTTGTTTTTTTTAAATTTTGTGATAAAGAGCCATATAAAGAGTTTCTCAGATATGCTTAAGCAACTCCAAGAGTCTCTAAACTTAAATCTCTACATCTCTATTTGGACAACCATTCCATGAATATTTTTTTAGATATCTCTCAATGTCTCCAATAGACTCTCTAGGTTTTGTTCTATACTACAATGGCTTATCAAAATTTTCCTTGTGTAAAAAAACATGAGAGAACTACCATATATTGGATTTAGAGAGCTTATTGGAGAGCGAGAATGGTTGTTTTAGAGATCGGAAACTAGAGAGTCAGAATGGTTGTTTTGGAAAGTAGATAAGAGTGAAAATTGTTGTTTTGGAGAGTGGAAAAGAACGAGAGAATGGTTATTTTGGAGGACCCAAAAGATAAAGGTTGGTTTAGAAAATCTAACCAATTCCTAATTTTTTCTTTGTTTTAATTTTTTTTGATAAAAAAGCAATGCTGATAGGCTCTTGGAAACGCTCAGTCACGTTAAACACAAGATGAATCTCCAATTTCCAGTTGACTGATTTAACTACGACTGTATATATGTTTATATTAAGAAATCGCACATGCATGACGAACTGTTACTCTCTTCCTTGGGGGGAAAAACTGTTGCTGTCGAACATAGCAACTCAGTGCTTAGCAACTGCACAAATTACGGAAAGACGTAGCAAATTAGTGACAGACTCTACCTAGTAGATTTGTAATAGATCGCGGTGCTCACTCAAATCAGCACTGGGATAATATGCAAGGGTAGTTCACCAGGCCCATCCGCCCGAGGACCATGGCGATGTTCTAGTGGTGGAGCTGTCACTAGCAGACGCCGTTGGTCTTCTTGGCGAGCACAAACTTCTTCCACGCCTCCGTCACCGACCTCTGCGTCTGGAGCTCCGACTTTTTCGTGACCAGCTGTGCCGGCGGTGGAGGGGGCGGGAGCCTGGACGGCAGCGCGTCCAGCTGGTGCATCACCTTCTCGATGTCGAGAACGAGGCGCTCGGCGAGGGTGCGGCTGAACTCCTCCCGGACGACGACGCGGAGCACCGTGACGTGCTGCGCGTCGGGGGGCATGGTGTAGGCCGGCACGATCCAGCCGAAGCGGCGCAGCATGTCGGAGATCTGGAACTCGTCGTGCCGGCTGCGGTCCTTGAGCGAGAAGGCCACCAGCGGGACGCCCTCGTCCTTGGACACGATGTTGAAGCGGCCCGTCTTCTCCAGGCCCTCCTTGAGCACCATGGCGTTCTCGTGGCAGTTGTCCATGATGTTCCTGTAGCCCTCGAAGCCGTGGCGGATGAGCTGGTAGTACTGCGCGATGACTTGGCTGGAGCCCTTGGAGAAGTTGAGCGTGAAGGTGGGCTGGTCGGCGCCGAGGTAGTTGATGTGGAAGACGAGCTCCTCCGGCAGGTCCTCCTTGTTGCGCCAGATGCACCATCCGATGCCGGCGTAGACGAGCCCGTACTTGTGGCCGCTGACGTTGATGCTCTTCACCCAGGGCAGGCGGAAGTCCCACTCCAGCTCCGGGTACAGGAAGGGCGCGATGAAGCCGCCGCTGGCCGCGTCCACGTGGATGGGAGTCCCCCACCCGGTCTCCCTGTTCTTCACCTCCAGCAGGTCGTTGAGCAGCTTCACGTCCTCGAACTCGCCGTTGAGCGTGGAGCCCAGGATCGCGGCGACGCAGATGGTGTTCTCGTCCACCATCTCCACCGCCTTCTCGGGGTCCATCACGTAGCAGCTTCACCTCCCTCAGCTCCACCTCGAAGTACCTCGCGAACTTTTCCCAGCAAACCTGCAGGTTTTTTCGATTCATCAAGCAGGCGATTGCGGTGCGACTGGTTAAAGCCGATTCGTCGTCTTGTTGCCTTGACAAATGAATCATTACCTGGACGTTGGCGCCGGTGACGATGTTAGGCTTGTCAAACGGTTTGCCCTCGGCCCTGCGCTTGTTCTGCCACCTGCGCTTGAAGGCCAGCCCGGCCAGCATGATGGCCTCCGACGAGCCCACCGTGCCGACGCCCACCGCCGTCTCGGACTCGCCCAGCGGCGCGTTGAAGAGATGCGCGATCATGTTCACGCACCGGTTCTGCAATGCAATGTCGGCGCGGTCGGGTGTCAGAAGAGAGAGAAGACAAAAAAAATCTCAGTGACTTTTTTGCTAAAAAAAAGGAAAAATAAACAATTGTGCCGGCCCCAGGCATCGCCGACCAAGAACCGTCTCTCCGATCAGAGAGCACGGCACGACAGGCGAGGGACAGAGTGAAAAGTAAGATTGCCGAGGGTGAATGTACCTGGAGCTCGGTGGTGACGGGGTACTCGTCCATGTCGACGTAGTTCTTGTTGATGGCGGCCATGATGAGCTTGTCGCACTCTGGCTCCATCCAGGTGGTGACGAAGGACGCCAGGTTCAGGCGCGGGTTCCCGTCGAGCATCAGCTCGTCGTTGATGATCTGGTACGCCGCCTCTTTGGGGATCGAGTTCTCCGGCATGCGATACCTGCGGGCGCGCGCCCACAAAAAATCATCATTAATTCGGCATCAACTGGGCTCGGATATGCCATTGCTCAAAGCCAGCTGCAGATAAATCGGCCGTTCTTCCAGCACAAACGGCCGGGCGGTCCAATTGCAAGAACAACTGCAAAGGGGTGCATACCTTGGGAGAGACGACCGGACGTAGCGCGACGCGAACGTGGAGTGCACGGACATGTCACTCTCGGAGACGGCCTTGGAGAGCACCATGGTTGCGATCTGCCAACCTGTTTCCTTCTTTGGGTTTAGGCTTGGGGAAGAAGACGGCTTGCAGTTGCAGGGGCTTGTGTGTTGTGTGTGTTTGTGGCGGGGGTAGCGCACCGGTATTTATGCGTCTGGGAAAAAAACTTTCCATTTTCGACGACTTGCTTGCGTCGTAGGACAGCCTCTCTATCTAGAGCGCAGGCGAAAGATCAGCGGTGGTGCCGTTTTTTGCGATGAGTTTGTCCCTACTTTGCGAGCTCTCGTTTGATTTGACGCCGTGGGAGGTAAAAATGGCATTGCTTGGTTCGGTTGATGGACGACGATCTGATTCCATAGCAGATCAATCCATGTCAGCAGAACACGTATTGGTGAGAGTCAAAGTTAACTTGCTCAAGAAGAACGGATCAATTTTTACATTCTGTCCCCGGTCCCACTTGGCTCTTCGCATCACCCAAAAACGAGAAAGAAAATGATAACATGAAAATGAAGACAGGATCTGACCGTGGTTCAAAAGAAAACAAGCTCTCTCTGGCTATTCACGAAAGGTCAGATTAAGATTTTTGAGTTTTGACCCGTGAACGTGTGCCAGTATAGAGTTTCTACTCCTGGAAAAAAAACAAAATAGAACCTGTAAGGAACGATTAAACCATATGTACAAAGACCGACATGTGCGTACAGGATGTACTACTAGTAGTATGTTTTGCCATACATACATACGCTTCTGCGTTGAGTTTTCTGGTCAGCGCGTGTTCGTCGTCATGTGCACCCTAAGCTAACTAATTACACAGTTTATCTGTAAATGTCGAGATGAATCTTTTAAGCCTAATTACTTCATGGTTAGATAATATTTGTCAAATAACAACGAAGGGTGCTACATGAATTTTTCACCAGCCACACCCTAAGCTAACGCACCGAGACCGAGGCATTTCTCTATCTAGTATCTCGTTCCGGGTTTCGTTCATTACGTGAGGTCCACCACCACCTACGAGCGACCTGCGACCCACAGACTCGCCCGTTCTGCGGGCCGCGGCCGGGTTGTGGTCTCGGCAGCGCCAAGCGTAGGGCAACGGGCAAGGAATAAACAATGTGGCTTGCGCTCGCAAGATGCCCTCTGAATGAAACCCAAGCCGCCCCCGGGCGGGGTCGTGGCGTCCGTGTCACGGCGCAGCACGCGCGATGGGCTGCGACCGAGTCGGGCGGCCGGCACCGGACGCCGGTTTTGTGCAGGGTAGGCGGCGAAACCGGCCGGAACCAGTTGAGCCTCCGCTCCGGCGTGCCGCGGCAACCAGCCGGCGCGTCGACCAGACCCACGGCGGGCAGCTTTCCGTCCAAGTAAAGGACACACGCCGCACCCACGCGCAGTCTCTCGCGCACGGTATGCGTGGTCGCTGAATGGGCAGCAGTTGCTGAATGGGCAGTCGCTGAATGGGCAGCAGTTCGATCAGCTGCTACGTCAGACGCGGCAGACGTCAACCGAAGGAACAACTGACAGACTACCTTCACGTATGCAACTACGGATGCATGAGACCAGTCATCGGTACCTAATCTTCTAATCTTCTCTTATACGTATTTCTCGTAAAAAATACTTCTGTTTTACTCGTCGGTTTACTCAGCTCCTCCGGTCGCACCAAATAACCCTTTCTGCTGACACAGAAGTACTTTCCCCTGCATGCATGCACGTGATGAACACGTACATTTTCCACATATTTAATTTACACACCGGCACACACAAATAAATCATATGCCTGCATATCGGGGATTTTCTATGCCTAATAATAAAGAGGTAAAATTTCAGACTCTTTTTTTTGTCCATTCATTTTTTTTAGTTTGTCTTCCTCTAACTATCGAACAATGGAGAGCTTCTTCTGTATGGACTTATATATATACAACTCGTGCTCATACAAGTTAGAGCTCTTGACTAGCACGATACGGAATCCAGTTCCAAAACGTATTGGGTTGTGTATGATCTATGTTTAACCAAAGAGTCCATACTCCTACGAAAAAAAGTCCATACCCAATATGATTACTATGTATAGTAAATTCGGTTTTTTCCTTTTCCTATTCCGTCATCTGTTCACTAATACTAGAAAGGCAAAATTTCTACCATCAATTTTTTTCTGCCGCTTTTAGTTGGGCAGGCTCCTATGCCCTCCCTCGAGTCCTCGATCGAGTCGGTTCCAAATACGGTACTACCCACAGATACGGTGCTACATTGGGGCATCGACCACAGGATCTAATTAAGTTTGATGAGGCAGTATTCCCGTAGCAGCATGTCATGCAAACACATGCAATCTTTTTCTCTGTGATTTTTTTGTTTTTGTTTATTTTATTGCAGCTTCCCTTTTTTGTCTGTTTATCCACTACGAGGTTTTTCTTTTTTCATAATATAAAATATAAATAAATAACAAATACAATATTACGTGTTTCTAAACCATATACTTATTTTCTCGCTGACAAAGATTTCCACTACCAAATTATTGATATAGTTTTGATTAGAAACAAAATTTGTTCTTATTAAACCTAGATTATTAACCAATGATCTAACTAATCAAACTATAAACTAAAATTTTTTATAGTTTCTTGTTTAATCCAGTCTAAATAAATGTGTCTTTACAATCCTCGATGAGGGCTAGCATGTGAAAAATCAAGAGAGATCACTCATCATATTCTTAACTGACAAACCGATCTTTTCAGACTTTGACATATCGACAACTATCTCCTTGTCAACTTTAACCATATATTAGAACTATTGATTTTCTGGTACTCAAATATCACGAAACTCGATATAATCCTAGCAATACATGAATAGAATAAAAAGTAAATTTATGATGTATCTAAGTCTAAATATTTATGTGATTTGCAACGACATGACAAAAAATTATCAAGTTTGTTTTCTTAATTTCATACATTGTCCTATTATTGTCACATTAACTTATATTATGGATGTCATATTCATCATAAAATAAATTATATGTTTTAATTTTACACAAAGAGCAAAACATAAATAATACATACCATTCTTATCGTCATTCCCACAAATATTTGATAGTTTTTCTCTCGTTGCAACGCACGGGCATATTTGCTAGTAATTTATAAATTGACAAAAATCCATCAAACAAATGCCCCCCGCCAAGTCGAGTTTGGATGATGACGCGTAGCAAGTCCGGACTCGCCTTGGTGAAGAAATAGATCGAGTTATCTGGGTGCAACAACGAGTTGCTGCTGTATCCGCCATGGACTTCAGAAATTTAGAGTCCTGATCGCTTAAGCACATCCTCAGGGGTGCCATTTATATACCTGCGTAATGCAGTACCTTCCATAACTTGCAATCTGGCTTGCTCGATCGTCGTCCCTCACCCGCGTCGTCGTCCAAGCTAGGAAATTGATCCTCTACGGCAGACAAGGCAAGTACAGGCAACCTAAGCTCACATCATTGCTAACTCGTTTCCGGCACATACATGGCTCCGGCTACGAACGTATTACCTGAGGCCCGCGGCGAGCACAAGGACGACCAAGACACGCCGCGCCAGGATCTCGAGGGCAACGCATCTTCCTCCGCTGCTAGAGGAACAGAAGCCGACTCCATCGTGGAAGAGGGGCATCATCAGTACCTCAGCAAGCTGGACGACGCCGCCCATTCCAAGGCCACAACCGAGCTGAAGCGTCATGCCGAGGAGCGTGACGGAGTACAAGCAGAACAGCTGCTGGCACTCAAAAGAATCCAGCAGGCGCGGCAGGACGCAGGGAAAGAGGCAGCTGAACTTGAAGAGAAGGCGCGTGCTGCCCGGGCACGCGAAAGAGAGCTCCATGGCAAGGAGGCAGAACTCGAGAAGCGCGCCGAGATGTGTCGGGAAAACATCAGAGTGCTGGAGGGCAGACTCAAGCAGCTCGAAGAGTGCCGGCAAACCATGAAGTCTCGGCTAGAGAGCATCAGCAAACGGGAGGATAAACTCTTGGCTCAGAGCATCGCACGCATCCTGGCGTACTCCTTCCCCGGCAAAGAGCCAAAGACTAAAGTAACTCCATAGTTAAGCCACATTCACGGTGGCTCCATATAGTAGATTTATTATTTCGTATAGTATTATGCCTTTTGCATAGACTCCAATGTTTGGGTTCTTTTAGGATTTTATATTACTTGAACTTTAGTTAAATGAATTGGGCATTACTGGATGCATGCACCTTCTTTCTATGCCCAATTGTTGAGAACAATGAAGAAGAGTACTGCATATGTATGATTACTTGGATGAGCCATCTTCCACATTTGCCTTGCTTGACATGTCTGGTCAGATCAAGATGATGGTTTCGTCCAGGCTACACGGTCTTGGCAAAGCATGTATGCCCAACCCGTCGACCCGTGCACTCCGTATGCTACATGTGGACCTGCTTTCATTGTGTGCAACGGCAATTCACGTCCATTCTGTGACTGTATGGAGAGCTTCTCTCAGAAGTCAACTTTGGATGTGTTAGAAATACACCATTAGATTGCACTAGCAAGAATAACACAACAAGCTCAACGGACATGTTCCACCCAATAGCTCATGTTGCATTGCCCTATGATCCCCAGAGCATTGCAAGCATTACCACTCAAAGCGAATGTGCAGAAGCTTGTCTTAGAGATTGCTCTTGCACCGCTTATTCCTATGACAGTAGCAGATGCTCGGTTTGGCATGGGGTATTGCTTCATGTAAACAAGGATGATGGGATTGATAATAATTTTGAAGATGATGTTTACATTCGACTTGCCACCAAAGGTTTGCAAAGTTTTAGTGAAAACAACAAAAGAAAAGCAAACCATGGAGTTATTGTTACTACTACTACAAGCATTATTATTTGTTCGATGCTAGTGCTCACGATGTTGTTAATTACTTGGAGGAACAAATTCCAGTGTTGTGGTGTACCTTCACATGACAGTCAAGGTAGTGCTGGAATTGCAATCTTTCGATAATACCAATTTAAGTCATGCTACAAAAAATTTCTCGCAAATGCTTGGAGGTGATGGTTTTGGTTCCGTATTCAAGGGAGTGTTAAGTGACTAAAAATCTATAGCAGTAAAAGGGCTTGATGGTGCCTGTGAAGGAGAGAAGCAATTCAGAGCTGAGGTGACGTCAATTGGTGGATTGATCCAACACATCAACCCAGTAAAATTGATTGGATTTTGCTGTGAACGTGGCAAAAGACTACTTGTATATGAACAAATGTAAAATGGGTCTCTTGATGAACATCTATTTAAGTGCAAAGCTACAGTCCTAAATTGGAGCACTAGGTATCAAATAGCTATAGGGGTTGCTAGAGGATTGTCCTACTTGCATCGTAGTTGCCATGAATGCATCATACACTATGATATCAAACCCGAAAACGTACTACTCGATGCATCATTTGTTCCTAAAATTGCGGAATTTGGGATAGCAGCATTTGGAGGACGGGATTTTAGTCGAATACTGACTACATTTAGGGGAACTCTTGGGTATCTTGCCCCAGAGTGGCTTAGTGGAGTTGCTGTTACACCGAAAGTTCATGTTTACAGTTTTGGTATGGTGTTTTTTTGAGGAAAAGTTTTGGTATGGTGTTGATGGAAATCATATCAGGAATTGAAATAAAATTTAGGTGGGGAAACAATCTCCCCCGGTGACATTTCAAAAAAAAATCATATCAGGAAGGATGAATTCACCTGAAGTATACACCAGCAATAGTTATCACACTTCCTTTTCCCCTGTGCAAGCCATCAACAAGCATCATGAGGGACATGTACAAAGTTTGGTGGATCCACAGTTACACGGTGACTTTGATTTTGTAGAGGCTGAAAGGGCTTGCAAAGTTACATGCTGGTGCATCCAAGATAATGAGTTTGATCGGCCGATAATGGGTGAAGTGGTCTGGGTTCTTGAGGGTCTGCAAGAGCTCGATATGCCCCCAATGCCTAGACTACTTGCAGCTATAATGGAGCACTCTGATGAAGTTTCAATTTAAGAATTTTGTGTACTTCATTGTTTCCAATGTGTTAAGTTTAAGCAAATTTAAAAGGTGTAGTCTGCATTGGAAGTAATAAAGGAAGGCAATGTTGCAATATCTAAGTTGTATGACAATGCTCCTGTCAAAATAAGCACAAGCTATTTTTCTGGTTACTACTGAAAGATAGATTAAGTACGAGAGAGCTATTACGAAGGAGAAACATGGAATTGCAAATCTACAGCTGTGTACTTTGCAATGACAACATAGAGGAATCGGCACCTCACCTCTTTTGCACATGTAACTTTGCCATGCAATGCTAGGGATCAATTGGACCGCAGACTTTGGCAGACCTCTATCCATGGCAGAACTTAGAACTGATGAAAGCTCAGCTCAACAACCCGTTCTTCATGGAAGTCATAATTCTCATGTGCTGGGCAATCTGGATGTCCAGAAATAATGAAATCTTCAAGAATGCTTCCCCTTTGCTTCAAGTGTGCAGAGCAATTTTCAAGATGGAGATCACTTCACTCCTTTGGTGACCGAAGAAGAAAATCCTACCGCTTCACTTCAAGAATGGGTGCAATTTCTCCATTGACAAACAACTTCACCCTGTTTCTTCTTTTCTTCCGACATTTTTTGTTTCTTAATCTGTCCCAAGTCTTTTCGGCCTTTCTTGTATTTTCTTTTGTTCTGAAACTTTTGCCTTAATAAAATCTTAGAAGGGGCTAAAACCCCTCCTGTCTCTTTCAAAAAAAGTTGTATGATCTATCCACTCTCTTAGGGCTCTACCTAAACTTTGACAAGGTATAGTAATGTGTTTGGATGCAAAACATTTTTTTAGAGTTTTATTTATAGGAAAATACCACAGTATTGTGAATACCACTTTGGTTTTGTAGCACTACGAAGTGTTTTGAAAACCACAGTACTATTTACGGTAGTGCTAGTGCCCGGACGTCCGGACGCCAGCACCCGCACTTCGCCCCTACGCCAGCCCGGCAAGGCATCTACTGCCCGGGCCTACCCCATGTGGTGTCCACACCCTGCCCGACCCATCGCGCCCCACTAGCAGCTGCAACAGGCAGGTGACATTGCAACATGTGCAAACACCCGGTCTACTATTGAAACATCCAGATGCAACAGTTGCAACATACGTCTAAAGACAGAAACATTTGAAACATGCTTCTGAAACACTTGCAAAAAACACGTGAAAAACTCTTGAAGACATTGCAAACATACACAACATCAAGATAAACCACTTACAATATATATGTGAAACATATGTAACATCTTGATAAACACATTGCAACATACATCTGAAAACACAGATGAAACATTGAGAGCAGAAACTTGCAACATATAGGTACAACTATTGCAACATATGCAACATCCCCGATCTACTTCTGCAACATTCTAATGAAACACTTGCAACATACCTCTAAAACATATGAAACACTTGCAACATGTGCTTTTAACACAACATCTCCTTGCTGCTTGGAGAATGGAGGCTCGTCGTCGTGCCGGAGGCAGCGGCCTGGCGATGCTTGTAGGCGGTGGGCCTACAGCGACGAGCTAGCGGCGGCGGCTTCACAACGTGGCGGAGAGGCAGTGGCTGCACGACTGGGAGAGGGCAGCTGCGCGCCATGTCGTCTTGCAGCAGTGTGTCAGCGGCACGGAGCTCGCTGCTCTAGTGGAGAAGGTCGTGGCAAGTCCGGTGGAGAAGGCCATAGCCATAGTAGGTTGCTTCGATGGAGAAGGTAGGCAGTAGGCACGGTGGAGAGAGGCGCGATGGAGAGGAAGGCAAGCGGGAGCACGAGGTGGAGAGGAAGGCGTAGTGGAGAGAAGGTGGGCAGGAGGCACGGTGGAGATGGTGGCGGGATGTGCAGCGGAGCGCAGTTGTAGGCTCGCAGCGCTGGGTGAGTTTTTTCTTTTTTAAAGAAAACTACGGCGGCTAGAGGTGAGTGGATAGAAACAGATAGGAGAGTCTTTTGGACCTCCCGGCCTGTCAGTGGGGCCGTCCCGGGCGAACGAACACCCTAATACAAGCATTACCATATTATTTATGTATACCATAGTTTTGCATATCTGTAGTTCTAAAAGTGCAATTTCTTGGTACTATGGACCACAAAAGTTCCATAGTCATTCCAAAAACTTATATTTTCATATTTGAAAATTATTGGTTACAGCATGAGGACTTTATGAACCAAGTTCATGTGGGCTGGCACACAGACTATCACCACTCTGATGCTGCAAAGTTGGTGACTACAAAGTTCAAAAATTTGAGAAAAGTGTTCAAACAATGGAAATTGACTCTATCCAATCTCAAACAAAATATATCAAATGTTAAGCTTGTTTTGGACTTTATTAATCTGTTGGAAGATTTCAGGGATTTGTCACTTGCAGAATGGAATTTCAGAGTCATTTTGGAAGAAAAGCTTATTTCTTTGCTTCAGCAACAAAAGACCTATCGGAGACAAAGGGGAACTGTTAAGTGGGTAACTCTTGGTGATGCCATTACAAAATTCTACCACGCAAATGCTACAGTCAAGTATAGGAGAAATTTAATCACTCAGCTTATCAATGATCAAGGTCAGCCCTTTTCAATCATGAAGACAAAGCTGCTCTCATCTGGAACTCTTTTAAGGAGAGGCTTGGTACAAGCAATTTTACAGGAATTCTCTTTAACCTACCTAATCTTTTGGAGAATTCTGTGGATCTTTCTAGTCTGATAGAACCTTTCACACATGCAGAAAATTATGCCATAGTGAAAATTTTGCCTTCTGACAAATCTCCAGGACCAGATGATTTTAACATAGATTTTTTGAAGAAATGTTGGTATATTGTTTGTGAGGATTTCTATTCTTTATGTGAAGCTTTTTACTCTAAAAATCTTTGTCTACAAAGCATCAATGGATCGCAAGATGATCCTATGAAGGTTTTAGATTTTAGACCCATTTCTCTACTCAACAATTCTGCCAAACTCATTACAAAGTTGTTGGCAAATAGACTGCAGCCGGTGCTTCCATCTTTGATTCACAAAAATCAATATGGCTTTGTTAAGAATAGAACCATTTAGGATTGTGTTGCTTGGGCTCTAGAGTATTTACATATGTGCCATCAGTCTAGAAGAGAAATCATTATCCTCAAGTTGGACTTTGAAAAGGCCTTTGATAAAGTGGAACATGGCCTAATGCTGCAAATTATGGAACATGAAGGATTTCCTTCAAAATGGCTTAATTGGATGAAGCTTATTTTTAGTTCAAGAAATTCTTTAGTCCTCCTTAATGGCATACCAGGAAGGTTTTTCATTGCATAAGAGGTGTTAGGCAGGGTGACCCTCTATCACCCTTGCTTTTTGTCCTTTCAGCTGATTTACTCCAAACTGTGCTTAATTTTGCTTGGAACAGTAACCTTCTAGCTTTGCCTCTGCCTCTCCCAAATGACAATGATTTTCTAATTTTACAATATGCAGATGATACACTCATTTTTATGCAATGGGATATTAATCAGTTACAACACCTTAAAGATATTCTCCTTTCCTTTGCTGAATCTACTAGTTTGAGAGTGAATTTTGATAAATCCTTTATGGTTCCTATTAATATCTCTGATGAAAGATTGGATATTTTGACAACTACTCTGGGCTGTAGTAAACAAACCTTGCCTTTTACCTATCTGGGTCTACCACTTAGCATCACAAAACCTTCAGTTTCTCATTTCTGGCCTTTGGTTTCAAAATGTGAAAGGAGGTTAGTCAATTTTTCTTCCTTCCTCACTGAAGCAAGTAGCCTCCAATTAATAAATGCAGTCCTTACAACTTTGCCTACCTTCACCATGTGTACCTATCTGCTTCCAAAGACAGTTATTAAGCAAATTGATAAGTTCAGAAAACATTGTCTTTGGAGAGGCTTAGATCTGAATAATAGAAAACCTTCCAAAGCTGCCTGGCCTTTGGTATGCAAGCCAAAAATTGAAGGGGGTCTTGGAGTGCTGGATCTTCACAGAATGAAAGCTTGTTGATGAAATACCTGCACAAAATTTTTAACTATCTGCCAGTCCCTTGGGTTCAGTTGGTTTGGGATCACTACTATTCCAGGAACAATTTGCCTTCTTTACATAGACCTTTTAGAGGTTCTTTTCGGTGGAGAGATATTTTGAAATTGCTTGATCACTACAAGAAAATGACAAGAATCAGTATTCAGAATGGTTCCACTTGTCTCCTGTGGTTTGATAATTGGAATGATAGGCTTTGGCACCTGTCTCATCCTGAGCTCTTTTCATATGCTAAATCCCAGTTTACATATCTTTAAAAACTGCAGCTACCACTGAATCCTTGGATGACCTCTTTCATCTTCCTTTTTCCATTGAAGCTTTTGAGCAGTTTCAGGATCTTTCTAATAATCTTCAATCTCTGCAACTTAATCAATCCAATGATGTTTGGTCTTATGTGTGGGGTACTTCTTTTTTCTCTTCTAAGCAAGCTTATAAGCATCTTATTGGACATCAACAGATTCATAACTCTTATAGGTGGCTTTGGACATCTTCTTGTCAGAATAAAAGGAAAATCTTTTTCTGGTTAATTTTAAGTGACAGGCTGAGCACCAGATCCATGCTTAGAAGAAAATGTATGTATCCTGATGATTATAACTATGTCTTCTGCTCTCTCAACATTGAAGAAGACCTCCTTCATATGCTCTTCCACTGTCCTTTTGCGATGGCTTGTTGGTATAGTCTGCAACTTTTTATACCCAATTCAGAGGAAGTTTCAGTCATCTTGGAAAGCCTCCGAGCCCAGTTGAGAGTACATTTCTTCATGGAAATCATCATCACGATGTGTTGGGCTATTTGGATGATGCGCAATGATATTATTTTAAAAAATTTGGCACACTCAGTTCAGAGATGCAGGACAATTTTCAAGAATGAATTTGCTCTGGTTATTCTAAGAGCAAAGGCACGCTATCATCCACTTATTGATCAATGACTAGACCACTTTGTGTAATTTTAGCTATTTTTTCCTTACCTTTTTTGTATCATGAGCTTTGTTGTGTAAGACTTTGTTCTGTTCTTAATAAAATTCCAGTAGGAGCGCTGCCCCTCCTGTTTCATTAAAAAAAATAAGCGAAGGTAAAGCATTTCCCTCTTTGTTTGGAATGATGGATCGAAAGGCTGGCCTCGTGCTCTGACTTGCATTGACCATGCAATGTACATGCTGCATGGCAGTTGGAAATTGGAATCTTCTTCTATAGCTACAAGCACTACCGTCACCGGTAGGAAAAAAAATTGTATGGAGACTGTATGCAGCACGTCACCATGCATACATAGCCTGGATGGCTGCCGCGTGTCTTCGCTCTCTATCCTGGACGCAGTGGCGGATCCAGAACAAAAATTTACCTATGGCGAACTTCTCTTGCCAATTTGTATGATGAAGCAACCATAATAATACAATGAAACAAGTTATATATATGGCCATCAAAGGTATATGTCATATACTCGTAAATGATGTTTCAAATGCACACTTCAACCCGAAAAGTGTCTTCAAGCCTGCACCCGCTAATCAAGGAATGATGAATCAAGCATCAGCAGGCGTATTATTTGCACTAGCAACTCATACATACACTTCGATCAGCGATTGGTGAGCTATTGAGCAGCATGTGTATGCTAAAGAAGCGAACCAGTGGCTGGACTGATTTTTTTTGAAGAAGAATTGGCTGGACTGATTTTCACATGCTGGACAAGCATTCGACATGGGTAAATTTAGGGTCAGCTAGGTCAAGGCCAGGACACCTGTTGGTTGTTGCTAAATGCTAAGTTTTCTCCGCCCGTGGGCTGGCCTGCTGCCTTCGTACGTCTTCCTCTTTCTCCAGAGCTCAGAACTTCGGAAGGCACCGGCGAACGGGGAAGCATGGCCGCACGAACAGGGGAAGCATGGCCGCACTAGGGATTTGGGGTCACACCGGTGTCATGTCAGGTGGTGAGGTCTGACGAACGCCAGAGCACGCCATATTGGTGGATCCGCCACTGCCTGGACGTGCGTGGGTGCTACTGGATGCATGCCTTGACTCGGCTGGAACTGAAGAAGCACGGTTCGCACTGCGTTTGTCCCCGGCGAACGATCTCTCGGCGCAGTGTTGGATCGTGGGCGGAGACACGCGTCACCCATTGACTCTGTGTATGCATGTCGACGTGCTGCATACAGTCTCCATGGAATTTTTTTCCTGTGGTAGTAGACTAGATGCCTGGAGGCTGCAGCTCAGTGCAAATTAAAAATCTGTCGTTGGCTCGATCGAGGGAGACCAGCAGAATAATAGGCCGGCCGGCGCATGTTCTTGGCGCATGCTCCGGATGTGTCGTCGTCGTCGTGGTCTTGGGTCGGAGAGATTTTAGTTTGTGCCGACGCGATGATGGTCCGGCGGCCTCTGGCCCTGCCTTGCTGTGTCGTCGTCATCTTGCTGTGTGTGACCACGACGGGACAGCGCACCCTACCCTTGCTTTGGACTAGGCGACGACCTGGTGGTCACCGGCCGGGTCATTCACGCCATGCATGTCTGTCCCGTCGCATTCCCGTCCCGTCCCGACCCCCCGTAGCCTGTGGCGCGGGGCAAGGACTGAATCCACGACACTGTTTGTGCTTGGTTAGGACAGCCCTGACCCTGTTTGATTAGGACAGCAGTGGGAAAAAAATGGCAAAGCTAGTTAGATACAGTACTTTTATGAGTCACCATGCTGCAATGCCTGCACCGCGTATATTTCAAAAGAGTAAATTGCATTGGTGGTTCTTGAACTTGTTTCAAATTCTCGCATAGATCGTCTTGATACTTTCAAATTACACATTTACTCCCTTCGTCCCCCCAAAAGCGATGTTATGAGATTGTTCAGACAAATTAGTGGAGAAGAGAAATGTCTCTAATACTCTTAGTATGTCACACATGATTTCCTTAAAAGAAGGGATGTCGTGTGGTTTACTTCCTAATTAAGATGCGTTGCATGCAAGCATGCAGAGATCCGAGGCAGGAAACATATCTCAATTGGTAATTTGGTGCCGGATCGGTGGGCCAACGGCGTGTCTAAAACTCAAAACATCAT
>CM039612.1:6482867-6641165 GCA_022457205.1 Saccharum spontaneum
CATGGCCTGCCGCGGTGATCTGACGGTGCGTCGTGGTCTTCTGGTTCCTAGGGCCTCAGGAGACTCCTAGTTAACTACCCCTGTGAGCTAGCTCACAGAGCACCTCCGATTCTGATGTTGTGGTCGTCATCTTCAATCTTCGCTTCATGTCTCCATGCATGTGTGTTGGTGTAGGTGTGGGTGGCGTTGGTGTGATGGCCTCGTCGGTCCATGAGTCGGTATAACGGAGGTGGGGTATCAGCTACGCCTGCCTGCGTCGTTTGTCTGGTTGGTGTCGAACGGTAGCGTGGTGTTGTTGTGGTAGTAGCACGTGCATGGTTGATGTAGCTTGGACCGCTTCAGACTTTTCGGCAGCATCATCGCTGTGTGCTGTATAACTTCTTCAGGTCCCAGTCCTGGCGGCCGCGTTCACAGCTCGGGCTCCGACTCCACGCCACGAGCACGTCCGGCACTCCTGCGATGCGTGATCTCCTCACGACGCGATGACTCTCATGGTCCGGCGACATCTTGATCATCTGGGCATCTAGCTGAAACATCCCACTCGCTGCCTCCAACGAAGAAAAGCTCCTTCTGTGATAAAATAAGGCTTCTAGAAGACTTTTGCTTTTATTTTTCGGAAACGCTCCTTATAGGGTGTCCGCCCGGATGGATCCGCACTTGCCCACGCCGCCCCTGCCCGTGTCGCCCACTCGCTCTGCGCGTGGGACGAACCACGCCCTCACCCGCGCTGCCCCCGCTTGCGCCCCTGCCGCCCACCCGCGCCGCGCACGATGAGCCCAGCGCGCTAGGCACTTGCTAGTTCGCTCCCAGACTCGCACCTCCCCTCACGGCCGCGCTTCAACGACCTACCCCTGCCCCTGTCGAGGCCCATGCCAAAGCGAGCTCCACACCGGCGACTTCGATATATAGCCCCTCCATTAGTAGAGAGCGGAAAGGGTGGTTTCAGAGAGGAAAGATATGGAGAGTTGTTAAGAGAGTCTATTGGAGCCTAGTTTTTATTTGTTTTTTTTAAATTTTGTGATAAAGAGCCATATAAAGAGTTTCTCAGATATGCTTAAGCAACTCCAAGAGTCTCTAAACTTAAATCTCTACATCTCTATTTGGACAACCATTCCATGAATATTTTTTTAGATATCTCTCAATGTCTCCAATAGACTCTCTAGGTTTTGTTCTATACTACAATGGCTTATCAAAATTTTCCTTGTGTAAAAAAACATGAGAGAACTACCATATATTGGATTTAGAGAGCTTATTGGAGAGCGAGAATGGTTGTTTTAGAGATCGGAAACTAGAGAGTCAGAATGGTTGTTTTGGAAAGTAGATAAGAGTGAAAATTGTTGTTTTGGAGAGTGGAAAAGAACGAGAGAATGGTTATTTTGGAGGACCCAAAAGATAAAGGTTGGTTTAGAAAATCTAACCAATTCCTAATTTTTTCTTTGTTTTAATTTTTTTTGATAAAAAAGCAATGCTGATAGGCTCTTGGAAACGCTCAGTCACGTTAAACACAAGATGAATCTCCAATTTCCAGTTGACTGATTTAACTACGACTGTATATATGTTTATATTAAGAAATCGCACATGCATGGCGAACATTAATGTACACTAGCCTCAACTGTTACTCTCTTCCTTGGGGGGGGGGGGGGGGGGGGGGGGGACTGTTGCTGTCGAACATAGCAACTCAGTGCTTAGCAACTGCACAAATTACGGAAAGACGTAGCAAATTAGTGACACACTCTACCTAGTAGATTTGTAATAGATCGCAGTGCTCACTCAAATCAGCACTGGGATAATATGCAAGGGTAGTTCACCAGGCCCATCCGCCCGAGGACCATGGCGATGTTCTAGTGGTGGAGCTGTCACTAGCAGACGCCGTTGGTCTTCTTGGCGAGCACAAACTTCTTCCACGCCTCCGTCACCGACCTCTGCGTCTGGAGCTCCGACTTTTTCGTGACCAGCTGTGCCGGCGGTGGAGGGGGCGGGAGCCTGGACGGCAGCGCGTCCAGCTGGTGCATCACCTTCTCGATGTCGAGAACGAGGCGCTCGGCGAGGGTGCGGCTGAACTCCTCCCGGATGACGACGCGGAGCACCGTGACGTGCTGCGCGTCGGGGGGCATGGTGTAGGCCGGCACGATCCAGCCGAAGCGGCGCAGCATGTCGGAGATCTCGAACTCGTCGTGCCGGCTGCGGTCCTTGAGCGAGAAGGCCACCAGCGGGACGCCCTCGTCCTTGGACACGATGTTGAAGCGGCCCGTCTTCTCCAGGCCCTCCTTGAGCACCATGGCGTTCTCGTACGTGGCAGTTGTCCATGATGTTCCTGTAGCCCTCGAAGCCGTGGCGGATGAGCTGGTAGTACTGCGCGATGACTTGGCTGGAGCCCTTGGAGAAGTTGAGCGTGAAGGTGGGCTGGTCGGCGCCGAGGTAGTTGATGTGGAAGATGAGCTCCTCCGGCAGGTCCTCCTTGTTGCGCCAGATGCACCATCCGATGCCGGCGTAGACGAGCCCGTACTTGTGGCCGCTGACGTTGATGCTCTTCACCCAGGGCAGGCGAAGTCCCACTCCAGCTCCGGGTACAGGAAGGGCGCGATGAAGCCGCCGCTGGCCGCGTCCACGTGGATGGGAGTCCCCCACCCGGTCTCCCTGTTCTTCACCTCCAGCAGGTCGTTGAGCAGCTTCACGTCCTCGAACTCGCCGTCGAGCGTGGAGCCCAGGATCGCGGCGACGCAGATGGTGTTCTCGTCCACCATCTCCACCGCCTTCTCGGGGTCCATCACGTAGTAGCCGTCGCGCAGCTTCACCTCCCTCAGCTCCACCTCGAAGTACCTCGCGAACTTTTCCCAGCAAACCTGCAGGTTTTTTTCGATTCATCAAGAAGGCGATTGCGGTGCGACTGGTTAAAGCCGATTCGTCGTCTTGTTGCCTTGACAAATGAATCATTACATTACCTGGACGTTGGCGCAATGGCGCCGGTGACGATGTTAGGCTTGTCAAACGGTTTGCCCTCGGCCCTGCGCTTGTTCTGCCACCTGCGCTTGAAGGCCAGCCCGGCCAGCATGATGGCCTCCGACGAGCCCACCGTGCCGACGCCCACCGCCGTCTCGGACTCGCCCAGCGGCGCGTTGAAGAGATGCGCGATCATGTTCACGCACCGGTTCTGCAATGCAATGCCGGCGCGGTCTGGTGTCAGAAGAGAGAGAAGACAAAAAAATCTCAGTGACTTTTTTGCAAAAAAAAAGGAAAAATAAACAATTGTGCCGGCATGGTCAGCCGACCAAGAACCGTCTCTCCGATCTGAGAGCACGGCACGACAGGCGAGGGACAGAGTGAAAAAGTAAGATTGCCGAGGGTGAATGTACCTGGAGCTCGGTGGTGACGGGGTACTCGTCCATGTCGACGTAGTTCTTGTTAATGGCGGCCATGATGAGCTTGTCGCACTCTGGCTCCATCCAGGTGGTGACGAAGGACGCCAGGTTCAGGCGCGGGTTCCCGTCGAGCATCAGCTCGTCGTTGATGATCTGGTACGCCGCCTCTTTGGGGATCGAGTTCTCCGGCATGCGATACCTGCGGGCGCGCGCCCACAAAAAATCATCCTTAATTCGGCATCAACTGGGCTCGGATATGCCATTGCAGCCATTGCTCAAAGCCAGCTGCAGATAAATCGGCCGTTCTTCCAGCACAAACGGCCGGGCGGTCCAATTGCAAGAACAACTGCAAAGGGGTGCATACCTTGGGAGAGATGACCGGACGTAGCGCGACGCGAACGTGGAGTGCACGGACATGTCACTCTCGGAGACGGCCTTGGAGAGCACCATGGTTGCGATCTGCCAACCTGTTTCCTTCTTTGGGTTTAGGCTTGGGGAAGAAGACGACTTGCAGTTGCAGGGGCTTGTGTGTTTGTGGCAGGGGTAGCGCACCGGTATTTATGCACCGGCTGGCCCAGGCAAAGAAAAAAAACGCCGCGTCTTGATGCATATGTATGCGGCGTGAGGAGGGAGACGACCCCGGCTCTAGCAATAGCAGCAGGCCACTTTGCGTCTGGAAAAAAAAAACTTTCCATTTTCGACGACTTGCTTGCGTCGTAGGACAGCCTCTCTATCTAGAGCGCAGGCGAAAGATCAGCGTTTTTTGCGATGAGTTTGTCCCCAGTTTGCGAGCTCTCGTTTGATTTGACGCCGTGGGAGGTAAAAATGGCATTGCTTGGTTCGGTTCATGGACGACGATCTGATTCCATAGCAGATCAATCCATGTCAGCAGAACACGTATTGGTGAGAGTCAAAGTTAACTTGCTCAAGAAGAACGGATCAATGTTTACATTCTGTCCCCGGTCGCACTTGGCTCTTCGCATCACCCAAAAACGAGAAAGAAAATGATAACATGAAAATGAAGACAGGATCTGACCGTGGTTCAAAAGAAAACAAGCTCTCTCTGGCTATTCACAAAAGGTCAAATTAAGATTTTTGAGTTTTGACCCGTGAACGTGTGCCAGTATAGAGTTTCTACTCCTGGAAAAAACAAAACAGAACCTGTAAGGAACGACTAAACCATATGTACAAAGACCGACATGTGCGTACAGGATGTACTACTAGTAGTATGTTTTGCCATACATACATACGCTTCTGCGTTGAATTTTCTGGTCAGCGCGGGTTCGTCGTCATGTGCACCCTAAGTTAACTAATTGCACAGTTTGCCTGTAAATATCAAGATGAATCTTTTAAGCCTAGTTAATTCATGATTAGATAATATTTATCAAATAATAACGAAAGGTGCTAACTTTTCACCAACTAAACACACCCTAAGCTAACGCACCGAGACCGAGGCATTTCTCTATCTACTATCTCATTCCGGGTTTCGTTCATTACGTGAGGTCCACCACCACCTACGAGCGACCTGCGACCCACAGAATCGCCCGTTCTGCGTGCCGCGGCCGGGTTCTGGTCTCGGCAGCGCCAAGCGTAGGGCAACGGGCAAGGAATAAACAATGTGGCTTGGCGCTCGCAAGATGCCCTCTGAATGAAACCGAAGCCGCCCCCGGGCGGGGTCGTGGCGTCCGTGTCACGGCGCGATGGGCACCGGACGCCGGTTTTGCGCAGGGTAGGCGGCGAAACCGACCGGAACCAGTTGAGCCTCCTCTCCGGCGTGCCGCGGGAACCAGCCGGCGCGTCGACCAGACCCACGGCGGGCAGCTTTCCGTCCAACTACGGATGCATGAGACCAGTCATCGCTACCTAATCTTCTAATCTTCTCTTATACGTATTTCTCTTAAAAAATACTTCTGTTTTACTCGTCGGTTTACTCCTCCGGTCGCACCAAATAACCCTTTCTACTGACACAGAGGTACTTTCCCCTGCATGCATGCACGTGATGAACACGTACATTTTCCACATATTTAATTTACACACCGGCACACACAAAATAAATCATATGCCTGCATATCGGGGATTTTAATTTATAAATTGACAAAAATCCATCAAACAAATGCCCCCCGCCAAGTCGAGTTTGGATGATGACACGTAGCAAGTCCGGACTCGCCTTGGTGAAGAAATAGATCGAGTTATCTGGGTGCAACAACGAGTTGCTGCTGTATCCGCCATGGACTTCAGAATTTTAGAGTCCTGATCGCTTAAGCACATCCTCAGGGGTGCCATTTATATACCTGCGTAATGCAGTACCTTCCATAACTTGCAATCTGGCTTGCTCGATCGTCGTCCCTCACCCGCGTCGTCGTCCAAGCTAGGAAATTGATCATCTACGGCAGACAAGGCAAGTACAGGCAACCTAAGCTCACATCATTGCTAACTCGTTTCCGGCACATGGCTCCGGCTCGCAAGGACCAAGACACGCCGCACCAGGATCTCGAGGGCAATGCATCTTCCTCCGCTGCTGGAGGAACAGAAGCCGACTCCATCGTGGAAGTACCTCAGCAAGCTGGACGACGCCGCCCATTCCAAGGCCACAACCGAGCTGAAGCGTCATGCCGAGGAGCGCGACGGAGTACAAGCAGAACAGCTGCTGGCACTCAAAATAATCCAGCGGGCGCGGCAGGACGCAGGGAAAGAGGCAGCTGAACTTGAAGAGAAGGCGCGTGCTGCCCGGGCACGCGAAAGAGAGCTCCGTGGCAAGGAGGCAGAACTCGCGAAGCGCGCCGAGATGTATCGGGAAAGAGTGCTGGAGGGCAGACTCAAGCAGCTCGAAGAGTGCCGGCAAACCATGAAGTCTCGGCTAGAGAGCATCAGCCAACGGGAGGATAAACTCTTGGCTCAGAGCATCGCGCGCATCCTGGCGTACTCCTTCCCCGGCAAAAACGACTGCAGTTACTCCATAGTTAAGCCACATTCACGGTGGCTCCATAGGAGTTTCGTAGTATTATCCCTTTTGCATGGACTCCAATGTTTGGGTCCTTTTAGGATTTTGTATTACTTGAACTTTAGTTAAATGATGAATTGGGCATCTTGATGCATGCACCTTTATATTACTGAATGAATAGACTGCACCCCGCCAAGTCAACACAGGGTTCATGTGTTCCCCCTTTCTGCTTGATCGGTCGTAGGTGCGTATAAGTTCTTTCTTTATTAGTTCTTTATTAGTCCGTATGCTACATGTGGACCTTTCATTATTAGCAACGGCAATTCACGTCCATTCTGTGACTGTATGGAGAGCTTCTCAGAAGTCAACTTTGGATTGGGGGCTCGGTGAGCGAACAGGAGGATGTGTTAGAAACACACCATTAGATTGCACTAGCAAGGATAACACAACAAGCACAACAGACATGTTCCACCCAAGAGCTCATGTTGCACTGCCGAGAAAGTTAAATCTGCCCAGAGCATTGCAAGTGCTACCACTCAAAGCGAATGCGCAGAAGCTTGTCTTAGAGATTGCTCTTGCACCACTTATTCCTATATAACAATAGTAGATGCTCTGTTTGGCATGGGAATTGCTCCATGTAAATGAGAATGATGATGGAATTGACAATAATTCTGAAGATGTTGTTTACATTCGACTTGCCGCCAAAGGTTTGCAAAGTTTTAGGGAAAACAACAAAAGAAAATAAACCCATGGAGTTATTGTTACTACTACAAGCATTATTAGTTGTTCGATGCTAGTGTTAGGGAGGTGGCTATGAGTCTGTAAATATTTTTGTAAAGCTTTTTTTCACTTTTTATTGTCTAATAAAATCTGCAGCAAAGCTTTTGCCGTCCTTTCTAAAAAAATTATTTGGAGGAACAAATTCAAGTGTTGTGGTGTACCTTCACACGACAGTCAAGGTAGTGCTGGAATTACAACCTTTCGATATACCGATTTAAGTCATGCTACAAAAAAAATCTCGCAAATGATTGGAGATGGTGGTTTTGGTTCCGTATTGAAGGGAGTGTTAAGTGACTCAACATCTATAGCAGTAAAAAGGCTTGACACTGTCCGTCAAGGAGAGAAGCAATTCAGAGCTGAGGTGACATCAATTGGATTGATCCAACATATCAACCTAGTGAAATTGATTGGATTCAGCTGTGAACGTGACAAAAGACTACTTGTATATGAACACATGTTAGGGTCTCTTGATGGACATCTATTTAAGTGCAATGCTACAGTGCTAAATTGGAGCACTAGGTATCAAATAGCTATAGGAGTTGCTATAGGATTGTCCTACTTGCATCACAGTTGCCATGAATGCATCATACACTGTGATATCAAACCAGAAAACATACTACTTGATGCATCATTTGTTCCTAAAATTATGGACTTTGGGATAGCAGCATTTGTAGGATGGGATTTTAGTCGAATTTTGACTACATTTAGGGGAACTGTTGGGTATCGAAAGTTGATGTTTACAGTTTTGCTATGGCATTAGAGCAACCACAATGTATATAAACCAAGTAGTCCATATATATGGGACCCACATAACCAGTCCATAGTTATTGTTTTGTTTTCATAATATTTTAGCCAACAAGTAGTCTATAAGGTGGGTCCCATCTGATATAAAAAATTCTTCATATCCAATCCCTTGCAAGATCAAGAAAAAGAGAGGGAGGAGTAAAAAAAGTAACATTTTTTTATTCTCTATGGGTAGTCCATAAACTTATGGGTACCTTTTAGACTACTCTGTAGACTAGTCCCACATTGTTTCAGCTACCTGGTGGATATTATTTTAATTGCTATGGACTGCTTTTGAGCAACATTGTGGTTGCTTTTAATGGAAATCATATCAGGAAGGAGGAATTCACCTAAAGTATACACCAACAATAGTTATCACACTGCTTATTTCCCTGTGCAAGCCGTCAACAAGCTTCATGAGGGACATGCACAGAGTTTGGTGGATCCACAGTTACATGGTGACTTTGATTTAGAAGAGTTTGAAAGATCTTGCAAAGTTGCATGCTGGTGCATCCAAGATAATGAGTTTGATCGGCCGATAATGGGTTAAGTGGTCCGTGTTCTTGAGGGTTTGCCAGAGCTTGATATGCCCCCGATAGCTAGACTACTTGCAGCTATAACGGAGCACTCTGATGAAGTTTCAATTCAAGAATTCTGTGTATTTAATTGTTTGCATTGTGTTAAGTTTCAGCGAATTTAAAAGGTGTAGTCTGGATTGGAAGTAATAAAGGAAGGCAATGTTGCAATATCTAAGTTGTATGGCAATGCTGCTGTCAAAATAATCACAAGCTATTTTTCTGGTTACTACTGAAAGACAGATTAAGTACCAGAGAGCTACTATGAAGGAGGAACATGGAATTGCAAAGCTACAACTGTGTACTTTGCAATGACAACATATAGAGGAATCGGCAGGTCACCTCTTTTGCAACTGTAACTTAATTTGCTATGCAATGCTGGGGATCAATTGAACTGCAGACTTCGGCAGACCTCTCTCCACAGCAGAGAACTTAGACCTGATGAAAGCTCGACTCAACAAGCCGTTCTTCATGGAAGTCATAATTCTCATGTGCTGGCTGGATGGCCAGAAACAATAAAATCTTCAAGAATGCTTCCCCTTCGGTACAAATGTGCATAGCAATTTTCAAGATGGAGATCACTTCACTCTTTTGGCGAGGGAAGAAGAAAATCGTACCTTCACTTCAGGAATGGGTGCAATTTCTCCATTGACAGACAGTTTCACCCAGTTCCTTCTTTTCTTCCTACATTTTTTTTATTTCTTAATCTGTCTCAAGTCTTTTGGGCCTTTCTTGTAATTTCTTTTGTTCCGAAAGTTTTGCCTTAATAAAATCTCAGTAGGGGCTAAAACCCCTCCTGTCTCTTTCAAAAACAGTTGTATGATCTATCCAGTCTCTTAGGCCTCTGCGTAAACTTTGACAAGGTATAGTAATATGTTTGGATGCAAAAACATTTTTAGAGTTTTATAGGAAAATACCATAGTTTTGTGAAATACCACTTTGGTTTTGTAGCGCTACGAAGTGTTTCGAAAACCATAGTATTATTTACGTTAGTGCTAGCGCCCGGACGTTCGGACGCCCACGCCTGCACTTAGCCCCGGCGCTAGCCCGACGTCCGGACGCCCACGCCTGCACTTAGCCCCGGCGCTAGCCCGACGTGACATCTGCGCCCAACTTGACCCCACGCGGCGTCTACGTCCCTACCCGACCCCACATGGTGTCCGCACCCTGCCCAACCCCTCGCGCCCCTCTAGCAGCTGCAATAGGCGGGTAACATTGCAACATGTGAAAACACTCAATCTACTTTTGAGACATCCAAATACATACGTCTGAAGATAGATGAAACACTTGAAACATGCTTCTGAGACACTTGCAAAAAAGACACCTAAAAAATAATTGAAAACCATTGCAAACATACACAACATCCAGATAAATCACTTACAACATATGTGTGAAACACATACAACATCTAGATAAACACACTTGCAACGTACGTCTGAGAACACAGATGAAACATTGAGAACAGACACTTGCAACATACATGTACAACAATTGCAACATATGCAACATCCCGATCTACTTTTGCTATATTCATATGAAACACATGCAACATACCTCTAAAACATCTGAAACACTTGAAATATACACTTGCAACATGTGCTTTCAGCGTAACATCTCCTTGTTGCTTGGGAGAATGAATGCTCGTCGGCGATAGGCCGACGGCGGAGAGCCAGCAGCGGCGGCTGCACGACTGGGAGAGGGCAGTCACGTGTTAAGCCGTCCTGCAGCAGCGTCTCGGTGGCGCGGAGCTGGCCGCTCCATTGGAGAAGGTCGTGGCAGGTCCTGTGAAGAAGGCCATAGCAGGTCGTTCCGGTGAAGAAGGCAAGCGGGAGGCGCGGTAAAGAGAGAGCCACGATGGAGAGGAAGGCGAGAGGGAGAGCGCGGTGGAGAGGGAGGCGCAGTAGAGAGAAGGTGTGCAGGAGGCACGGTGCAAATGGTGGACGGGATGCGCGGCGGAATGCGGTCGCAGGCTCATGGCACTACGGTGAGTTTTTCTTCTTCTTTTTGTTTAGAAAACTACGGTGGCTGAAGTTGAGTGGATAGGAACAGATAGGAGAGTCTTCTAGGCCTTCCGGCCTGCCAGCGGGGCTGTCCAGGGCGGACGGACGCCATAATACCTTCGTTACTGTATTATTTATCTATACCATAGTTTTGCATATTTGTAGTTCTAAAAGTGCAGTTTCTTGGTACTACGGACCACAAAAGCGAAGGTGAAGCATTTGCGTCTTTTGTTTGGAATGAATGGATCGAAAGGCTGGCCTCGTGCTTTGACTTGCATTGACCATGCAATGTGCATGCTGCATGGCAATTGGAATCTGCTTCTATAGCTACAAGTACTACCGGCACCGATAGCAGAGTTAGACGCCTGCAGCTCAGTGCAAATTAAAATTTGTCGTTGGCTCGATCGAGGGAGACCAGCAGAGTAAGGCCAGTCTCAACAGAGGTTTTAACAGGATTTTATTTTCATTTATTGCTACGTCACATCAGCTTTTTTGATGAGTTGGCGGTGTAGAGAGCGCGCAACTGAGTTTCATCCTGCCCAAACCCATCCAGCAGACCAGCACCCGTACCTAGGCAATGAAACCCCCATTGAGCATTTCAATGCACTCGGCCGGATCACCTACGGCAGCGACGCGCACGGATTTTCCCCTCTCGGTCGAGCAGCTTCCCCAGCACCTCGGGTGAGCAACGGGGATTCGTCGGCAAGCGGTGGTGTGGCTTCGCAAGCGGCGGCAAGCGGTGGGACGCCATCGGCAAACTACGGGGCGTCCTGGTCCTTGTACATATTTGCGGCGAGATGGCGGGCGACGGTGTAGTGACTGCAACTTCATGCCGCGGCAAGAAGGGCGCCAGCAAGTCCACTTCATCTCCCTGTTCTCCGAGGGATCCACAGCCACCGCCTGGTGAGCCACCGCTGGCTACGCCATCGCCAGCTGCGCCTCCTCAGGTGGGATTTCCCTTCCCCTGCAGCCACCGCCACCGCCACCATCAATTGGTGGTTTCTGGCCTAGATCTGGAAGCAGCAGTGGAGCTGGTCACTCACCACAAGGAAATCAATCTGCAAATATGTTGTAATCTCTCATGTCTTGTTCGAATTAATTTCTATACAAGTAGAATAGAAATGCAGTAGCAAATGAGTAGCAAATGTGCAGTTTCTGAATTGCAATAGCAAATGTGCAGTTTCTAAATTGCAGTAGCCTTTCTGAATTGCAGTTTATGAACTCAATTTGTTAGATTTGCAGTTTCTGAATGTGCCTGAATCTTATATTTCTGAATCCTAAAGTGTTAGATTTACAGTAGCTAATGGTACTTGGATATGCTTCTACTTGCAATTTAACCACATTCCTTTGATACATCAGGGGATACCCACAGGACAAGAGTGACATGGCTTCGGAGCTGGAATTTTCAACAGATACCTGCAGCAGCTAGTTTCTTAATTTTGAAGAACGTGATGCATGCGTGAACCTGATGCATATGTGAACTTGACACATGTGTGAACCTGATGCTATCTTGATGCATTTTTTAACCTGAAACCTGACGCGAGATATATGTGAACTGAACCTGAAACCTGACGCAAGGTTTGTGTTGTGAACTGAAACCTGGTGCATTGCCTCATGTATATAACAGCTACATAGTTGCATGGCACGTTGGATCATAACATCACGATACATTAACTGCTGTAGCTTGTTTTGGAAACAGTGAAATGAAACTATTTTTTTTGAGAAGTTCGGGGGGGAGAGCGTCCCCACCTTTTCATTTCATAAAAGGAACATACATGAGCAGTTTGTTACATGCCGTTTATGGAATATTAGCAGGGGGTGGGGAGGAGAACAGCAAAGCCCAAGCATGGACAACATGTCTATCTGATGGGGGCAACCTACATGCCCAAAGCTCGGCATCTTCGCGACACCCCGCGAAGAGGCGAGTGTAGCAAGGAGGTAAGGAACGGAACACAACATCATGCCTGTGCTTCCAGAGACGCCAACAACAAAGTAGAAGAAAGGCATTGTAGTGTGCAGCAGGGATGGTGGACGGCGGTAGAACGCGCCAAAGAGCAGCAACATCTTCTTCTTCAATTTGCACACCAATCCAGTGCCAGAAACCAGCCGCAAAGGCGCAACCAGCAATAAGATGAGCTGTGCTTTCAACCTGAGCACCGCATAACTCACATAGGTCTGAGTCAATGCAGTGCTTCTTGAGTAAATTCTCCCGCGTTTGGATTCGGTCTTGGACAAGTAACCAGCCAAAGAACTTAACTTTGGGAGGGGCACGGTTCTCCCAAATGAACTTATAATAGTCGCAGTTGCCATCTACTGATATGATAGACTTGTATATCATGGACGAACTGAGGCGATGAGCTTTGTCCTCCCATGGGCAGCGGCGAACATCCTGAGCATTGGTGAGATTAATTTCTGCAAGCACGACAGATAGTTGCGTGAACTCCTCAGTGGCAACAGCAGAAAGCCGGGGCACAAAAGCCGATCTTAGATCAGAGACAAGCACATGATGAACTGAGGCTTCAGGACGGCAGGCGTGGGTGTAGAGAGCGGGCATGGCGTCTACGAGCGGCCCAAGCGCAAGCCAGCAATCGTGCCAGAATGCTGTGGAGCGCCCATCTCCCACCTCTACCGTGGTGAGCAGCCGATAGTCAGGTAGAAGCTGACGTAGAGAAGCCCAATGTGTTCCGGCACTAGTGGACTCCGGCGCTTCAAGAGGACCTCCAAATTCGGTTTCAAGCCAGCGAGACCATGCCGAGTCCGTCGCAGTGTGCGCTCTGTGGAGCAGTTTCATGAGCAAGCAGGTATTCTGGAGAGAAAGGTCTCGAACACCCAAGCCACCGTTCTCCTTTGGCAAGCAAGCTTTAGTCCAGCTGACCAAGCACTGAGCACCAGAAACAGATTCTTCACCGGCCCACAGGAAGGCTCGTCGACGAGCATCAAGAGCATCCACAACACCTTGAGGAAGTTGCAATGCTCCCATTGCATACACCGAAAGACTGTCCAGAACAGAATTGACTAGGACAAGGCGGCCACTGTGGTTGAGGAGGCTAGACCACCATCCAGATAAGTACCTGTCAGCACTCGCGATAATTGGCGCAAAGGCAGAGAGATTCAGCTTCTCATTGGAGAGTGGGAGACCAAGGTACGTTTGGGGGAAATCACCTTGTGCACAGCCAAGGATGCCCACAAATTGGGTAGCAACATCTTGAGGTACATGCATCGGCACTAACATGCTTTTGTTGTAGTTGATGGTGAGACCTGTAGCTTTGGAGAAACTCGCTAGGAGTTCTTTGAGACGCTCCACAGCCTGTAAATCTGCCCGTGCCACAATGAGCGTGTCATCGGCATATTGGAGAATTGTTCATGGCCGATCAGATGCAAGTGGGTGACGCAAAAATGTGTCATTGGAGAGTAGCTGTTGTAGCAGGTCGGCCACAAGGATGAACAGATACGGGGATAAGGGATCACCTTGCCGCAGCCCCTTGCGACAGGAGATCCAACGCCCAGGCACACCATTGAGTAGAATCGCTGATTTGGACGTTTCCTGAATATTCTTTATCCAGTCACACCATTTTGTGGGGAACCCTCTCGCTTTTAGAATGGAGAGCAAGCTCTCCCAGCACACACTGTCAAAGGCCTTAGCAAAGTCCAGCTTCAGTACAATGGTCGGTGCCTTGCGTTTATGGCAGCATTGGACAAGCTCTGTAGCATACACAAAATTTTCAGAGATAGAGCGCCCCTTGATAAATCCTGTTTGATCAACATCCACTAGTTTTGAGATTTGAAGTTGCAGTCGGGAGGTGAGAATCTTGCCTACAATTTTGATTGGACAACCCTGTAGGGATATGGGGCGGAAGGCACCAGGTGTGACTGCATTTGAGGTCTTGGGTAGCAGCACCACATAAGCACGGTTTATACGTTCTAAGTCAGCAGCACCATCATAGAAGGCAGCAAGGAATTCCATCACAGAAGGCATCACAAAACTCCAGGCTGAGCGGTAGAACCCTGGGCCAAAGCCATCAGGACCAGGGGCACTGATGGGGTTCATGGCTCTGATTGCAGCATGCGCCTCCGAGACAGTGAATGGAGAAATCAGAGGCAATGGATCCACCCGAGGAAGGTCTCTGTAGATTCCATGAACATTGAAGTCCCAAGATGTTGCTGCAGGATTTCCAAGCAGTGAGGTGAAATGGTTGCTCAATATTTCCGAGACAGTGAAATGAAACTATTGACTGAGAGAGGTAGTTTCATTTCTCAAACAAGCCTACATAGCTGACGTGGCAGTCTTGGAAACTGAAAAATGAAATCCTCCACTGAGACTGACCTAGTAGGCTCGTCGGCGCATGTTCTTGGCGCATGCTCCAGATGTGTCGTCGTCGTCGTCATCTTGGCTCGGAGAGATTTTATTTCGTGCCGACGCGACGATGGTCGGGCCGCCTTTGGCCTTGCCTTGCTATGTCGTCGTCGTCCTGCTGTGTGTGACCACGACGGGACAGCGCACCGTACGTACCACCTTGCTTGCATGTGGACTGGGCGACGACCTGGTGGTCACCGGCCGGGTCCTTCACGCCATGCATGTCTGTCCCGTCGCGTTCCCGTCCCGTCCCGACGCCGTAGCTTGTCGCGCGGGGCAAGGACTGAGTCCACGACACTGTTTGTGCTTGGTTTGGACAGACCCTGTTTGATTAGGACAGCACTGGAAAAAAAAAATGGCAAGAAGAAAGCTAGCTAGAAATAGTTTTCTGAGTCACCGTGCTGCAATGCCTGCACCGCGTATATTCCTAATGAAAGAGTAAATTTCATTGGTGGTTCTTAAACTTGTTCTAAATTCTCGTATAGATCGTCTTGATACTTTCAAATTATACATTTAGCTTCCTAGACTTATCTGAGTTTTTATCCAGGTTCTAGTACTTTCAAACTGCGCATTAAGGTGAGTGTGGCAACGTGGGTGCGGCACCGCATCGACGATGCAACATAGCCATAGGTAGGCACGGGCCTGGGTAGTAGCTAGGGCGAGCATGGTATAATGCTACATGGCTACATGGGTAAGGCAAGCGTATATGCGCTGTGGTGGAGATGAGGACGGTGGTGCGGGTGTGGATGGACCATGGTAGTACATAATACAACTTTAGAGATCTAAGTGTGCATTTTGCAAGTACCGGTACTGAGTTGAGAAGAATTTGAGACAAGTTTACGAATCTGAATGTGCAATTTGCATGTATCGGGACTGAAATGAGAACTCTGGACAAGTTTAAGGAGCTAAATATGCAATTTAAAAGTACCAAAACCTGAATGAGAACTTGGACAAAATTGAGGACTGCTAGTGAAATTTATTCATTCCAAAATGTTGGTCTCATCCCGATTTTATCCTCGTTTTAGTTTCACCAACTTCGATCAGAAAAATAGTCTAACATCCGTAAAATACTTACTACAATACTAAATAAATTAAATGGACCATCAAGGTAGTATATTTTGTGACTGATGAATAATCTAACGAAACTAATTTAGTTAGTATTGATTGTAAATGTTTAGTGTATATTTTTCATAAACTTGATCAGATTAAAGTCAGCTGAGCAGTTTATTTGACTTGGAAACAAAACAAAAAACGACTTACATCATGGAAGTGCAGGAGGTACTTATTTGCCGTGCAAGTGCATGCGTTGCCCTTGTCAGTGGTCTTGACTAATTTGACTAGTTGCACTGCATATCCGTGAAGCATTGCTTGGAGTTTCTTCGTATCCTTGGCCTCACTGGCGGATCCAGCAATCTGGCGAGCTCTGGCAGCCGCCAGACCTCATCGCCGGCCACACCTACCCCTGCGGAGATGCAGATTGACATACCTGCTACTTTGGCGATGATCGATTCAACACTTCCATTCATGCATGCGCTGGGCCAACTGCTACTACGTACGCGTGGTATACTGGTATACCCACATGTCGTATGTTCATGCTCAGCGGCCGCAAAGGGAAGGTTGCAAACTTCAGATACTAATGCATTAGTATTGGCCTCTATTTGTTCGTGTCCCCGATTAATCGATACTAATGCATGCCAACTTATTTGGTCTTCTCCTTTTTTGTTTCTTAATTTCCCTCTCTCCCTTGTGCCCTATATATTTTTTGAACCTTGGCTAATAAATTTCAGTGGGGACTAAGGTCCCTCATGTTTCCTAAAAAAAAACTTTATTTGGTCTTGGATGGTGGTTGTGCATTGTCATACAAACATATAATAAAAAGTTTGCCATAGGTGAAATTTTATCCTGCATCCACCACTGCTTGGCCTGCACCGCTGTAGTGCTCTTTATCATCACTTTTTCTTTATATACATAGTCTCATCTCTCCTCCTCCCAACATCATATCGCCACACACTATAGCAACTATGCATATCAGGGTTGTTGATTAAAGACCACTCGGGTTTCCTTGCACCACAGAATTTGAAGCATCCGTGGCTCATTTCTATGTCGACATGTGCCTATGTAGGCTTTGCGAAAAAACCCTTCGCCTTTTCGGAAATGAACCCGCAGTCCAGTTCATTGAACCTGAACCCTAGCCAATCGCCCAATCCCCTCATTCCTCTCCATCCTCTCTCTCTCTTCTCCCCGCCACCACTCCTTGTGTATAGCCGCGCGCGCGTCCCTCTTAGTCTCCAGCTCGCCGCCGTCGCTCCTGCGCCTCTTCCACGGGCGCTCCTCCGTCCACCTACGGCCTGGTGGCCCCCCAGTTAGCCTCATCTCCTCCCTCTCTCTCTCTTTCGCTCCCATTTCTTTTTCCCTCACTTTCCATTCCATCTCTTTCCTCCGCTAGGAGCTTGGGAGGCGGCTCAGGCACCACTGCCGAGGTCGAGCATGGTGGCGGCCCAGGGAGGACCAGCTTCCGATGGACCCATGGTGTGGAGCCGATGTAGCTCGCCACACGCACCTCCCGGCTCGCCGTCGTGCTCGTCCACCTCATCCACGTACCACGGCAACGGGTGTTCTTCCGCCAAGCTACTGCGGCCTTTTCTCCCCTTTGCTGCCCTCTCCCTCCTGTCTTCTT
Source organism: Saccharum spontaneum (assembly GCA_022457205.1). Taxonomy (NCBI): domain Eukaryota; kingdom Viridiplantae; phylum Streptophyta; class Magnoliopsida; order Poales; family Poaceae; genus Saccharum; species Saccharum spontaneum. The sequence goes on from CM039612.1 coordinate 6,500,337, forward strand.
TTCCCCTTCTCTCTATTTACATCCCATCTCTCTCCGTTGCTGGGAGCGAGGGAAGCGGCTCGGGTGGAGGCGGCGAGCTCGAGCGCGTAGGGAGCACGAACCTCCATGGATCCATGGGTTGGAGGTGCCATCAGCTCGCTAGGATCCCGGCGCCCCGCACAAGTAGGCAGTTGGACTCTCCACTCGTGATGAGAACCGGTGGCTTGCTTTTCTTCAGATCTCTGGCACCTCCTTCAAATCTACCGCAGTGGGGACCTCCGACCTCGAGTGGCACGCAGGCTACTGGATCCACGAGCGCGAGGGTAGACCGGATCCAATGGCGGGCAGGCGGCCTTGTTACACAGGTTCGCCGGCGTCCTCCTTGATCTTCGTCAGTTGGCACCATCGGATCCGCCAGAGGTGAGATGCTCTCACGCTGCCTCCTTCCACGTCAACTGCTATAGCTGGGTCAATCCATTACTTAAATATATTGTGAAATAACTGCTGTAAGTTGCAGATTAGAAATGACTGCTGCAAGTTGCAGATTAGAAATGACTGCTGCAAGTTGCAAATGCCCCAGTCTAAAGCTTGCAGCAAACGCCTGCGTCTAAAGGTCCTGGAGGATTTATATTCTGATCTGATTTACTTGCAAACAAGTGTATGCAACCAACTAGGATTTTTGTTGTATAGGGATGCTCCTGCTGAAATGAAGATCATGCATGTGCTCTGCCATTCTTTACAGTTTTGTTCTGATATTTCTTTATAACTTTGGAGTCGTTGGCCTATCAGTTTGTTAAGCTACAGTGTGGTGTCAGTAATTTACTCTGTTGTATTTCCTGTCCAACGACCTGTGTTTCTATTTTCTAGCTAGCTATTTGATATATATACTGGATTAGCTCCTGCTTATGTTTCTGTCTCTGTAATCAGCAGTGTGAATTCTTGCTGGTACCAAGCAAGTGCGTCTCAAGGAGTTGACTGATCCTCACCCAAAGAGACCATGCGTCATTGTTCTCCATCGCTCAAGGTTGGGCCTGTTCCAGGTACTCCAACTGTGCTTGTTCTCAGAAAGCATGAGTACGTCAATTCTTTGGCCTTGATATGTAAATTCAATACCAGAAGTTCCTGTCCAGCCTTATCATGATCTTTAGAGATAGATACCATCAATTTCAATGTTTGATCGCCATGCTGATTACGTATAAGCCATAGAGTACTGAAGTAAATGGAGCAGATGGTTCTTTCACCTTTTGTTATTTTGCAGTGGCATAATTTCAGTATTCACAATGAAGTGTTGGTTAACAGATGTTTTGCATGTTTCATATCTCAGGCTTATTGACATAACTACCAATCTCTTCTCATGGTGGAAAGTATGGCCGTGTATTAGCATGCCCCAACCTGCCACTAGATGATGATGCTCGTGATTTGATTTTTCCTGACCACGATGGCACTACAGGAGGCTATAAGATTATCGATTTAGATGTGCCATTAATTTATTATATGCATACTGGATAATAGGTTTTATCTTTGGTCTTTTTTGTTGTAAAACTGTATCTAAATTGTTGAATAAATTTGTCAGTAGATGAATTCTTTAGTTAAAGTTACTATACTTTTGGTCTTATCACTCCCTGATACCTTTGTGATCCTTATGTTTTGCTCATCTATGCCTTTTGCACTGTTTTACATGTCAACTCAAGAATATGAACTATCTATGTTTTTTCTAGGAAATTAGATATTATGCTAGAATGTGTTTCTTGAAGAATCTTGTAACACAAAAATATTATATATATTGTTGAGGCATGCATGTAACATTTTTCGGTGTTGTGGCCAAATTAAGATAAAAGTCTTCGATGGGCATGAAACCTGAAACTATGTTCACTCTTAATTATTATTGTAGATATTGGACGCACCCTGTGCCATGACTGTACATAATATTTTTATGTAAAAGGTACCTTATATAGAGAGAGTTTTATTTTAGAACCTCATACTTTCTCAGTTCTAAACTATAAGACGTTTTGGCTTTTCTAGATACATTAATTTTACTATACATCTAAATATAACTAAGTGCATAGAAAAAGTTATTATATCTAAAAAGATCAAGATATCTTATAATTTCGAATGAGAGAGTAATTAACTGCTCGTTAATTTCGTTGCACTCAGTTTGCAATTCATCAATCGACCACATGTCGGCTGATCACAATCTGCTCGTGCCGTATGGCACATTGGCACTTACAGATTCATCGCACAGGGCTGTGTCCAGTGCATCTGCAGGACAAACAACGACCAGCAGTAAACTCCCTTGCTTCTAACTTCCCAATCCAATTCCTGAACCAGTGTCTTGAAACATTTACATTTTCCTCGTGATTACCAGGTTAGACTGCGTTCCGGTGCAAGACGAACAGTGCCCAGCAGTGCCGGTATGTACTGGAGCATTGAAGCTTGGGCAGGCTTGCGGATCCAAAATGTGCGCATATGAAGGCTATGTCAGCGACAGCACATCGCTAACAATTTATACCACTCTTGTAGCTGCAGACAACAAGACATCACCATGCCAGAGTAAGTAGAACATGCAAGTCTGCAACCACCAGTACAAAATCAATTTTTTGCTGACACTTGCAATTTTTTTTCAGTAGCTGCTCATAATGTATAGATGTCAGTATAAATGAAATTGTAGGCCCATAGCTATGAGCCACCAGGACAAATTCATCTTTACTAGCAGTTTTTAAGTCCACGACCTCCAGTAAAAATCACGTATTTACATTGGCGGTTTTCTTAACCTACCGCCAGTGTAAATCCGATTTGTACTGGCGGCATCCTTAAGAGAATCACCGGTGTAAATATATGATTTCTATTGATGGTAGTTGGTAGGCTTAGAAAAACTGACAGTAAAGATGCATTTACACTAGCGGTTTTCTTAACCTAGCGCCACTACAAATAATTTGAATTTTTTTATTTTTTTGCAAATGATTTCGTAAGGAGAAATGGTCTAAATAAAAATTGTAGTACATGAAAATATCTTTAACTTTGTAGTTGACTATTTTTTTATCTAAAATCATTTAGGGCTATGAAATTATGTTTTAAAATTAATAATTTTAATTTTTTTTGAATTTCTTAAATGACCTCGGATGGAAAAACGATCAAAAGCAAAGTTGTAGATCTCAATGAGATCTAAAACTTTGCAGTTGACAATTTTTCATTTTAATCCGCTTAAGGCCTCAAATCTCTATTTAAAAATTTGATGGAGTAAATACTAGAGGAATGTTTTTGTTGTTAAGACACAAGTGACTCTAGGTGCAGTGGCAAGGAGAGTAACATGCGAGGTCTGAGGTTCTATGTTTGATTCCTAGGAACTGCACATACATGTGTGTGGCTGTCTAGTGCCGGCCCCAACTGATAAAAAAATTCTTTTTGCTGATTTTTTTAGCTTGATTTATAATTTTTGAAAAAAATATTTACACTGGAAGCATCTTTTTTTTGCTGTTGTTTATCCTGATTTGTAATTTCTAGAAAATTATTTACACTAGCGGCATCCTTAAAGAAAAACACCCGTGTAGATCCATTTACAGTGCCGGCTTCCTTAAGAAAAATGCCAATATAAATATTTACGCAGGCAATTCTTATGGCCACGTTTGGATGGCTTCCGTAATTCGCCGCACTATCCGCGCCGCATCTTGGGCATGCGTTTGCTTCACTGCCGCAGTCGGCCTCGTCACCAGCCTCCAGTCCATTTTGACGCCGCTGCTCGCTAAATCTCCGGCGTCGGTTTTGCTCGCCGGATTTTTGGCGCAGCCTGAGTTGCATTGTGGCATGCTGTGGAAACAAGCTAAGCGCGCCCTAAGTGATGCAGTAAATTTTGCTGATTTTTTTTTGGCCTTTCACACAAGCGGTTGCTAAAAATGACAGTAGAAATATGAAGAAAAAACAGCAGTAAAAATATTTTATGTACTAGTAGACGAAGGATGAGAGACACGGAGAAATATAAAGTGAGAACTATTGCTGTGCACATCCCTCCAGTCTCGTCTCCCACGTGCTTTTTGCTTTGTTTTTTCAAAATTCTTTTGTCCCCCACGTGCTCTCATCAAAACAAAAACAAAACTGCAACTCTATCTACTCCTGAATTACACTTCTATTTATAATGTAGTTGCAACCAACACTTATTTAATTATTTAATTGAATCTTACCCTATACTAACCCACCTGACATATACATGCATGAACAAAAATATTTTTCAAGATTCAGATTTTCATAATGTAATATCTCATAAACCATAAGTGCGATTCACAAACTGTTTAAAGATTATTGTTGGAGAAAATATGTCGAAAAAATGAGATTCATGAAGGCATAAATTTTTTAATCAAAAAATTAAAAAAATATTTTGAAAGATTTGGTAACATTGATTACTACTTAGTTACAAGTTGATTTAGTCTGTAATTTTAAATATCTTATTCTGTGACCCTTCGAGTTACAATCACGATACTGCAATATCATCATGAGTTATAGTAACACATATACAGTGAATATGTATTCTATCACTTTGTAATAAAGTAATATAAACATTATTAATTCTGCTGGACTGAACCACATCTCTGTTCACACCCGGTTTTCTAAAGAACAAAACCAGGCTAATCATATGTGTACCCAGGAAGTCCACACATATATCAGAATGAAAAAGTATCAGAAACAATGTTATTATATAACGTATACATAGCTATATTAACACTTACATCAGAGTATCGCGGAACAGTGACCAAACTTCAGACTCCATTCTTCTCAGAGACGGCTGACTGGTGGCTCCGTATGCCAAACACTTCTGATAGACTTTTAGAAACTTCACTACGCTTTTATCCTTCTTCTAAGCAGCACCTCACTACACACTGAGGTGTGGGGGAAATAGCAAGAGTGAGTCCATGTCGAACTCAACAAGTACAACACAGGGTTCATGAGGCTCAAAAAGGCTAGACACTGTTTGACTGCATTTAACTTTTAATCATCATATAATTAGCAATTGAGTAGCATCAAGGTATTCCAATTCCCATTAATGAATCAATGATCAATTGTAATAAGGTTAATGAATAGCATTAACATGAGCATAAGAGTAACAACAATAATTGAGCATGATATAACAATGGTGATCAACTATTCTGTAAGAATCCCCAAGGCCGCTCGTATCCGTGAGCACGGCTAGTATACCAGTTTATTAAACTTTGCGCAGAGGTGTTTTTCATGCACAACCCAAAATAGGAAATTTTGGGTGTGACAATTCTACCCCACTTAACAGGAATCTCGTCCCAAGATTTGGAGAGACTAGGGAGAAAAATAAAGTTGATCTGCAAGTCTTCACTCTTTCCTAATCGACTCTTATCCAATGATGATGCCACAAACTCAAAACCAACTTTGTAAAGGTATCCTTAAGACCCTTACGATCCTTGTAGATGGTTCCAATAGGTTACCAATCCTGAGAAAAGATACAAGCGCTCGATAATGACTTTGCAATCATGTAGATAGCTGATGCTTCCAGGTGAAGAAATAGAATGTATAAAACCTCCATCTTGTGTTGTCTTTAGTTCGGCAACCCCCTTAATAAGAGATCAATTGGAGAACACCAATGGATAGATTACATTTGTTTCTGAGTGATGACTATCATCATGTCCTTCTGGCATCCCAAAGAGATTCATGAGCATATGCAAGAACAAGTAATCTGCACTTCCTCGCGAGCAGAAAAATAGCAGTGCAGAAATATAGTTATAACTCGAGTTCTACGAATCCAATGATGTTGTAGCTTATACCGTTGGAAAGCTTATCAAATTTACTACAATTTCCTTATAGAACACTTCTCCTGATTCTGTAGTTAAGGTAGTCGAAAACTGTGCACAACAGAAACTATTCCAGGTTGCTGACAGCACAGATGCGTCGCCTTGTGATTTTCAGAAATCCTAAACCATAATAGCTATCAGGGTGGTTCTTATGATCAGAGAAAGATATTAAAGTCTACTATTATCCAGAATTTATTCATGATTTTTGGGCGTCCAAAAATAGAGATATAAGCTAAGGAAGACAGATTATTCTAAAAAGACAGGATAAGACACAAACGAGATTCAGAGAGACTGGAGAGATAGATGACACTGATCTTCAAGTCTTCATGCTTCTTTGATTTGTGTTGATGAGATACAAGACATGGATCGAAGATCGCCAAAAGATGACAAGAAAGATAAAGTTTGATCTTCAGTTCTTCATACCTCGTCGCTTGAGATTAATGATGGTAGCGGACACTACCCCACTTAACAAAGATTTTGTTCCACCTGGCAATGTCATTGAAGGCAACACTTTCTTTAAGACTTGCTGCTAATGATAAGTCCTTCACTTAAAACTTACTAAACATACTTGATATGGGGGTGATGTCATCTAAGTTTTCATGAAACTAACTATAGACTTCCAACATCTTCTTCCTATGTCGTCCATGCTAACTTGTATAGAGTATGTTGAATTGAATGTTGAACTCCCAACTGATGATAGCTTGAAGTGAAAACTAGTCCTGACGAATACCCGAGCTTCTTGTAGACGATCCAAAAAAGCACTGATCCCAAGCAAACAACCCTAGCACATGAGTAGACTTCCAATCATAGAGATAACCACTTCTTCCAAGTGAAGCACTAGGACATACGAAACCTTCATCTTGCAACACTCACAACTTTGCTACCCCCTTAAAAAAAGAAACTAGGGGACACCAAATTAACTTGCATATCCTTTTATACTAGATAACCATAATCATCTCTAATGTAAGATTCCAAGGAAAATCAATGAGATTCAAAGATATCCAATGATATATTCACTTATACAAGATAAGGAAGTAATGCAGAAAATTTCTGGATGAATTCTAATTTTAGCAGTTTAGTAAATCTGGCATAACTCGAGCTACAAAGATCCAAATGAAGTGATCTTTACATAGTTGGAAAGCTTATGAAATTATCTACAACTTTTATTAATAACGCTTTTCCAGGTTCTGTCATCAAATTAATCAAAAACAGAGCTTAGCCAAAACTGTTCTAGAATTCCAGACTATGCAGTAACCTCAACTTAGAACAGGTATATCTCTTAGCTCAAAATATATAAAAAGGTAATTCCAGTGGGTTTGGAAAGATACAGAAGTCTAGTTATTCCCAGTAAAATTTCATAAATTTCTCATGTCCATATCTTGAGATATAACAGAAACATTGCAGACTGCTATAGAAATCAGCATGCGGAATATTACGTAAAACCTACCCCACTTAACATGGATCGAGCTACTCCTCAAGACTTATACCTTCCGAGCCACCTTTGAAACACGAGAACAAGGCAACACACAAGCAACACATCAAACAAAACAAGCACACATCATATCATCGTTCTACACATGCTTCTTCAACAATGATGGTCATCCTAAGGGAAAAGTATGGATGATGAAAGGCCATCAAATCTTTGAACCAGGTGGGATCAGAAAACTTTTAGTAAAAATAACATAAAGAAAAATTCAAGGGAGTAAGAAATAATAGCTCAAAGGAAGCTATATCAAGGAGGGGATACAACAGGACAAGAAAGAGGAGATAGTCAAAATCAATGAGTCAAAGGATGATAAAATAGTTTTATAGTAAAATGAATTTTAGAATACGTCCAGTGCTACTTGGCATACGTCCTACAGTCAACACCGCTCTGATACCACTCTGTCACATCCGGTTTTCTAAAGAACAAAACCAGTCTAATCATATGTGTGCCCAGGAAGTCCACACATATGTCAGAATGAAAAAGTATCAGAAACAATGTTATTATATAACACATGTCTGTGGCTGTCTAGTGCTGGCCCCAACTGATAAAAAAATTCTTTTTGCTGATTTTTTTAGCCTGATTTATAATTTTTGAAAAAAATATTTACACTGGCAGCATCTTTTTTGCTATTGTTTAGCCTGATTTGTAATTTCTAGAAAATTATTTACACTAGCGGCATCCTTAAAGAAAACACCCGTGTAGATCCATTTACAGTGCCGGCTTCCTTAAGAAAAATGCCAATATAAATATTTACGCAGGCAATTCTTAAGGCCACGTTTGGATGGCTTCCGTAATTCGCCGCACTATCCGCGCCGCATCTTGGGCATGCGTTTGCTTCACTGCTGTAGTCGGCCTCGTCACCAGCCTCCAGTCCATTTTGACGCCGCTGCTCGCCAAATCTCCGGCGTCGGTTTTGCTCGCCGGATTTTTGGCGCAGCCTGAGTTGCATTGTGGCATGCTGTGGAAACAAGCTAAGCGCGCCCTAAGTGATGCAGTAAATTTTGCCGATTTTTTTTGGCCTTTCACACAAGCGGTTGCTAAAAATGACAGTAGAAATATGAAGAAAAAACAGCAGTAAAAATATTTTATGTACTAGTAGACGAAGGATGAGAGACACGGAGAAATATAAAGTGAGAACTATTGCTGTGCACATCCCTCCAGTCTCGTCTCCCACGTGCTTTTTGCTTTGTTTTTTCAAAATTCTTTTGTCCCCCACGTGCTCTCATCAAAACAAAAACAAAACTGCAACTCTATCTACTCCTGAATTACACTTCTATTTATAATGTAGTTGCAACCAACACTTATTTAATTATTTAATTGAATCTTACCCTATACTAACCCACCTGACATATACATGCATGAACAAAAATACTTTTCAAAATTCAGATTTTCATAATGTAATATCTCATAAACCATAAGTGCGATTCACAAGCCGTTTAAAGATTATTGTTGGAGAAAATATGTCGAACAAAATGAGATTCATGAAGGCATAAATTTTTTAATCAAAAAAATTAAAAAATTATTTTGAATGATTTGGTAACATTGATTACTACTTAGTTACAAGTTGATTTAGTCTGTAATTTTAAATATCTTATTCTGTGACCCTTCGAGTTACAATCACGATACTGCAATATCATCATGAGTTATAGTAACACATATACAGTGAATATGTATTCTATCACTTTGTAATAAAGTAATATAAACATTATTAATTCTGCTGGACTGAACCACATCTCTGTTCTTTTGATAGATGTTTCTGCTTGTCCATTGATGGATGCTTCGGGTGGTTCACGGAGACAGAACAAGTTAATTTTAAAAGGTACGCTCCCCCCTCCCCCGGCCCCATCCCATACGAAAACTACACAACAACCCTGGTTAATTTGGAGACATGGGGTCATTCTTACCCCATTGTTATTCCAAGTGTAGATATTGATAGATGAGCATCTTTTCTTTTCCTATAGAAATGGGCGTTATGTGTAATTTATTACGTTCTATTTCAGTTGCACTATCTGCTTCAGTCTGCTTGATTCTTACGTGCCTTGCTTGCACAATATACCGTTGGAAGAAAATTTACCAAGTATCCTTTCAAATGTACAATGGGAGCGTTCGTTCAAAAAAAAAGGTACAATGGCAATGAATCAAACATAGAGGACATACTCAAAGGATATGATTCGCTCATCCCAAAGAGGTACAAATACTCAGAGGTAAAGAAAATAACGGGATCCTTCAAGCATATACTAGGAGAAGGTGGCTATGGCATAGTATATAAGGGAAAATTAGAAGATGGACGCAAGGTAGCCGTGAAACTACTAAAAGTATCGAAAGGAAATGGAGAAGAGTTCCTGAACGAGGTAGTGAGCATCCGTAGGACATCTCATATAAATATTGTGAACTTAGTTGGATTTTGTTTACATGGATCTAAGAGAGCACTTATTTACGATTACATGGTCAATGGCTCTTTGGACAAGTATATTTATTCAGAAGAAACTAAAATGGCCATAGGATGGGATAAGTTGCGAGAAATAGCCATTGGCATTGCGCGAGGCTTGGAATATTTGCACCGGGGATGTAATGCCCGTATTTTTGATATCAAGCCACACAATGTGCTTCTAGATGAAGACTTTTGTCCAAAAATTGCAGATTTTGGACTGGCAAAACTGTGCCACCTCAAGGATAGTGCTCTCTCAATGGCTGAAGCTAGAGGTACCATTGGTTTCATTGCTCCAGAAGTATTTTCTAGAGATTTTGGAGTTGTGTCAACTAAATCAGATGTTTATAGCTATGGAATGGTGTTGTTAGAAATGGTAGTTGGAAGGAAGAATATTAAAGAAACCACTGGGAATTCTAGTGAAGCTTATTTCCCTGACTGGATTTATGACCGTTTAGCAAAAGATTTCCAAAGTCAGGAAGTTGCATGTGAGAGTGATGAGACTGCAAGACATATGACTCTAGTTGCCTTGTGGTGCATACAAGCCCAGGAAATCGTCCTTCTATTAGGAGTGTCATAGAAATGTTGGAGAAGAACATAAGTGAACTGGAAATGCCCCCCAAGCCATTTTTGTCATGTCCCTCTCCGCCATCACATTTTTCTTCTTGACTGAAATCTCTCTCTCTCTCTCTCTCTGTGTGTGTGTGTGTGTGTGTGTGTGTGTGTTCATGATACTCCAACTCAAAACCTGAAGATTGACAATAATATAAGTTACTGTTAGACCTTTGATTTTACTTTTTTTATATGTAACTATTGTCAAATCTTAGAGCATTACCAAGGGAACAAAAAATAAGACTACGATAATCAAAGTTTGCATGTGTGTTATACCATAACTAAATGAATTGACCAAACAAAAAACCAAGAGATAGTTGTGTTTATGTAATGGTTCTGCTGCAGTAGGCACATGAGAGAGGGATTTGAGGGTAAAATTGGATGAATTAGGTGATTAGAGGAGGGGAACGACTTCCCTAGCTAGGATTAGTTGCACCTTAGATCGAGAGAGGAGGGGGGCAGACTTCAGTTAGGCGGCACAGGTTGGGCGGCATGTCCACCATTGGCTCGAACGTGGAGATGCTAGAGAGGGGTTCCCCCAAGACTATCCTTACTTATTCTAATAGTTACATCCCCCTTTATATTTATATAGGGAGGACCCAACCTGACTTGACTTGACTTATAAGTAATCCTATCTTCTAGACTCTTCTTAAACCTAGATTTTCCAAATGTAGAGAAATAGGGGTATGTTTGTTGATGGGAGAGAGTGCACATTTATCCTTAACTGAAAGGAATATGTTGATCCTACTTACTGCAAACTTTCTCTAGTGATATGTCACATCTTTGCTGGTTGTGTGTGGTGGCCTTGTTATCTAGGCCATCAAGGGATAGTTTTTTTTTCATACTCAGATGTTAAAGTGGACAACAGCATTCTTTTTTTTCTTGAGTTGTTCAGCTACCGGTGTTTTGTCATCGGTTGTATGATTATCGGGTGTTGTGTGCGTGAGGAATCTAGCTAGATATTGTCACAAGACAAAAGGAGTTTGTATAGGTTTAGGCTAGCATGAGGAGATAGCACCCTACATCTTGTTTTGGTGGATTGGATTGCATTGTTTGTGCAGAGTATGAGTGATGAATTGTTGGATATCGAACTGAGGGCTCCCTACCAACCTTATATAGTAAGGGGGTAGGGTTACACAGGCGCCGCCATCCCTGATCCATTAGTAGATTTTTTTACTAATCCAACTCTTGAACGCTAGGTCACAATTCACAAAATCTTCTTACCCCCCTCATCTTGAAGGAGCTCTTGTAGACCTAGAGAAACCATCCAGTTGATGACCAAAATGATCGGAGAGCAGAAGATGGATTGCAAAACATGTGCAAACAAAAAAGAGCAAAAACGATCAAATTTGGAGCAATTTGCGCATAATTACCTAGTAACAACCTACCAAAAACTGGACCAGGCCAATTTTTTGAAAATAGACCAGTTTTGCCTGAGTCCTCGCCATGTACCGTGTAACCGGCCTAGGCCAGTTTTGATAGTCCGAGCCCAATTTCGTGTTTTTTCCTTTGGAAATTCATCCGATCTTGTGTGATGGAGTTTTATGTTTCAAGCAATCTCATCAGCGTGTCATACGTATCGCGCCCCCGACGAAGCTTATCTGGCGACGTATCATGCGGGCTTTGATGCGGTACCTCCAAATTATCACTATAAACTGTTCATTTAATGAGATCGGATGGTTAAGATCATCCATTACTTCTTAAAAGGTAATAGTTGAAATATAGATTTATTTAATCCTTAATTTGGTAAGATAGGATAAATGAGGAAAATTTTAGGTATAAAAATCTTTATTCCAGATCTAATTGATTTATGCGTGATCTATTTGATTAGCACGTAGCTTTGCACTTGTCTGTATGTGACAGCTACAAGTTGTAATGTGTGTGGTTCCCAACTTATTCATTAGCATACGTGTAACATGTTTTAAATTGATTAGCATAAACTGCCGCGCCATAATAATTAATGTATGTAGTATAATTAGATTAGCATATAACTTTTCATGCACGTACGCACTAACTGATGCATAACATTTTTTCTCTGCATATAACACATTTTTGTAATTTTTTTTGGAACTTACACGTTATGTAATATGGTTGGTGTATAGTTTTGATGTAATTAGGTATAAAAACTTTTGTCCACTTTCAAACAAAAATATGAATGATATAATTGCATTGTATAGGAGGACGTGACCACTTTTAGATAAAAATATGTAAGTTATTATAATTATGGTTTGCAAATTCTAAACTGACAAGCTGCAAACATAAGCAAAAAACTGGAGAGATGATTCCGTCGCGACGCCGTGCCGTCCGGTGAGCTACCGCGGCGTGGAGAAGTGGTGGCTGCCCGTGCCGTGCGTCACCAACGAATCAGCTCCTATGGCACTCTCCGATCTCAATTTCAGGCCGGGGAAGGTTGTGGAAACGGAAGTTCTTCGTAGGTTTGGTCTCCCGGTTTGTCACAACGCCCATCTTCGATCTCCTGAGTTCTTCTTGGTTCTCTCCTTTGGTCGCTGTAAGTTTAGGCTCTCTGAGCCGACGGTAGCCACCATTTTACAATCCGTAATTGGTGGTTCAGCTAAGCTTTTCCGAATCCTTCCGCTTGGCGGTCGTGTCTTTCGTTTCTCAGTTTCTTCTCAGGAGGTGGGTTTCCACATCTATGGTCTGCGATCTTTTGAATGTTCCAGCTTTAAGGTCTTCTTCAACCTCTGGCACGGTGGAGGACCAAATTACGTTGCTGAGTTCCGTCGTTGGGAAGCTGAAGAACAAGCTAAGTGGACTACTGTTCAAAAGCATAAGGCATCTTCATCGGTACGTGCTCCACCCCTCACCGGAGCAAACTCCATTCTGGTGTCGACTTCCGATCATGGCCTAAGGTTTCAAATTTCAAATCCTGCGAAATCTGTTACTCAGTCAACTCCGCATGCAACTTTTAATCGTTTTAATGGCGCGGCTAATTCACATCTTGTTTCAATTCAAGCCATAAAAGAAAGGCCTGGAATCCTGGGAAAATATCCTCTACATTCTCGCTTTGGGCTAAGAACTAGGCAGGTTCCTTGTTCCCGTTGTTTGGCCCATGATCACTCTCGGCCCAACTGCACCAACCGTATACGCTGCTTTTCTTGCCTTGGTTACGGTCATTCAGTTGCTAGTTGCCGTCTTCCACGGCATTCATTAGACCTGCCTAAACAGGCTACCCAGATTTTCGCCTTACCTAGAAACACTCGTCCGTCATCGTCCATGACAGATGGACCCCCCTTGGTCAATCCCCCGCGACGCTTCACCTCCTTCAGAGACTACTTTTTCCATCTCCTTGGTCATACTCCTCCTCCTCCTCTCACAATACCGTGGAGGAGACCCTGGAGTATTCAGGCCCCGGAGTTTCCCGACGACGACGTGGACATCGAGGTTCATCGGGTTAGCGCTGCTTCCTCCACTGTACCTTCCCCGCCAGTCTTCAGTAGCTTTGGTGAGTTCGCCCGCGCTTTGTTGGGCATTCAGTCCACTCCCTCAGTTCTTCATGTGTTTTGGTATGAGAAAACCCCAACGGCTACAGTAACTCCTCCCTCGCTACCGCAGAACTCTATGGCGTATCGTTTCATTGATCCAGCGCCGTTCTTACCGCATGGTGCTCAACGTCAAATGATCAATGGTCGTCCTCTCATGCGTCGGGTTGTGGTGGGTCATGTTCCCAAACGCAATAATGATCTGGTCATCGCTACGTTCAATCCCATTCCGCAAGGGCCTATTGACTTCATGGACATTCGGAATGTTCTTGATGATTTCCTTCGTAATCATAAGCGGATGGGGTACCAATCCATGCAGCCTTGTCCCCATGGCCAGGCTTTTGTTCGGTTAAACTGTCTCTTTGAAAAAGACCTGCTCATTGACAACAGCCCACATCAGTATGGTGATGGGACAATCTCTTTTGTGGAACACAACAAATCGTGGAACAATAGAACGGCTGTCATGACTCATGAGGCCTGGCTGATGCTCCTTGGTCTAGATTTAGATCTTTGGACGCAGCCATTGCTAGAGAAAGCAGTATCCTCTTTTGGTCAGTTGATGTTATGGGAGGAGGATTACTTTCATTTGGCCAGAGCCCTTGTCAAAGTCAGAGTTTCAGAACTGGATGAAATACCCTGGTTCTTTGTGTTCACTGAAGGCACCAACTTTGATTCAGATGGTTGGACAGTGCAATGTGAAGTCCTTCACACTCGTATGATTGGTGGAGCTGCACAAGATGAAGACTTACCACCTGGAGATGACGACTTCAACCCCAATGCTTTCTTCTATCATGGTTTTGGACAGTTCGGTCAAGGTCCACCACCACCACCTGAAGATCCACCTGCACCTTTTATACTAGAAAATCTGCAAGCAATGGGATGGGGTGCTTGGCCCCATCAGGCAGTCCAAGATTTGGATGGCAACCTTCATCAGCAACTAAATGAAGAGATACCCCCACCTCTGGTACCTCTACAACCTCAACAGGTCATAGGATATGAGCTGGCACCAGTCAATGTGCAGCAAATTGTTCTGCCTCCAGTTGAAGAAGTTATTCAGGTACTAAATGCAGATTTGATTGATGGGCCACCTCCTTTGGTTGAAGGCCAGGTTTTAGCTATGGATGACAATACAGATGAGGATGATGACTTTCAGCAGCCACCTTTACCTATTCCTCCTGTTCCAGTCCAGATCCCTAACTTTCCTGATCTTCAACATATGCCACCACTACAAGTTGAGGAAGTGCCACTCCAGGATCTAGTTGCTTTTGATGACCTTCAACCTCAGTTTGATTTGCAGCAACAGAATGATATCTTTGACCTGGGCAATATACAACTGGGCTTTGTTGAAACTTTTATGCCACCAGTGGATCCTGTTTTAGCTTTGCCCTCACAAGGCCCAAGTGCAGCTGCTGTTAGGTGTTGGGCCAATCACTTTTCTTTAGTGGACCGTTCCCTCCCAACAGTCACCATCCCAACTCAGTGGGTCGACTTTTTCACTCTGCTTCTTCTAAAGCCCGGTTCTTTTGAGTGGGCCCAAAGTTTCCTGCAATCTCCAGCTTGGACTGCTCTGAATCAGCTCTTTAAGGGTAATTCTTTAGACTTTACTCTTCCCAATTCACCACCTTCAGTTGTCATTTCTGAATTTTCTTGCACTGATCCCCCTGTTCTTGCTTGCCTTGACTCTTTAGAAGTTGATAGTGAAGAAGAGCCTTCACTCACTGAACCCTCCTTGGCTGCAATGATGAACCCAATTCAATCGGAGCTGATGGAAACAACTTCTAGAACCCATGGTGTTGCTGACAACATCATGCACTTGGTGGACCTCAACCCTGTGGATATGGTAACTCCACCGCCTGCTGCTCCACTCAAATCTGTTCCACGAGGAAAGCGTGGTAAGGATCTACATATCTCTGATACAAATGTTCGACGAAGTGGACGTCTCCATAGTAAAACCTTAGGGTTCAAAAGTTTCCCTTGTAGAGATAAGAACTATGTCGGCTGTTCAGCTAATCCCCCCTCGCTTTCATCATCTGTAGTTCGGGAGCTTGGAAGCACTTTTTGTCAGCTTGATGCCTCTTCCCTCACTGATGACCACCTCAATGCTAAACCTGGAAAGCCGAGTACTGTGGGTCAATCCAAGCACAAGAAGACCAAGAAATCGGAAGGAGACCGGGATGGTGCTAGCACATCCAAGTTCAAGAAGTAGTTTATTGCTGCTTCTCTTAGAAAAACTCTTTTGCTTTAGTTTTCATAATGTATGCTAAAAGTTGGAAGGTGTTAAGTTGGAATGTTCGTGGTATTAACTTTGATAAGAAATGGAATGCTATTTATGATCGTATTTCTGAATCCTCCTGTGACGTGATCTGTCTTCAGGAAACGAAAAGAGCTCATTTTGACATCATGTTCATACGTCGTTTCTGTCCTCCTGTTTTTGATCGGTTTGAATTTGTTCCTTCTATTGGAGCTTCGGGTGGTTCTATAATCGTTTGGAAGAGTAAATTTTTCTCAGGCTCTCTGGTCTTTCAAAATGAATATGCTTCCTCTGTTCTTTTATCCTCGATTCACAATAATGCTAGTTGGATTCTTACAAACATCTATGCTCCTTGTACCCCTACTGGCAAGAAAGATTTCATTGATTGGTTCCAGAATATCCAGATGCCGCTTGAGATAGATTGGCTCATAGTTGGTGACTTCAACTTATATAGAAACCCTTTTGATCGTAATAAACCAGGTGCAGACTATTCTGACATGTTCATGTTTAATACTGCTATCAGTGCTTTAGGGTTGATTGAGATCCCCTTGAAAGGACAACATTTCACTTGGTCCAATAAACAGCACCCTCCCTTGTTAGAGAGACTTGATTGGTTTTTTACTTCCGCAAGCTGGATCATTACCTATCCTAACACTACTGCCTCTACTTTAACTTCGGAGACCTCTGACCATGTTCCCTGTCTTATTAATATTTCTACCCAGATTCCTAAAGGTCACATTTTCAGATTTGAAAATTATTGGTTGCAGCATGATGATTTTATGAATCAGGTTCTTCTGGGTTGGCACACACCTTTGCAGATTGATGATGCAGCAAAGAATATTACAGCTAAGTTCAAGAATTTGAGAAGAGTTTTGAAAGAATGGAAGAAGACCCTTTCTAATCTCAAAGAGATCATTAGTAATGTCAAGCTCATTCTAACCTTCATTAATTTCTTGGAGGAGTTCAGGGACTTAACCCTTGTGGAATGGAATTTCAGAAAATTACTGGAGACAAAGCTTATCTCTCTGTTAAGGCAGCAAAAGGCTTATTGGAAACAAAGAGGAAACATTAAATGGGTCACCCTTGGTGATGCCTCTACAAAGTTTTTTCATGCCCATGCAACTGTAAAATACAGGAAAAATCTAATCACTCAACTTCAAGATGAACAAGGATCTATTCTGACTGAGCATCCTGCAAAAGCAAATTTAATCTGGCAATCTTTCAAAGAGAGACTAGGTACATCTAGTTTCACCTCAATTGATTTTGATCTAAATGCTCTCTTTCCACAAGCTGTTGCAGATCTTGATGATTTAGTGCAAACTTTTGGCAAAGAAGAAATTGATGCTGTAGTAAAAAGTCTCCCCTCAGATAAATCACCTGGCCCAGATGGTTTCAACACTGATTTTCTGAAAAGGTGCTGGTCAGTTATTTGTCAAGATTTCTATAGACTCTTTGAAGCCTTTCACTCAGGAAACATTTGCCTTCAAAGTATTAATGGCTCACTAATCACCCTGATACCAAAGAAGGATGATGCACTGAAGGTGTCAGATTACAGACCTATATCCCTACTCAACACTTCAGTGAAGATCATAACTAAACTCTTGGCTAACAGGCTTCAACTCAAGTTGCCTACTGTCCTCCACAAAAATCAGTATGGGTTTATTAGGCATAGAACTATCCAAGATTGCATCTCCTGGGCACTTGAATATTTGCATACTTGTCACCAGACAAAAAGAGAATTCATCATTCTCAAACTCGATTTTGAAAAAGCTTTTGATAAAGTAGAGCATGAATTTATGGTCAAAATCATGGAGTACAAAGGTTTCCCAGCTAAGTGGCTACAATGGATGAGGCTTATTTTTCAATCTGGAACATCTGCCGTTCTTCTGAATGGAGTCCCTGGTAAAGTATTCCATTGCAGAAGAGGAGTTAGACAAGGAGATCCACTATCTCCTCTTCTTTTTGTTCTAGCTGCAGATTTTCTTCAGACTATCTTGAACAACGCTACAAGAGCCAATCAGCTTTCACTGCCTTTGCCTCTTTCACATGACGCTGATTTCCCCATTTTGCAATATGCTGATGATACTCTTATATTCATGAAGGGTGATGTAGCTGAACTGAACTTTTTAAAGTCTCTTCTACACACGTTTGCTGATTCTACTGGACTAAAGGTCAATTTTGATAAGTCTATGATGATACCTATCAATATACCTGAGGATAGATTTGACGAGCTAGCAACAACTTTTGGTTGCTCAAAAGGGTCATTACCTTTTACTTATTTAGGGCTGCCTTTAAGTCTGGTCAAGCCCGCTGTGGCTGATTTTTGGCCTTTGGTGTCTAAATGTGAAAAAAGATTAGTTGCTTTCAGCTCTTTTCTTTCTGAAGCTGGACGTTTGGAACTCACAAATGCAGTCCTCACAGCCCTTCCAACTTTTGCTATGAGCAGTTTCTTGCTCCCTAAGGCTGTTATTAAACAAATAGATAAATATAGGAAGCATTGCTTGTGGAGAGGTTCTGATATCTCTAGCAAAAAGCCTTCAAAGGCAGCTTGGCCTTTAGTTTGTCTACCTAAATCAGAGGGAGGACTTGGTGTTCTTAACCTTACTATTCAGAATGAAAGTCTCTTACTTAAGCATCTTCACAAATTCTACAATAGAGTTCAGATACCTTGGGTGCAACTTGTGTGGACAAAATACTACTCAAGAGCTAGACTGCCATTACCTGGAGCTACTTTTAGAGGTTCTTTTTGGTGGAGAGACATTTTAAAATTAATTGACCAGTACAAAGGAATGGCTATGGTTTCAGTAAAAGATGGTAATTCTTGCTTCCTCTGGCATGACCTTTGGGGTGATACAGTTTACAGTCAAAGTTTCCCTGAATTGTTTTCCTTTGCCAAAAACAAAAATATTTCAGTTCACCTTGCAGCCACAGAGTTACCTCTTCATGTTCAGTTTCATCTACCGCTACCTCCTGAAGCCTATGCACAGTTTTTGCAGCTCAATGACATAGTGCAGTCAATTCAACTTCAACAAGATACTGATGTTTGGACTTATATTTGGGGATCTCCTCTTTTCTCTTCCAAAAAGGCTTACAAACAGTTGATTGGGCATAGACACATCCACCAATCTTTTTTTTGGCTTTGGAAATCTTCTTGCCAAAACAAAAGGAAATTCTTTTTCTGGTTAGTTTTACATGGCAGGCTAAATACAAGAGCTCTACTCAAAAGGAAAAATATGCAATTACCCGATCACACATGTGTTCTTTGTGCTCTTGCTGTTGAAGAGGATTTGATCCATCTCCTTTTCCGGTGCCCTTTCGCTCTAGCCTGTTGGGATGCTCTTCACTTGGTAGTGCCTAACACCTCTGATGCAGGTACTATCATGGAAAGTTTCAGAGATCAACTACAGCTTCCTTTCTTCATGGAGATTGTCATAACAATGTGCTGGTCAATTTGGACAATGCGAAATGATGCCATCTTCAAAAATGTTCCTCATTCTTTACATCGTTGCAAGCTGGTGTTTCGTAAAGAATTTGCTCTAGTTATACTACGAGCAAGATCAGTTTTTCATCCTTTTATAGACTTATGGCTAGAAGCCTTTCTGTAATTTTCCTTATTTTCTTCTTGACTTTCTTTGTCTCTTGAGACTTGTTGTACTATATTTTTACCCTTTAATAAATTTCACAGTAGGGGCTCAAACCCCTCCTGTTTCTTCAAAAAAAAAGTTATTATAATTATATCAGGAGGACGATCTATGTGCATACAAAAAAGCAAAAAAAGGAGGCCAGACCTCTCGACCGCTTCGTGTGCCTTGCACCACTGCACGTGGTGCACAAACGACTGGCGTATGCAAGAAAAAGGAGGCCAGGTCACTCGCCGATCTCCTCCAAGTAATCACGGAGGGAAGGGTCCCAGCTTCTTTTGTTATCCCGGGGATTACGGGATTTCACAAGATTTTTCGTATTTTCTTAGCTTATTTATTTAATTAATTCATTCATAAAATCTAATAAACCAATGGTTCAGATTGTTTTGAACTATTACTTCTTAGAAGGTAATAGTTTTACAGTAGCATTGCCTGTGTCATATATATTGCGCTCATCACAAGAAGCACGAGGTAAAGTATTTGTCTACGGATACACTGTTAGAAGTGGGTCGACCTAAAAAATTGGCTAAACAGATCTTCCGATCACCTCTATTGAGCGATCTAGTTCCTTACTAGCGTGCTGACCTAATTAGCGTCAACACATGTCTTTGCCGTGTGTTGTTTGGCACACGGGGATGGACCAAATGGATTGAATATATAGGACGATTAAAGCTGTGACAGGACATGACAGGACTGCAATCCGTTGAAGCCTAGTAGCCTCGTGCTTGACTTGCTGATGACCGGCCGCGCTGCAAGCGATATTCCGTTCTTGGAGGGAGCGAGGGAGAGGGAGACAAACAATGGACCTTCGTAGCAGTAGCATATATGTAGCTACACTGCACCTAACTGCTATACATGAGACCTCCATGGTCGAAGAAATTGACTCAAAGGGAGACTAGGATTATTGCCCGACACAATATATTCCCGGCTGACTTCATCAATGAAAGAAAAGAGGAAAAAGAAAAGGAATCCAGCAAAATTTGAGACCACAAGTTGCAGCGGCGTCTGACTGTCTTGAGTGTCTCTAGTGCCAGCTGCAACCACCGAGCATGTGGAGCGAGGTCCATGGCAAAATGCCTTACGTGTGAAAACGAGCAGGGCCGGGGGAATGTACCCAATTCATACTACGTCGAACTGGCTATCTTGATAACACGTACATGCGTGTGTGTGTTGTTCATACTCAGATGTCAAAGTAGACAATATAATAGCATTCTTTTTTTTAGTTGTTCAGCTACCGGTGTTTTGTCACTGGCTGTATGATTATGGAGTGTTGTGCGTGTGAGGAATCTAGATATTGTCACAAGACAAAAGGAGTTTGTATAGGTTTTGGCTAGCGTGAGGAGATAACACCCTAGCTACATCTTGTTTTGGTGGATTGGAGTGCATTGTTTGTGCAGAATATGAGTGATTAATTGTTGGATATCAAACTCAAGGCTCCCTACCAACCTTATATATAGCAAGGGGCACTACTACAACAAACTTATCAGAGGCGGGCGTTTTTCATTATCCGAGGCCGGCAAAGGCAACCGCCTCCAACGAAAGGTCACGGTTAATCCGTGAATAACAGAGGCGGTTGCCTTGACAGCCACGATTAATTGATTAACCGAGGCGGGCTACTTACAACGCCCGTCTCGGTTAATCGATAAAAAAACAAAAAAAATCCCGAACCCACTGGCGAGCCTGTTTCCGAGCCTGCCGTCGAGCCCGTTGCTAAGCCCACTAGGCAGATCCGGCGCCGCAGGATGCCGCCATCGCCTCCATGCCGTCCTCCTCCTCCCCTCCTCGCCGGATCCGCTGGCCCCTTGCCCCCATGCTCCGGATCCACCCGCTGCTGGCCTCCACGCTGGCCTCCTCCTCGCCTCCACGCCGGATCCGAGCACGGTCGGAGCTGGGGCCGGCCCGCTCGCCAAATCTGCAAAGAGAGAGGGAAGAGTAAGGAGAGGAAGAGAGAGGGAGATGGGGAGAGCGATCTACCTTGACGCGCCGCCCAGCCCCGTGCCACCGCGCGCCTCACGAGCGCCCGACCCCATGACCCCGCGCCACCGCAGATCTACCTCGCGGAGGAGGACGCGGGGGCTGGCCCCTACGAGCAGCGCCGGAGGAGGGGGTCGGCCCCCGCGAGCAGTGCCAGAGGAGGGAGGGTCGGGCCACCGCATATCTACGTCAGAGAAGGAGGGGGCCGCTCCCAGCACGCCGCAGCGGAGGCGGGGGCCGGTGCCTGCGAGTAGCGCCAGAGGATGAGGGGGCCGGGCCACTGTCGGATCTACGCCGGAGGAAGAGGGAGCCGGCGCCCACGAGCAGCGCCGGAGGAGGAGGGCGCCGGCCCCGCGAGCAACGCTGGAGGAGGAGGGGGCCAGAGCAGTGCGCTGGAGGAGGGAGAGCTAAGGGAGAGGAAGAGGCATCGGGTGAGGGGCATCGGGTGCCATGGGAAGGGGAAGGAGGGGGCATCGGGTGAGGGTGGAGCTGTGAGATTGGATAAGTTTTTGAATCCCTAACTCTATATATATATATACGATGACCGTCATATCGGGCCGAGACGGGCTGTTTGGGCTCCGACATGGGCCAACCTTTTTTGGAGGCAAGCCTTATAACGTAACCACCTCGGTTAATGTATTTTTAAGGTGCCTGCCTCGGTTAATCGATTTTGCGATGCGGTTATTATAACCACCTCGGTTAATAGAAAATGACCGCCTCGGTTAATAGAAAATGACCGCCTCGGTTAATGGTAGACATTAACCCGAGGCGGTTGGAAAAGCTACCCGCCTCCGAGGCTGTTTTGGAAAGGTCACGGAAAATATTTTATGTACTAGTGGGGGTAGGGTTATAGAGCCGCTGCCATCCCTGATACATAGTAGACTTATTTTACTAGTCCAACTCTTGAACGCTAGGTCACAAATTCTTCGTACCCCCTGTCCTCTTGAAGGAGCTCTTGTAGACCTAGACAAAAAAATCCTATTGACGACCAATGATCAGAGAGAGCAAAAGATGGACCGGAAAACATATGCAAACAAAAAAGAGCAAAAAAGATCAAATCTAGAGCAATTTGGGCATAATTAGTAACATCCTACCAAAACTGGACCAAGCCGATTTTGCAAACAAACCGGTTTTGCCTGAGTCCTTGTGGTGTACTGTGCAACTGGCCTAGGTCAGTTTTGGCAGTCCGAGCCCAATTTCATGTTTTTCCTTTAGAAACTCATCCGATCTTGTGGGATGGAGTTTTATGTTTCAAGAGATCTCATCGGCGTGCCATATGTAACACGCCTCCTAACGAGACTTATCCAGTGATATGTCTTGCATATCGCGTTCATCACTGGATGCACAAGGTAAAGTACTTTATTTATGAACACACCGTTAGATGCCGGCCAACCTAAAAAGTTGGCTAAACAGATCTTCCGATTGCCTGTACTGAGCGATCTAGTTCCTTCATTGTGTCTAGGGACAACTGCACCGAGCATGACAGGACTGCCAATTCGTTGAAGCCTAGTAGCCTCGTGCTTGACTTGCTGACCGGCCGCGCTGCAAGCGTGCTCCGTGCTTGGAGGGAGAGAGGGAGAGGGAGACAAATAATGGACCTTCGTAGCAGTAGCATATATAGCTACACTACACCTAACTGCTATATATGAGACCTCCATGGTCGAAGAAGTTGACTCAAAGGGAGACTAGCTAGGATTATTGCCCGGCACCGAATATTCCCGGCCGACTTCATCAAGGAAGGAAAAGAGGAAGAAGAAAAGGAAGCCAGCAACAAATTTGAGACCACAAGTTGCACGCAGCGTCTGACTGTCTTGAGTGTCTCTAGTGCCAACTGCCAACTGCACCGAGCATGTGGAGCTCCATGGGAAAATGCATGCCTTACGTGTGAAAACGAGCAGGGGGGATGTACCCAATTCGTACTACGTCGAACTCGCTATCTTTATAACACTAGTGCGTATGCGTGTGTTGTGCACTTGTGCTAGCTAGCTGTGTCGTGTCTGTACGCACACACACTGATGGATGCTTTCGAGTTTCTGAACGTTGTCACACACTCACACGCAGGCAGCAAACAGTACAGTGCTCCAGATCGATCGGATACGCTGTCGTCTAGTCTAGCTTGGAGAGAGATATTTCTGCCGCTAGCTCGGGGCGATGCATGGGCAGGAGAGGCTGTACGTGGCTCTTGCTGTGCCGCGCAACGGCGACGACTCACCAGCATATCATATCAGTGTCATGCAAGCACTGGCGTACTGGAGAGGCGGAGATCGATGGAGATGGTCACCGCCGGGTCGTCGTTGACGCCGCCGGCCACTCCCGATCGCGGACGGCCGTGCATGCCAGGCCACCATATTCGTTCGTACAGGGACTACTCATGGTATTGATTGGTAACTAATTAACGTACTGTTGCTCCAACCCACAAGACTGTTGATCGATGGATTACGACAGCTCACCAGATAACTATTTGACCCGGCCGGCCGCCCGCCTCTGTCCTTCCAAGGTGCTGCTACTAGTCAACTCTATATGGTCTTAATCACTGTACCTGCATGCATATCTCAACCAAAGTGTTGGGGTAGAAGTGTGAATTGTCCACCTCTCACTGTGAGAGGTATATGTGAATTGATGGGTGCATGTAACTCAGCATAAGTATCAGAGTCAGAGGTCTCGAGTTCGAATCTTGATAGGCACAGTTAAACAAAATAATTGTTTCCCGCGCCTATTCCATGTCTCCACATGATGGGGAGTGTTGAGTATATGTGAATTGTATGCCCATCTCTTCTCACCAGCTTAAGCTTTTGAGTTAAATTGGTCGATGCATGCAACTAAATCAAAAGTGTCTAAAACCTGTTTAATTCAGTAGAGGTCCACCTTCTGATTCTGAATGCAAATGAGAGTTGATTGGATTGAAAAAGGAGAATGACGAGTGGATACTTGTAGCTCCCATCTACCAGTACAAACGCGAGAAGTGATTATTGTCTGCTCCCTATACTAAAATCTATATGTGGACTTTTATCCGTTTGGTGCAGATTTGTTCGGCTTCTCCATACATAGCAAAAACATTGTTTTGCACTGTAGCGACACTGTAACATAGAGCTCTTTTTATCCCTCCCGATCAAACCGAATTAGCAATAGACGAAGCCGTGAAAGTAGCATCTCCTTGCTACAGGAAGCTACAGTGCAAGCTGAAGCCAGACCAATCCGCACCAAACGGGCCCTTAGTGTTTGGCTGAGTAGTGATTCATTCACATGGAGAACCTGCTCCAAAGAACAGTGCCAAACGGGACTCTTACATATTAGCACTGGAGTTTCTAATTATGCTTACTGGTTGTTCGATTCAGCTCATCATCTCTAGTTTACTTTATGCACAATACGTAGCTGTGCTTCCCAGGACAGCAGCATATCAGCACACACGCCACTATCACTATACATATATAAATGTGTGCTCCTACTCCTCTCTGCCATCATCGTCTCCCCAACACGGTTGCCTGGCGCCTGCTCCGGCCATGCTGCCTCCCAACCCCCTCTACCACGTAGCACTGGCTGTTGCGCTCATCTTCTTCTCTTCGCTGCACACTCCAGCTGCTGCTGCTACTGACGGCGATACTCTCGCGGCAGGCCAGGCGCTTGCCGCCGGTGACAAGCTCGTCTCCCGCAACGGCAAGTTCGCGCTCGGCTTCTTCCAGTTCCGGCAAACCCTGCCAGGCGTCAGCAGCGGCGGCGGCGGCGACACCACCGGTAAGTCCACCGGCACCACCACAGTCGCCGTCTCCTCCCCAGGCTGGTACCTCGGCATATGGTTCAACAATATCCCGGTCTGCACCCCTGTCTGGATTGCCAACAGGGAGAGGCCAATCACTGAGTCCGAGCTCAAGGTAGCCGAGCTCAAAATCTCAACAGATGGCAACAAACTCATCATCACCACCAGTAACACCACCAGCACTGATGAATCCACGATCTGGTCCTCCACAGCAGCTGTTGCCAATACCACAAACAGTACTAGTACCCAGCACGTCGTCATTCTTATGAGCACCGGGAACCTTGCCCTCCTTGTACCAGACACCCTCTCTACCGGAGGACCATACTTGTGGCAAAGCTTCGACTACCCAACCGACGTCGGCCTTCCTGGCGCCAAGATCGGCCGGAACAAGCTCACTGGCTTTAGCCATCAGTTCATCTCAAAGAAGAGCCAGATTGATCCAAGTCCCGGCTCATACTCCATCAATATAGACACCAGGGGGGTGTTGCAGCTCACAACTCGCAGCACCACGTACTGGTCTTGGCCATCCAGGAAATTAGGGGAGCTTGTAACACTGCTGAGTGTGCTGATAGACATGGATCCACGGACCAAGGGATTGCTTAAACCCGCCTATGTAGACGATGGCAAAGAGGTGTACTTCACATACACCATAACCAATGACTCGTCCTCCGTGTTCGTCCCATTAGACATCTCTGGCCAGCTCAAGCTGATTGTTTGGTCAGAAGCCAAGCAGTCTTGGGAGACCATATACGCCCAGCCTTCTGATTTTTGCGTCACGTATGCGGTCTGCGGACCTTTCACTGTCTGCAACGGCAATTCAGGCCCATCATTTTGTGACTGCATGGAGACCTTCTCTCACAAGTCTCCTCAGGAATGGGAGCTTGGTGATCTAACAGGAGGGTGTGCAAGAAGAACCCCCTTAGATTGCAAAACTAGCAACCGAAGTAATACATCATCAGGTTCGACAGATGTGTTCCACGCTATATCTAAAGTTACACTGCCCTATGATCCCCGGACAATAGAAGGCGCCGCCGCAGTAAGTGATTGCGCACAAGCTTGTCTCATTGACTGCTCTTGCACCGCTTATTCCTATAATGATAGCAAATGCTCTGTCTGGCATGGGGAATTGCTTAATGTAAATCATGATGATGGCAATGTTATCAGGTCTCAAGATGTTCTTTACCTTCGCCTTGCTGCCAAAGATTTTCAAAGTTTGAGCACAACCAACAAAAGAATACCAACGGTTATTATTGTTGCAAGTGTTGTTGGTTCTGGATTAGTAGTGCTCATGCTAGTGTTTATGATTTGGAGGAACAGATTCAGGTGGTGCAATGCTCACAACATCCAAGATGGTGGTGGTGGAATTGTAGCCTTTAAATACACTGATTTGTATCGTGCTACTAAGAATTTCAGTGAGAAGCTTGGAGGAGGTGGTTTTGGTTCTGTGTTCAAGGGGGTACTAAGTGACTCAACCGCTATCGCAGTGAAAAGACTTGATGATGCCCGCCAAGGAGAGAAGCAGTTTCGTGCTGAGGTGAGCTCGATCGGAATGATCCAACATATTAATCTAGTCAAATTGATTGGTTTCTGCTGCGAAGGTGATAAGAGGCTACTCGTGTATGAGCACGTGGTAAATGGGTCCCTTGATGCCCATCTATTTCAGAGCAACGCTACTGTCCTGAATTGGACCAGAAGGTATAAAATAGCCATTGGAGTTGCTAGAGGATTGTGCTACTTGCACCAGAGTTGCCGCGAATGCATCATACACTGCGATATCAAGCCAGAGAACATACTTCTTGATGCATCATTCGCTCCGAAAATTGCAGACTTTGGGTTGGCAGCATTTGTAGGGAGGGATTTTAGCAGAGTCCTGACTACGTTTAGAGGGACAGCAGGGTATCTCGCCCCAGAGTGGCTTAGTGGAATTCCTATCACACCGAAAGTCGATGTTTATAGCTTTGGTATGGTAGTGCTGGAAATCATATCTGGAAAAAGGAACACGCCAGAAGTTTTCAGCAAGAGCAGTTACCATGTTGCGTATTTCCCGGTGCAGTCCATCAGGAAGCTTCATGAGGGGGACCTGAAGAGTTTGGTGGATCCACAATTACAGGAAGACCTGAATTTGGAAGAGGCTGAAAGGTTGTGCAAAGTTGCATTTTGGTGCATCCAAGACAACGAATGTGATCGACCGACAATGGTGGACGTTGTCCGGGTTCTTGAGGGTCTCCAGGAGCTTGATATGCCTCCAATGCCAAGACTACTTGCAGCTATAACGGAACGCGCCGATGTGGAGTTAATGTAATAATTCACTGATACTTTGTAGTATTTTATTTTTGTTTCTACAAATGTGGTAGTTGTATGGCGAAGCTGAAAGAATAAAAGGGCATGCTTTCAATTTTGAATTTGTGTTCATGGTGGATGTGCCTCCTGTTTGTTCATTTACGCTGATTGTAGCAAAAATCCGGCAAAAGCTGGTGATATGTGTATGTTTTGTTGATGGAAAATTGGATGTATGCCACTAGCTCACTACTGACTGCTTACCTTAGAGATATGCTGCTTCTTTAAGGATGTCTGCTAGCTGAGTTGCTCTGCTCTGTTAGGACAGAGTTTTTTGGAGCAGTTTCTCTCTCTCTCTCACTCACTCACTCACTCAGAGATATATATTTCAGAAATGTCAAAATAAATGACTCCAGGTTGGGTTTGCTTCAATAATTTTTTGTGAGTTTTCTCCTTTTTTGAAAAAATAACAGGAGGGGCCAAAGTCCATACTGAAAATATATTAAAAAAGAAGAGGCAAAAGGTGCAACAAACAAGGTTTAAGAGACAAAGAAAGAAAGAAAAAAGATAAAAGAAACACAAAGCTCTCTAGCCATGAACTATTTAGGAAAAAATTCTCCTCTTTGAAGATGGATATATAGCCAGGGCAAAGACCTGCTTGAAGATGAATTTGTAATAAGAAGCAGCTGTGAACTGCATGCTGAACTTTGAAGTGCTCCAGGATCTTAAAAGGCTCTGAATACCGAGGAACAGGG
This sequence comes from Saccharum spontaneum, assembly GCA_022457205.1. Taxonomy (NCBI): domain Eukaryota; kingdom Viridiplantae; phylum Streptophyta; class Magnoliopsida; order Poales; family Poaceae; genus Saccharum; species Saccharum spontaneum. Next base: position 6,528,801 of record CM039612.1, read on the forward strand.
AGGCCAAGAAGGGCCCAATACCGTCTTGAGCAAAAGGACCCCGAGCCCATCAGAGCAGACTCTGTTTATTACTATATGTGTGCTCTGAACATTGAGACAAGAATTCTATTCCTCAGTGCGTGGCATGAATAGATCAATGGAATCAGCTCTATCTGCGTGTATGGGGCGAGCCGGTGGAGGCATCAGCTCCATCTGCATCGTGACGCGGAGGCACGTGATTGAGCATGGCTGGCAGCAGTGCAGCACTGCCTGGTCAAATTAAGCTGACGGAGACTAGAATATTAAGGGGCGGCTAAGCCCCTGTACTTTTTCTAAGACACCCTAAGATCTGAGATTTAAGTGGTTCCATACGATTCTTAGTGGCGTTGACAATCATTAGTAAGTGATAATAAAATTCTTGTTGCTACGTTTCCTAGAAACGCTATCATTGTTATATTGGCTTTGAGAAATACTAGTACATACCTCAGCTCCACAAATATTTAGCATCCCTTCCTTTTATATGAAATGCCATATTTCAGTAGAGATTGCTAACCAAAGTATCATCTTGTATGCCAATTTTGGGTTAATATAAGGAGCACATACCTCTGTCCTGGCCTTGTGGTTGTAGTTGTACCAATCAAGGTTTTGGGATTCGTTTTGGAAAAAAATTCGGTCCCAACCGAATTGGACAAATTTCAGAAAAAATCGGATGAATTTCGGACTCAATTCGGTGAATTTTCGGAATGTGAAGCGTAAAATTCGTTTCGGACCTCACCGAAATGGACGAATTTCGCCGAAATTCGGACTAATTCGGTCGAATCCCAGAACCTTGGTACCAATTAGCTTCTAATACAACTGGCAGCCAGGTCAGGTGGCCGGCGGTGCTGATCTCAGCACAAAAAAAAAGGGGGGGGGGGGGGGGGGTGGGGTTTAGTGCTGAACATGCAGGCAGCTGGACCTGCAGCGTCGTTGCTGTTCCTTCCACGTTACCTGAACATAGGCAGTCGAAGCTATATTTTATTACATGCATCCACTTTCTATATATCCTCTCTTCTTCCTCCTCCGACGAGTAGCTGTCCATCCATCCATCCATACATATTTTCAACAGCCATGGCGCTCCTGCACATGTTACTCGGAGGGCTTCTCCTGTGCTCTTCCTTGCACACCACATGTCTGGCAGCAACTGCAAAGAGTGATACTCTTGTGGCCGGTGAGGCCCTCACCATGGGCGAGAAGCTGATCTCAAGCAACGGCAAGTTTGCGCTCGGCTTCTTCCAGTTCCAGCACCAAGTTCCAGCCGCAGGCAGCATCAGTAAGTCCCCCAGCACCGTCACCACCAACACCTCCTCCCCTGGCTGGTACCTCGGCATATGGTTCAACAAGATCCCAGTCCTCACCACTGTTTGGGTTGCCAATAGGGAGAGACCCATCACTGACACCGAGGTCAAGCTAGCACAGCTAAAAATTTCAAGAGATGGCAACCTCGTCATCATCTTAAACAGTGCCACCAGTACTAAGTCGTCCATAGTCTGGTCCATCACTGGCAACATTGTTGTCAACAGCACAAGCAACACCAGTGCCATTCTCATGAGCACCGGAAACCTTGCCCTCATACCAAACACAACACCATCTAACCCAGCAGTAGCACCGCTATGGCAGAGCTTCGACTACCCAACGGATGTCGGGCTTCCCGGTGCCAAGGTAGGACGGAACAAGGTCACAGGGTTTAGCCGGCAGTTCATCTCAAAGAAGAGCCTGATCGATCCAGGCCTCGGCTCATACTCCGTCGAAATAGACGCCGACGGGGTGTTGCTCCTCAGAAGCCGCAAGCCCCCCTTTGTAGTGTACTGGACTTGGACATCTGGAAAGCTAGGGGAGCTTGTATCGGCGCTGAATGCGCTGCTAGAAATGGATCCACGGACTAGAGGTTTACTTAAGCCCACATTTGTCGATAACGACGAAGAGGTGTCCTTCACATACACCTTGCTGGATGAATCATCTTCCATATTTGTTCCAATAAGCATCACCGGTCAGCTACAGCTGAATGTTTGGTCACAAGCCACGGAGTCTTGGCAGACCGTGTATGCGCAGCCTTCTGATTTCTGCACACCGTATGCTGTGTGTGGACCTTTCACGGTCTGCAATGGCAATGCTAGTCCATTCTGTGGCTGTATGGAGGGCTTCTCTCAGAGGTCACCTCATGATTGGGAGCTTGATGATCGAACAGGAGGGTGTGTCAGAAATACTCCGTTAGACTGCATTGGTAGCAACACAAGCACGGCTAGGTCCACTGATGTGTTCCACCCTATAGCTCATGTTACATTGCCCTATGATCCCCGGAGATTACAAGATGCTACTACGCAAAGCAATTGCGCGGAAGCTTGCCTCAGAGATTGCTCCTGCACTGCTTATGCCTATAACAATAGTATATGCTCTATGTGGCATGGAGATTTGCTTAATGTAAATCAAGACGATGGTAATGGTATTATTTCTCAGGATGTTCTTTACATTCGCCTTGCTGCAAAAGATTATCAAAGTTTGATGAAAACCAATAGAGGAATGTCAAGACTTGTTATTGTTGCAAGCACTGTTGGTTTTGGGTTAATAATGCTCATGCTGCTATTGATGATTTGGAGGAACAGATCCAAGTGGTGCAATGCTTCGTTACACGACATCCATGGTAGTGGTGGGGGAATCATAGCCTTCAGATATAGTGATTTGTGCCGTGCTACTAAAAATTTCTCCGAGAGGTTAGGAGGAGGTGGTTTTGGTTCTGTATTCAAGGGAGTGTTAAATGACTCAACTAACATAGCAGTGAAAAGGCTTGATGGTGCTCGTCAGGGAGAGAAGCAGTTCAGAGCCGAGGTGAGCTCAATCGGATTGATCCAACACATCAACCTAGTCAAATTGATTGGTTTCTGTTGTGGTGGAGACAAGAGACTACTTGTGTATGAACACATGCCAAATGGATCTCTTGATGGCCATCTGTTTAATAGCAATTCTCCCATTCTTAATTGGAATACCAGGTATCAAATAGCCATAGGAGTTGCTAGAGGATTGCTCTACTTGCATAAGAGTTGTCGTGAATGCATCATACATTGTGATATCAAGCCAGAAAACATTCTTCTCGATGCATCATTTGTTCCTAAAATTGCAGACTTCGGGATGGCAGCGTGTGTGGGAAGGGATTATAGCCGAGTTCTAACTACATTCAGAGGCACTGCAGGGTATCTTGCCCCAGAGTGGCTTAGCGGAGTTGCTATTACACCAAAAGTTGATGTCTACAGTTTTGGTATGGTACTGATGGAAATCATATCAGGAACGAGGAACTCACCACAAGTACATACTAGTAACAGTTGCCATGTCTCTTATTTCCCTGTGCAAGCCATCAACAAGCTCCATGAGGGAGACCTGCAGAGTTTGGTGGACCCAGAATTACAAGGTGACTTCAATCTGCAAGAGGTTGAAAGGGTTTGCAGAGTTGCATGTTGGTGCATCCAAGATAATGACTTTTATCGGCCAGCAATGGATGAAGTGGTCCGAGTTCTTGATGGTCTCCAGGAGTTTGATATACCCCCGATGCCAAGATTGCTTGCTGCTATAACGCACAATGCAGATGCATCTTCAATGTAATAATCCACAAATACTTTTGAAGCTGATGTTTGTAATATTTTTGTTTGAGAAATTTTGTAAGTTGCAATAACAATCTGAAGGAGCAATGAAGGGCAAGTTTGTAATTGCTAATTTTGTTCTATGGTGCATGTGTTCTCCTGTTTGATGATTTATGTTCTTTTATTGATTGACTATAGCAAAATACGACATGATTAAAAATAGGTCTATGTGTTTAATGATGGGAGAGTTGAAATATAGCTTTTAATTGAAGGAGAATTTGTATATAATGCCACTATTACTACTTGCCTACCACTAACATTGACATTTCTTTGTATGGTTGTGTGTCGATTGAGTTGTTCATCTCTTTTTTGGTTGATAATACAATAGGAGAGTTGTTGTCGTTATATCAAAATAAAGGACAAAAAGGTCAAATATACTGCATATGCTGATGACACTTACCGGAGCCAGGGACAATCCAGCATTGGATTCTGCTGTTGAATATGATGACAACCAAGATTGCACCCCTCCAGATTCGTCAAAAAAAAGCAAGATTGCAGAAGTCATTAGGGGGCTACATTTGGTTGTTTTGGGTGTGAAACCAGGCTTGTACACCAGAGTATCAAACTGTGGGAACAATACAACTGTGCATGGGTTGGTGGAAATACCGTTAGCCTTCTGTTGCATAGTTCTACATGCCTATGCTGCTACCTGCTATGTGAGTGAGTCACGCACTCATGCCTAAGTCAGGTTCAAGTGACATGACCGGCTATACTACTACGAAACAAAGCTCTATTAATGGTTTACATGCATTTCCATTCCGAATGACTAGCGCCCTGACGGACAGGGAGTCCGGATGCCTGCACCTGTAAGTCGTTTCCCGCGCCATTTCACGCGCCCACGTGAGGCCTTCGTCGGCCCGAGCGTCACTAGTATCGAGAAAGAGGAGGAGGGGGCGGCGAATGCGCATCCGGCATTGAAGGAGGAAGAGACACCGATGCAAGGAAGCAAAAAAAACGAAGAGGGAGATGCAACATCCAATCTACTTTTGAAACATCAAGATGCAACACACTTAGCAATATATGTCTGAAGGCAGATGAAACATGTATATGAAGCACTTGTTGCAACACTAGATCTACTTTTGAAACATTCATATAAAACACTTGCAATATACGTACGGAAACAATAAAAACACTTGGAACATACTTCTGAAACACTTGCAAAAACATATACAACATCCAGATGAAACACTTGCAAATATATGTCTGGAAAAACAGATGAAACATTCAGAAACATACACTTGAAACATATGTGTATAGCCATTGCAACATGTGCAACATTCCGATCTACTTTTGCAACATTAAGATGAAACACTTGCAACATGTAAATGAAACATCTAAGACACTTAAAACTTACACTTCCAACATGGGCTTTCAATGCACTGTCATCTTGTTGCTTGGATGAATAGAGGCTTGTCGTTGTAGAGCTCGACAGCAGCGCATGGAGCTTGTCATGTGGCAGCGGCGTGGGCAACTCGCTGACGGGATGGCTTCACACGAAGCTCACCCCCCCTCCCCGGCTCGCTAGCTCGATGGAGGTGGCCACAGTCGCCAAATCGGTGCAGGCGGCCGCGGCAAGCAAGTAGCGCATTGGAGCGCGGCCACAACAAGGATGGGCACGGCGAGCACGGCGCGCACGAGCAGGTAGCGCGGTGGACAGGAGCGAGAGAGCGTGCAGTGGAGAATTTTATTTTTTTGGCAAGGTGCGGACGAGAGGGAGCAAAGACGCGATAGCGAGTGGGGGAGACACATCCGTCCGCATGGATGCCCGTGTGGAATCATTATCGATTTCCATTCCATTGCATTTTTTTAAAGAGTAAAGTACATCAGCGTTCCTCAAACTTGTGCTGCTTTGTCATCGGTCCCTAAACTCTCAAAATGGTCATTTAGGTCTCTAAACTCGGTTCGGATGCCAAAATAAGTCCAAACAGGTCTAGACAAGTCCAAACAATGATTAACGTGGCTCACTAGCATGTGAGGCCTGCATGTCAGCTCCATCTTCCACTTGTATGGCCCGTGACCATCACCAGGACGCGTAGCGCCCGCACGCCGAGCTCCCGCTCAAACCGCAGCCTGAAGCCGACGTTCCCGACGCGCGGGAACGCAACACGCACACTGGTGCCACCCTGTCGTCGTCCGTGTCCATGTACAGCGCCGCGTGCGATGCTCAGAGCGCGGTCACCGTGAACACGACGCCGAGAGCACGATGAACACACGCGAGAGAGTGAGAGAGTTTTCAACTGCAACTGGCATAGTCTTTTCTGATGCATTCCATTGTCTTTATCACGGGCTTCCGCAACTCCCGCCACGACGTGCAGCTGCACGGTACACCGTCATTTGCGATCGTTCGTGCGACATGCACGGCATGCACACCATGGTGGAGCCAGCCCCATTGACGCGGTCATGACGCAGCGGCATGCAGCCTCCGCCCCTGCCCACGATTCTACGTGAAATTACAAACGTGTTCACAACTTAATTGAACTATCTAAATGCACCTAACATGGATACAATGATCTGTCACGATTACAAGAGGCATGAACAACATCTCCACCTTCATGCCGGGGTCCAGGTACGGGACGCCCGATGCCCGTCTCACGCAGCGCCTACTCCCACGTGCTCCCGTGCGGAGAGAGAGAGAGGGAGAGGTGGCGGCGCGAGCTCCCCGTGCCTGGCCACGCCGCTGTAAGCATGGCATGTAATCCTGAGTTCTTACTTATTTCCTTTTGCTATAGGTAGCGTTGAGCTTGGCATGGAAATTCTCCTCCCGAGTCCTTGTATGGAATACGTACGTGTGCATGCACGTAGTATGGTATGGTGGACGGCAAGATTAGCTTGCTTGTTCCTCATGTATGCGTCTATCTATTTCTTTTTGGTGGCTTTTCTATTTTTAGTGTCGAGATGTATATAAATAGTAGTCAAATACATTGAGTTCGTCATGTAGCGGTTCCTATTTTTGGTGGCTTTCCTATTTTTGGTGGCTTTCCTCATGTAGCGGTTTGCACAGCACCAAAAATCTCTTGAGTCTCGTTTGCATCTTTGAGTTCGTGAGCGAGTTCACCGGAAGAATTCCGGCCGCCGGAGAGAGTTCCGGTTGACATTTGGCATTGGAGCTGTGACAAGAAGGGATGGACCACCAATCTGTTCCGCCGCGCGGTGGCCATGGAGAGCGACGAGGTTGCCGCGTTTCGCCCTCCCCAGTGCCGCGTAGAGGGCACTGTGAGGTCGTGATCCACTGCACCACGGATGACGCCGGCACTAAGTTCCCCATGCTCACACGCACCAACTACCAGGAGTGGGCGATGTTGATGCAGGTGAACTTGGAGGTGGCGGGGTGGTGGTACACTATCGAGCTGAAAGAAGGCGAGGAGATCGTCTACCGCCATGATCGTCTGGCGCTCGCCACTATCCTACGATCTGTTCCACCTGACATGCTTGCAGGTCTTCGCGAGAGGACGGCAGCAGAAGCGTGGGCGGCGATCAAGAGGATCCATGTCAGGGTCCAGGGGGTGCGCGAGGCCAATGCGCAGCAGCTCCGGCGTGAGTTCAGCGCCCTGGTGTGGAAGGAGGTGGACACCGCGGAAGATTTCGCGAACCGCATCATCGGACGTCACCGACGCCGAGGTCGTGAGGAAGATGCTGCAGGTCGTGCCGGAGCACCTCGCTCAAGTGGCAATCTCCATCGAGACCTTGCTCGACATCAACACCATCTCCGTCTATAGCTCTGAGTGCAGGTCGTGAAGATGGATAGCCAATCGTCTATAGCTCTCAGTAAGAATCCCGTTTTCCATGACCGAAGCAAGCATATAGATGTGAGATTTCACTTCATTCGGGAATGTGTCGTAGATGGGAAGATGGACATTGAACACGTCTGCACTGAGGAGCAGATCGCCGACATTCTGACGAAGCCGGTCCCGCGAGATCGTTTCTGTGAACTGCGTGTACACCTGGGCATCGTCAAGATCGGCAAGGAACTTCAGGCTTAGGGGGTGAAATGTAAGCATAGCATGTAATCCTAATAAGTTCTTGCAAGGTATACGTACGTGTGCATGCACGTAGTATGGTATGGTGGACGGCAAGATTAGCTTGCTTGTTCCTCACGTATGCGTCTATCTATTTCTTTTTCGTGGCTTTCTTATTTTTAGCGTCGAGATGTATATAAATAGTAGTCTAATATATTGAGAAAAGCTGTAGCTGTTTGCACAGCACAGAAATCTCTTGAGTCTCGTTTGCATCTTTGAGTTCGTGAGCGAGTTCACCGGAAGAATTCTGGCCGCCGGAGAGAGTTCCGGCTGACAGCCGCCCACGCTCCTCGTTGTTAAGCTCCCGGCAGTGGCCTCGTGTCGACCCCATCGGCCACCTGCTGCATCGCGGTGCCGCCGCTGCTTGCGCCGGCGGCCCCGACGCCGCTGCCCGCGCCCGCGCCGTCCGCGCCGGTCCAGATGCTGATCTTGGGCTGCATGCCGCTCACGGCGCCGGCGTTGATGCGGCCATCTCCTGGTACAGCCCGCCGTCGATCATCAGGTAGTCGCGCAGCGCGTGGTAGTTGCTGCCGAGAACCCGCAGCATTTTTTTTCGAAAACGCGCATTGGCACGTGTTGCACTAAGTGGAAGTTGGAAAGTTTACACGCTCCGGGACCGGTCACGGCGAGGCGCCGATCCACATCACGGAATAGCACACAACATGAATCACCGCAAGCGGTGTTGTACTAACTAAGCACTAATTTTGCGACAATGTGAGCACCGTCGTGGCTAGTCGACTAGGGCTGTGAGCAGCGCCAGTTCGATCTCTTGCAGGGCGAGGGGAACATCAGCTCGCGCAACGCCTCACGAGTGGGGGAGTCGACCGGTTCCTTGAACGTCTCGTGGAAGAGCACGGCGATCCGGTCGTCAGTGGCATCAATGGGTGCGTCATTAGGCCTGCGGAGAACCCGCAGCATGGACGTCACGTAGTCTGCCTTGGCCTTGCCCACCGTGGCTAGGGACTCTGCCTCCTTCTGCTTGGCGTCCTCGGCCAGCTTCTGCTCGTAGAACTGCACATCGGCCTGTGCCTTGCGGGACCCCGCTGCCTTCTACTGCTCGTACAGCTTCGCCTCTGCGGACTTCTGCCGGCTGTAGAGCGCGGCGTTCGAGTCTTGCCTCTGTCGCGCGCGCATGCGCCCGATTCGCGCCGCCCGAGCTGGCCGACTGCGCGGCCCTAGGCGGCCAGGCCCCGCCCATGGCCGTGTCGCCCGGTGAGCTCGGGAGAGAGAGGGAGTTTGAGCTTTGTGGGAGCTCAGAAGAGAGAGGTGGTGGTGGGACATTTTTTAAACACCTCGACCTCTTGCGTCCAAATTAAAAGGCCTATTCGTTCTCCAATGCCAGAAAATCCATACCGCGCCACAAGTTCAGGCTTTCTTCAAAGCGTCCACGTACACCGGTACACGGTGGTGGGTGACGGACGGGACACACCGTTCTGGGTCGACAAATGGATACAGAGAATCAGTCCTGGACATCGCCCCAAACCTGGCTCAACTGGTGTCCGGGAGAACACGAAGACAGCAAACAGTGCGTCAAGCTATCACCAACAGGCAGTGGATTAGAAGCATCACAGGAGGACTCACCATGAACGTCTGGAACACCCTGCTGAACGTGCACCTCAACAAGCAGCCGGACTGAACGGTGTGGCGCTGGACGCCGGATGGAAAATATACCGCTAAATCGGCTTACCGGATGCTGCGCACAGGTTCAGCCATGTTCCAAGGACACCGGTTGATCTGGAAAGCCTAGGCGCCTTTGAGAGTGAAGGTCTTCTCCCTATGGTTGGCATTCCGGAGACATCACTGGACAGCGGATCAGCGGGCATGACACGGACTAGAAGCTCGACAAGATTGCTACCTATGCGACCAAGCACAAGAAACAATCGACCACATGATCTCTTGCTGCCCATACTCAAGAGAGGTCTGGTTCTACACTGGTTACTCAGCTACCGCCGGCGGAAAACACAGTCATAGCCTGGTGGCGGCCCTTGAGGGCTGCTTGGCATAGACAACAGCAAGATGGCTTCGACTCTTTGTTCTCGCTGGTTTCTTGGGAGCTATGGAAGGAATGGTGAACGAGAACTGTGTGCCACTGATAAAAGCAGAAGCAGATCGCTGGATTCAGGCGTAAGCGTGCGTGGCTCCACCACAGGCTGACCTCTTGTACTGTAAAACTGCTTCCTTCTTAATACAATGATACACAATTCTCTTGCATATTCAAGAAAAAAATTATAGATATACTCCCTCTGTCCAGAAAAGACCGTCGTTCTCCAATTCAAAATTTGTCCTAGGAAAGACCGTCGTTCTGCAATCCGTATAGCTAAGAGTAGGATAGCAGCTGTGTAAGGGAGCCACTCCTGAAACCACCGCTCCACAACTCACGTAAGAAAAGGCATCGTAGCCGTAATTAAAAGAAAAAAAAGCACGTACACGCTCTCCTCTCCACACATTTCATCCCAGCATGTATCCTCTATCTCTACGAGTAGTCCCAAACGTTTGTGTGCTTTTGCTTGTTACAGACTTGCAATGGCAGACTGTCAGTCATTCATAAGGGTATTCTTATAATTTTTCAATCACCTTGGTTTCTGTGCTTGGTCCTAGAATCATAATCTTTCTGAGACGGAGGGAGTAAGATCTAGAGATGAATTAGTTCACCTCTGCCAAAATTTACATCCATATGCAATGCACCAATACTGCCGTGTTTACGGAAATGTAAACTCTCTATTCGTATGCTGTAACAATATTAGTAAGCATGCAAACCATAGCAATAACGACAATAATTAGCTCGATCGGCCACAGCTAATAATCGTGTCACTGACGACCAAATCTGCCATTCGCTGGCACTGCAGAGGCGATCGATTGCCCTATAAATATCAATGCAAGGTAGCTACGATACTCACAGCAAAGGGAGTAGTGTTCGTACTAGACAACAGCCAGCCAATTGCTATGGCGGCGACCAAGAACGTCGCGTCGCCCGTGGCGGCCGCAATGGCGGCGGTGCTGGTGCTCCTTCCACTGGTGATGCTCACGAGGCCGCCCACGGCGCTGGCGGCGCGCCATTTGCCGGTGACGACGAGCCACCGGAGGTTGATAAACTTGGTTCCTCGGCCGCCCGTCCTCCGCCCCCCAGTGATCAGCCACCCGCCTCCGCCTCCGCCACATATCGCCGTGGACGACGAGTTCTCGGTGCTGAGGAAGGTTCCCAGGGGACCTGGCCACAGCCCCAACGACCCGCTCCGCCGCCGCCGCTATCAGCGGCCACTACTGCGAAGCTCTCGCTCGTGCCGGCCACGGAGCAGGAGGCGCGCCATTTGCCGGTGACGACGAGCCACATAAACCTGCTTCCGCCGTCTGGCCACGGACGCCCAGTGATCAGCCACCCTCCTCCGCCACGGAGCGCCGCCGCGGACGACCAGTTCTCGGTGCTGAGGAAGGTTCCCAGGGGACCGGGCCACAGCCCCAACGACCCGTCGCCGCCACCGCTGCTGCTGGTCACGGAGCAGGAGGCGGCGGCTGCATCGGAGCATCCGGCGTCGTGGTGTTTCCCGCCGATCCACAGAGACCCGATCGACGCGCCGGAGCCAGCAGCGGCACGCAAACTGGAATAAAGCTAGATAGCTCAAATAATCAAATGAATATGTGGGCAGATTGCTGAGAGAAAAAAATCACGAACTAGAGCCAGTGTGGCCAGGCTCTCGGCAAACATTTTTCTTTTTTTTTAAAAAAAAGTTTGCCGAGAGCCTGGCCAGACTAGCTCTCGACAAAGAATTTTCTTTTTTTTTTAAAAAAACTCTTTGCCGAGAGCCAGTCTGGCTAGGCTCTCGGCAAAGAGTTTTCCAAAAAAAAAAGAAAACTCTTTGCCGAGAGCCGCGTTGGCTCTCGGCAAAGGCTTTGCCGAGAGCTCGATAAACGGCTCTCGGCAAAGAAGGCTTTGCCGATCAGGCAGCTTTGCCGAGAGCTGCTCTCGGCAAAGCCTTTGCCGAGGGTCTGAGAGGCTTTGCCGAGAGCCTGGAGCCCTCGGCAAAGCCGCCAGCTCCAGTAGTGATTAATTAATAATAATGTGGGGTGTTTCTAATGCATGCAACACAGTTTGGACTTGAACGACGTATATTGAGACCTGAGACTTACAGAGTAACCACATACTGTACTCTTTCCTACCAGTGGACATGCCGCTTTCCTATAAGAAAAAATATACCTGAACTGATTTTTTTTTTGGAACAATACCTGAACTGAATTTAAGCAAAGGGAAAATATATATACCTTGCTCCCTCTTAAAAGGCAATGACAACACTAATATTCTAAGAGTATTTCCAATTATTACAAAAAGAAAAAAGTCTAGATCACCCCTAACTATGGGGTGGTGTCTAATTTACCCCCTCAAGTATGAAACGGTCTAATTTACCCTCTGAACTTTCCAAAACCGTCTACTTTACTTCCTGGGGCAGTTTTGGACGGCTGTTTGCTATAGTAACCATGGTTTTGCTACAGTAACCGAATCTTTAAAAAATCATAGTAAATCACAGAAAAATTGTAAAATAGAAAATCTAATTTTGTTGGACTCCACGTGAGTAGATCTACACAATGAAGATATAATATGGTGTGCTTTAGTACAAAGTTTTTGCTGTAGCTTTAAATTTATTGGAAAATCCTAATAAATTTAAAGCTATAGCAAAAATTTTGTACTAAAGCATACCATATTATATGTTCATTGTGTAGATCTACTCATGTGGAGTCTAAGAAAATTGGATTTTTCATTTTACGATTTTTTTGTGATTTACTGTGATTTTTTAAAGATTTGGTTACTGTAGCAAAACCATGGTTAACCGCCGTCCAAAACTGCCTCAGGGGGTAAAGTAGACGGTTTTGAAAAGTTCAGGGGGTAAATTAGACCGTTTCATACTTGAGGGGGTAAATTAGACACCACCCCATACTTCAGGGGGTGATCTAGACTTTTTCCATTACAAAAATACTGAGAGCCGAAAACAATATTTTCGAATAGGCCAAAATGTATTATAAGGAAAAACCACACATATATTAAAAAATCCCAAGGTCCGGTCGGTTTTCAAAATCGAAAAATGTGCTACATCATCTTTTTTTGTGTGGCCTCTCTTCTTCTCTTCTCGGGATCGGCATTGATGCCTGGCTCCATCCACTGCCACTGCCAAGGCCCTGTCAGCTTCAGCTAGCCATCCAACAGCCGCAACCAGGCGTGGCTAGGACTAGCCAAAGGCTACAAGGGGTGGCCAGAGGCAAAGGAAAACTGCACGTGATGAAAGAAACCGCGCGCAAATTGTGGATATATTGGGAGGCCATAGAGGGGATGGATATATGAGGAACAGATCTAGGGTTTTGTGTGTTGCAGATAGATTGGGAATAACGATAAGAGAGTTGATGGAGTACGATTTTTTCAAGTTAAGCTAAACATCAGTCGAGAGTGATTGAAGGCTTACACTCTCACTCGAATTTTTCTCCTCAATCTAAGAATGTTAGGTAGTCTTCTACCTCAACTCCTACGAGATTAGGGTTCAGGTTGAGGCTATGGGAGCTTATCTGAATTTGATTTTTTTTTTGAGAATCACTTATCTGAATTTGATGGGGTTAGAAGGATTGCTAGGGGAGCAGGATGGCCCGACACCCGACGGTGGTGGTGAGTGTGAGGGCGGCGTGGGGCGAGACGTCGATGATGCCGCTGGCCGTGCAGGGGGAAGACAGTTGGGCGGGGCAAGAGCAGGGGTGCGACAGAGATATCCCGACAACCTCCACCAAGTTTGTATGGCGGCAGCAGAGGTGGCATGGCGTCGATAGACCTGGGGCAGGAAACGGTGGTGGCAGGGGAGCTCAACAGGAAATGAAGAAGGCGAAGAGGACGAGGCACATTCGATGGATTTAGGACCTGGTCATGATGGTTGGCGGTGGATCCAGCTGTTGGAGCTTGGCAGGGATGTGGAGGTGGTGGGAGAGAGCGTCAGAGTCGGTTGTGGGTGGAGAAATAAGAAGGGATGAAGATAAGGTGGAGAGAGGTAAATTTGATCGGAATCCCCTCTATTTTATATATCTAGGGGTAAAAATCAAGTAATAACTGCCTTTAGATTACTTAGGTTATAGCCAATAAACAAATTCAAGAATGTATTGACAAATCTAAACAATGGTCTCAAGTTAACTCATGAACATGTGGTATTTTCTTTCATACGTTCCATTACTACATATGTTTGTTGCAGACTTGCAGTTCATCTGAAGTAGGAAATTTGAAAGGAAAATGGGATTTAAAGTCTAGTTCTTACCTCCTTGGCCATGTTCCGGAAGTGAACACTCACACAGTACACTTCACCATTTATTTTTTCTGATTCACATACGAGAGTCGTAAATCAATAGCGAACAAATATGTGTATTAAAATTCAAATGATTTAGTTTTAATATTTGTAATTGATAGATGTATTTACTCACACAGTACACTTCACAATTTATTTTTTCTGATTCACATACGAGAGTCGTAAATCGATAGCGAACAAATATGTGTATTAAAATTCAAATGATTTAGTTTTAATATTTGTAATTGATAGATGTATTTTGCATCTCGTTTAGAGGGGGCTCCATGGGAACATGGGGATGTGGTGGTGAGAGGGGGCCTCAGGCCCCCCTCCACATTGGATCCGCCCCTACCACGACATACTCCTACCCTTCAATCTACAATAAAAAAATGCATATTCATGTTTGAATAAGTTTATGGATCAAACATATAGGCCCTCATCAAAATACAAAACTTCACCATCTATTTCTTCTGTTTCACGAACGAGAGTCATAAACCTATAGCGAACAAATATGTGTATTAAAATTCCATAGACTACAGATTTAGCTTTGCTATTTGTAATTGGCAGATGTATTTTGCATCTCATTTAGAGGGGACTCCATGAGCAACATGGGGTTCTGGTGGTGGTAGAGGGGTTTAAGCCCCCCTGACCCCCTCCACATTGGATCTGCCCCTGCCACTACATACTCCTTTGCAGGTTGATAAGAACCATACTCTCATATTCATGTTTGAATCATTTATAGATCAAATGCACAGGCCTTGAAAATACAATATTGTGCAAAGTACTTACCACTTCACTACTGGTACTGGCGTACTATATGGCAGAGGTCATCTGGATGTCCATGCCATGGCTGCCAGCGTAGTTAATCTTGTTGATTTGAACGAAATCAAAGATCTGCTCAATAATTTAGCATGTACATAGATATTAAAAAGAGGGTTAAAGAAATTAGACAAACAGAGCCCCAATAGAAAATAAATTAGTTGCTTGGAACTTGGATGTGGTTATGGAACATACTTTACTGCATGCACGCCCACTTATAATGAAAGTTTTGAAATTGTCAGTAACATTTTCGACCACTTCATACATCTGATGATTTTAGATTGAAAACACAAGCGTGAGATGAATTAACTACTGTTAAGAGTAGAGAATATTTCAAAATCATTTTACCTTGTGAGACATATACGCCTTTTCTGAGTCATTGACTATTGCAGACAATGTTCCGTTATAATCTTAAAATATGGCAATTTCCTTACTGTTCGTTCAATCTATTATTTCTTCAAAAGCTTCCAAAGCCGAACGACATGGTTCAACTTATAAGAAAACACAAGACATGTTAAGAAACCACCGTCATGGCATCAGACTCCAGAACCACCTTCTGAACTCCCAGCTCACTAGCCCACTGCACAGCTTGAAGGCAGGCAACAACAACAACCTCCGCATGGGATGCCTCAAGGACCTTACCTGCTGTAACCTGAGCAGATGACAGCGCCGTTGCTTCCTCTCATAACATATTCCCACCACCCGCCTGTCAGCTCCTCCTGTGCAAAAGCACCGTCACAGTTGATCTTGACGAAGTCCGGCGGTGGTTTGGACCAAGTGAGTTTGCTTCGGTTTGGGGCAGGTTCTGCTCGTGTTTGTTTCAGTGATGCCCATTCTTCAGCATAGCAGCTAGCTGTGCTATCTGTCCCGGCCTGCTCCCTTGGTTCAATTACTGAGTTCTTGTACAGGCTATAAGGTTCAATTACTGTCCCTGTAGCGTTGTTTTTGTGGGCACCAAGGCACAAAAGTAAAAAAAAAAAATGGTGACCTGAAACAAGGGTTTGAGATCTGTAACATGACGTAGCTGCAATACCATGGATCAATATTAATGATTTTCCATATTGTTGTTAATATAGGCCTTTGGTCACTTTAGATCCAGAAATGGCTCCCAACTATGGCAATTTACTCCATCACCCTCCCTTTTCCTGTTTGTGGCCGATAGATACTGTTTGTTACTCCCTTGTTTTTTTAAAGCTGACAGTGAACAAGCTACAAAGGGATTTTGCTGATTTATAAAGTCAGAAATGATGAGTTAGTCAACCATGCAGAGTGTTCGATTATGTTTGAAGCGGCATGTCCCCAAGACCCCAAGTGCCATTGACTCTGTCTGTGGTGAGCTGCAAGAACTGGTTCTATGCAGTTCATAAGGCAGTATTGGTGAGGAGACAAAAATGACGAGAGGAATGAAGGGTGCTCATTGCGGAAATTGAGATCAATCGACCACGCCTCTCCCTTGTTTGTATGGAAATTCAGGTGTGTTATGCCAGCCAGACCGTACCACACCCAATATCAATCTGCAATGAAGAGCTAAGCTGCATGCATGTGGGTCAATTTCTGGAAAGGTGATGTCTCCCACCAAAGACATCCATGTTTGCATGGAAACTAGCTTAGCTTCTAATTTCCTGGCTATGAACATGTACCGTGATGGACGACTCCGACCCCGACCCGCTCCTCCCCCCCCCCCCCCCCCCCCCCCCCCCCCCCCCCCCCCCCCCCGCCTCTACACCCAATCCATCCAGATCCGCCGCATCCATCGCAGCTCCGCACCACCAGCAACAAGATCCGCAACCGCAGTCCTCCGATCTACCTGGTGATGGGTCGCAGTCAAGAGCACAGCCAGGATTCAGTGAAATCGATGCAATCAAGGACTCGGTCCATGGTGGGCTGGAGCCGCCGGCGCCACCACCACCCTTACAGTCGCCAACAGCCCAAGCTCTCCCTCAACCGGCGAGTCCTACGAGCATCGATCAGGAGCTGCAGGAGATGGCCAGGGCGCTGCTCCCAGATTTGGCAAAGGATTTGAATAAATTCAAAGAGCAACGGGCAGCCATGGAAGCAAGCGAAGGCAGGCCCATCATCAATCCGTCAGTGTCAGATCCTCCACAGCTCTCTTGCAACTGTTCAGCCACCCAAACAATTCAATCCTTGGTCCAAGATCCCAATCTTGGTACGGTCAATGAAGCTACACTCCTCCACTCCAGGATTCCAGCAAGCCACAAAGGGAAACAAGTCAAGGGAGCAGAGAGCATTCATGGTGGACAGCAAGGATTCAACCTTTCACAGCTCCAGCCCTCCGCCTCAGCTATGCATGGAGCGTTGAGCTCGAGCCAGAAGGAGCATCAAATAAGCGTTACCAATAGTGCTGAAGGATGGGAGCCGTCCAGGGCATCACTCAAGCAGAGGAAGGCAGGTACAGAGGCCACGGTCATTCAATCCTCCAACCTATCAAGTTCCAGGCCAACAGGTTTCGAGTTCTTCAGAGAGAAGTTGGAGAGGAAATGCTTTAATTGCTTTTCCCCAAACCACATTGCCCGATTCTGCCGTGCCACGCATCGTTGCTGGAAATGCTACCGCTCTGGGCACAGGGCTGCCAATTGCAATTCCGGTCATCAAGCTCAGCTACATAAATCTAGGACCTCCCAGGAATGAAGACCCCCAACACAAGCGCTCAAACTCTCACCTCGGCCCACCCCTAGGACGGACCTCCGCTCCTACGCGGATGTGGTCCGTGGTTCGGAGTCCATGGTGGCGAGATACCCCGGCGACCCGTGGGCTAGGCCGGCTCGGGCCTTCTGTGCGGTGACGGCGACCGGCTCCATCAAGCGCCGCCGTGATGACCTCCTCAACAAAGCTGTGGTCTGCTGGCTGAACACCAACAGCCATGACACGGAGTGCTTCCACGTCAGCGACGCCCTTTGCTGCAAGATGCACCTGCACCATGGCGATTTCCAGGTAGTCAAGCACTATCCGGAGCAGTTCCTTATCATCTTCTTTGAGCCGGCAATCAGGCAACGTCTGCTGGACCATGGGGCACTCGCCGATGGCGGCCGCGACTTCCACTTCGCTCCATGGAGCGAGCACCGCAACGCCACCAACTCCAACTGGGAGTACCGCGTCAAGGTGTGCATCGAGGGCATCCCGGTGCACTGCTGGGTGGAAGACGTAGCGGCGCGCGTGCTCGGGCGGAGCTGCGCTATCCACTACCTGGAGGAGAAGACGCGCCACCGTGAGCGCACGATGTCTTTTGACCTGTGGGCTTGGTGCTGCGACCCTTGCGACATCCCCACCGAAGTCACCCTCACCGTCACCGAGCCAGACAGGGAGCCCCCACACTACGATGACCCGGTCGACCTCAAGCGCGGCCATGTCTATACCTTGCGCAACCATATGGAGGTAGTGGAAGATCTGTCCTTTTGGCAGGGCCGAGGCAGAATTGGTGCCCCCCGAACCGCAAGGCGCGCCGTGAGTTTGTCTGGAACTACGGTGTGCCTGATACGGTTGGTGAGCGCCTCCCTGGTAGGTGCAGGGATGACCGTGGCGGTGACCTGGGACGCCATGAGTGGAGGGACGATAGTGACTATGATCACCACCGCTGCAACCATGATACTTGGCGACACCGCAGCGTCTCCAGTTGGGCAAGGAACTCGCGCTACAAGGGTGGCTTGGAAGACCGCATCAGCTCCAACAGGTGGTGTGGAGGCAGGGACTCCCCACCAAGAAGAAGCAGGGTTGCCCCGGCGACTCACCAGGCGCCAACCATGGTATGGAAGGTGAAGGAGATCAAGAAAGGCAAGAAGCAGAAGAAGGTATCCTTCGCCGACCCAGTCGCAACTGAACTCAAGCCCCCCAAACCCACTATGCCGGATGACAGCATCATGCTCATCAAGGGTAACTACCACACACAGTCGTCATTCTGTACCTCTTCCCCTATAGTAGACCCACTGGAAGTGGAAACATTTTCAATATCTGATCTTCCAGTACCTCCACACACAGAAATGGAGGCCACAAAGGGACAGTTCCAGAGTGAGGCTGCCAAGGACGCCTTCAACAACGACAAGAGCCACCCCACCATTAGTGAACTAGCTGCTATCGGCCCTTCAATTGATAACATAATGTCTGCAGAAACGACACCTGATGTTTCTTTCACTCCTACAGAACTGGTGGTGAACAAAGTGGACAGGAACACAGGCGCACAGCAAGTCCTGACTGAGACTCCCAAGATGCTGGAGATGGTACCTCACAACGAGCTGGTGAGCCACCCCTCTCCATCTCAACAGAATCCAACCGGTTTGAATGGCAATCTAATAGTAGCACAGATTCTTGTTAGCTCGCAAGAGCCCTCTAAAACAATGACCAATCATGCTGTAGATTTAGAGGCAGTTCACTTAGAAACTCCATCAGAGGTAGACCATCAACTACTTCAGGAAGCCGGTTCACATGACACGGTCGCTGCTGCCGATTCCACCAGAGGCGAGGAGCCTCTACGGACCACCCACACCCAGATAAACACTAACACTCCAGTTTCTAATCCTGATAACTTGGTAGTAGGGAGGCAGGAAGAAGAGGTGGGGGAAGCTAGTCCGGTGCAAATGCCTAATATTGCTGCACCTTCACATGATCCAACAGTGGATGATTTCTTAGAGTCAATTACGGCACCCTTGCAACAGCCTATAATCCAAGGGGGGTTTCAAACTCCAAATATACAAGCTCAGTCCACTAACACCAATAGGCGCTTCCACAGTCCCCCACATAGCGCAACCCAGAGAAAAAGTACAAGGCTTGCAAAGAAGGCAACACTTAACGTGGGCAAGGACACAATACAAATCGCACAAGATCTTCTGATAAAAAAACTGGGTGAGCTGTCGGGGGAGGAAACTAACCAAGATGAAGCTGATTCTGATTTTGATCTCTATGCACAGCACTTCGAGAGGCCGATTGACAAGAGCAAGATGGAGGCAATCACAGTCCTGATCGAAGAGGGCAACAAGAAGCAGAAGAAGAGCAGCGCCAACAAGAGGATGACTGCTCAGGTGGGCCTGGACGCCTAGATGGGCATCTAGCTCCAGTAGAACCAGTTATCTATGTTAGAACCTGTGTATCGTAGCGGCGGTTGTTGGGCGAATAGGCCCATGTTTTTGCTGAACCAGTCAGTATTCAGTGGATTTGCGCCTGCTGGCGGTGTTGCCTTCAGCCAACCCCAAGTATCTCTACTTATTCAAGCTATCAAATGTGTGGACAAGCCATGCCGGTTTCATTGTAGTCTGCAATGCGCTTGTTTTTTTCTCGAAGAATAATACATCCCTGGACCAAAGTAGTACATCTGTGGATCAATGTCAATAAAAGACTGTAATATACTATGTTGGAACGTTAGGGGATTAAATGACGGAGCCAAAAGAGCAAGTGTGCGTAATCAAATCCTGTCATCGGGGGCCACAGTGGTCTGTCTTCAAGAAACGAAGATCATGACATGGTCACACACACTGATTGTGGAAACGGTAGGAAGTGATATGGCGCAAAATGTGATTTTTCTTCCCTCGACTGGGGCATCCGGGGGAATACTAATGGCAGCATCAGAACGATTTTTCCGTTTGGACAACCCACACCTGACGGACAATACGGTTTCAGGAACTCTCACAATGCTGTCAAAGAATAAAGAATGGTCGATTACAGGGGTATACGGACCACAGTCTGACAACGAAAAAATTATGTTCAAGCAGGAAATAACAAACCTGAAACAAATTATGCTCCCTGCATGGCTGCTGCTGGGAGATTTTAACTTGATTTATCGTGCACAGGACAAGAACAATGGACGCATCAATCTGCCATTGCTAAACAGGTTCAAATTCACGATAGATAACCTATTGCTGACACCAATTGAACTCAGGGGGAAACAATACACCTGGTACAACGATCAACAAACGCCGATGATGACAAAGATTGATCACCTCTTTGCCACTCCCGAGTGGTTAGACATTTTCCCAAGAACGGACCTACAGGCTCTTGCTTCGCTAGGTTCCGACCACTGCCCATTATTCATGCA
The DNA here is from genome assembly GCA_022457205.1 of Saccharum spontaneum. Lineage (NCBI taxonomy): Eukaryota > Viridiplantae > Streptophyta > Magnoliopsida > Poales > Poaceae > Saccharum > Saccharum spontaneum. The sequence goes on from CM039612.1 coordinate 6,549,631, forward strand.
AGGCGATGTGTTCTTCGATTTCTATAGGGGCTTTAGATTTGAATCTCATTGGACCAATGGGCCCGGTTTTTTGGAAACAGTAAAAGAGGTTTGGGACAAACCAGTCAATACACAAGATGCTATTCTGCGCGTCCACGTAAAGCTAATGCGAACCGCAAAATCGCTGAAATTGTGGAGACGGAAAAATTTCAGTACATGGAAATTACAATGGGCCATTCTAAACATCACCTTGGCCAACATGGAGAGAGCACAAGAATCCAGGATGCTGACCCAAGATGAGATGGAGTTCAAACGCTATCTGAAGACCAAAGCTCTAGGATTGGCAGCGATGCAGAAAGCTAGAGCAAGGCAGCACTCTAGACTAACTTGGCTCAGGAAAGGAGACACAAACACTAGATTTTTTCAGCTGCATGCTAATGCGAGAAGGAAGAAGATCTTCATCCCCTCCCTGAGTGGGCAAACAGGGACAGTGGTATTACAAGAAGAAAAATCTAACTTGATCCATACGCACTTCTCTCAGATCATGGGAACACCAAATATAAGGAATAAGGCCATTAATTGGAACGAGCTAGGATATGTGAGGCACAGCTTCGATGCTCTAGACGCTCCATTCACCCAGGAGGAAATTGAGTCAGTTATAAAGGAGATGCCATCAGAAAAAGAACCGGGTCCAGATGGTTTTATTGGCCTTTTCTACAAGAAGTGTTGGTCGATAATAAAGGAAGATCTAACTCAGGCAATCTGGAGTTTCTATTGCCATCGGACAGCTAGATTAAATTTAATCAATGAAGCAAATATTGTGCTTTTGCCCAAGAATCAAGTGGCTGCATCAATATCGGACTACAGACCAATTAGTCTTATTAATAGTGTGGCCAAAATAATCACAAAGCTACTAGCAAACCGGCTAGCACCACACATGGACTCGTTAGTGTCAAGTGCTCAAAATGCATTCATCAAGAAAAGATGTATACATGACAACTTCATATACGCTCAGAGAACAATACAGTTACTCCACAAAAAGAAGAAGCCAACACTTTTCATCAAACTAGATATTTCCAAGGCTTTTGATTCTATCGGGTGGACCTTTCACCTGGAGGTCATGGAGGCACTGGGTTTTGGCGCCAAATGGAGAGACTGGGTGGCAACATTACTTGGCACTGCCTCGTCAAGAGTTCTTGTTAATGGACAGCCGACTAGAGGAATCAGGCACGCAAGAGGACTCAGACAGGGCGATCCTCTCTCGCCGCTGCTGTTCATATTGGCCATAGACCCGCTACAACGCATCATCGAGGTCGCAGCAAACAAGGGCATACTCAAATCGATCCTTCCAAAGGCAGCAAAGTTGCGTTGTTCTCTGTACACTGACGATGCAGCGATTTTTTGCCATCCATCAGCAACAGAAGTGGATCGGTTGCATAAACTCTTGAGTTTCTTTGGGGACTGCTCTAGCCTTAGGATAAACATCTCAAAGATGGAGATTTTCCCCATTCGACTGGACAACGCAGTGGTAACTCAGCTTCTTCAAAACTTCCCGGGAAAAATTTGCAAATTCCTAGGTAAATACCTGGGACTTCCACTTCATATTCGCAAGCTCCGTAGGATCGAGGTGCAACCTCTGATCGACAAGATAGGAAGCCGCCTGCCAGGGTGGAAAGGTAGACTACTCTCCACATCCGGAAGGGAAACTTTGGTCAAGACAGTGCTTTCCTCGCAGCCAATTTATCACATGACCGCCTTCCCAGAACAAAAGTGGCTCATACGAAAGATCGATCGATTGCGAAGGAGTTTTCTCTGGAGAGGTGAAACACCAGATAAAGTTTATGGAGGTCATTCTTTGGTGAATTGGCCCACGACATGCCTTCCAAAAATAAAGGGTGGATTGGGGGTTCTAGACTTAGAACGCTTCGCCAGAGCTTTGAGATTGAGATGGCTATGGTTTCAATGGAAGCACAAGGAACGTGCATGGAACGAATTGGATCTCCCTTGTGACGGACTAGCAGTTCTCAAGCATACACCAATGGAACATCATCATTTTCATTATCTTTCATGATGGTGGTTCACAAAACCGCCCATGTACCGCCAGTAAAGCCCATTTCTATAGAGAGAATTCCCTATGTACCCCTAGAAAAAAGTGGTTGTCCCTTCTGTGCCCTAGAAATAATCGTTCGGACTCCTATGCCCGCTTTCAAAGTTAACGGCTAGCTGACGGAAAGGGCACTCATTATCTTTCATGCTGGTGGTTCACAAAACCGCCTGTAAATAAAGATACAAAAAGTAAAACCCATTTCTATAGAGAGAATTCCCTATGTACCCCTAGAAAAAGTGGTTGCCCCTTTTGTGCCCTCGAAATAATCGTTTGGACTCCTATACCCGCTTTAAAAGTTAATGCCAGCTGACGGAAATGGCACCAGAAGGAAGAAAAAATTTAGAGCGGGCATAGAAGTCCCAATTGGCTGAAAGGGACTTATAATTACAATTGGCTGAATTATAACATATTGATATATTGAGTTATACAAAACTAGTAGTAAATGCAGAGTCGATGTTATGTCTCAAAGATAGAGAGAATTTAGTAAGGACTAATTAAGAAACAAAAAAGGTGGCAAAGCACAGAGATGCACTAAACAAATTCCAAAATCGGTCTTCTATTTGAACGTACTTCTAAAAAGTTAAGGAAGCTATAAATGCAACCTAAACATATTCAGTAGTGCAATAGAAGTTTTCCATTTGAGCATGTATATATTTTTGATAAATATAAGATACTATAAATGCGAGCCAAACATATGTGAGGGACAAAAAAAGCATTCCACTAGTTCGATTGATTTCCATATGTATGCCTTAGTTACAAACTAGGCTCGACTATATATAGAGGGGCCCAACTTCCATCCACCAGAATACCCTCCCATCCACATAGATCCACAAAAAGAAAAGAAAAAAATTCACAAGCTAGCCATGGCTAACAGCAAGTATCATTGGAGCGACCACATCACCAATTGTGGTCGTGGTGGCAATGACACTACTAACCACACTTCTGATGATGGAGGCAGATGCACAGCCATATGATGACTCGGCAATGCCACCTGGCATTGTTGGGGATTTGCTGCCACGGGGGAGAGTACCACCCTCCGGGCCTAGCCATCTGCCGCCCTTGGTGGCAATGCCACCACCATGTTTAATACCACCTGTCGGACCTAGGAAGCCTCCTTCCATGGTTGGGGATTTGCTACCACGAGGAAGAGTACCACCCTCCGGGCCTAGCCATCCACCACCCTTGGTGTCGATGCCACCGCAATGGAGGATACCACCCTGTGGGCCCAGCAAGTCACCGCCTTCTAGGCATAGAAAGTCACCACCCTCTAGGCATAGAAGGTCACCGCCCACACCACCATGGAGGAGAATACCACCCTCTGGACCAAGCAAGCCACCGTCCATGGAGGAAATGATCGACCATAGTAATCATGTGCTCGGTGTGAATGAAAAACTTGTTGGTAATGGAGGGATGAATACACAAGGATGATGTGGTGTAACTTATAAGCAAGAACCTAAATAATAAGAGCATCTGGGTTGTTTATTTTCATTGAGTTCATGCATATGGTCTAGGAAAGATTCTCTTCTAAACACAAATGTCACCTTTGCTTCAAAGATGAAGTGGCCTACAATAACCTTCAGATAACCTCCATCTCGACCTTGTGTTGTAAGATCCTCTAGTTTCTTGCAAACTGACTACAAACAAACAACGCCTATCACTAATAGGCCTGCGAGAAGGTGTAGTTCAATTTCTTCGAGTTAGGACCAAATTAACAAAAGAAACTAAAACATATGAATTAAAGTGTAAATAACTTCTAGAACTCTACTTTTTGAGATCTTACATAATATTTTCAGTGGCTATATATCGAAAACAACACTCACCTCTAAAAATAATCAAGCTAGGCCTAATGAGTGTAACCCCTCTGTAGAAATTAATTTTCAAGTGAAGGTCTCTTAAGAAAGACAAATCTTAAAATAGACCTGTCCTCTAAAATGGTCCGTTACATAAAGAGGCTCCCCTCTAAACTGGACTTTCATATGAGGTTCTCCTAAGAACTGTCTTTAAAAGTAAGGCTACTTTCTTCGGGGCCTCATAAGAAAGCGCCTCTAGAAATAAGTACCACACAAAATAAACCCAAAACTTTTTTCATAGGGGAGATGGAGATAGAGGAGAAGAGCTGGTGACCTGCTATCATAGAAGAAAGGAAAAAAGAATAGGGGCAAACAAGAAAAGGGAAAATATTACCTGAGCCACTAACGAGTAACGTATAGGTTCCTCATGTCATAAGAAAGAAGAGACGCTGATTTGAGGGTTCCTATTAGAGTTGAGAAATGAATCTACTAGGCCTCCTAAACTATGTTTGATTCAATTTATTCCCACAACTATTTCATTTGGTCCAATTTACCGCTTAACAACATTTTATCTCTAGATAAAAATGGGTTTTAATTTTAATTCTTGTGAGATGGTAGGAATAGCTCTGGTCATCACAGATGGGGATTATACAAAACTACATCTGACATATAGACTGCCCTCCATACGGGCCTTATAGCGGCCCATCTATAAAATAAACAAAACACAGATGGGTTGTTATAAAGCCCCGTCTATGATATAGATTACATCATAGAAGAGTCTTAGCTATATAAACGGGTGAAGAATCCATCTGAGTGTTGGAGTTTGTGATGAACTGTGACATCAATAGAGATGAAAACAAACGGGTCGGTTAGAACAAACCCTCTCCAGATTGCACATTTACATTGCGGGAACAAAATTGAAATCGGGATGGCCAGAAACTAGAATTAAAACGGGATTCACTAGAAATGAAAAATAGATCAATTTGAACGGAAATGTGTTAGTTACTGTCGTGATACAAGAAGATAAAATAGGAATGTAGAAACATAAAACAAAGAAACATGAATTCATATGCTGACCAAAACAATGCCAACACATAAATATTCTAATTCATACCTAAGATTCATAAGATGACAAGAGTATAAGAGTACAAGACCATAAGCGTGTGTTTGGTTTGAGGACGTGATGGGATAGAATGGAACCAACCCTGTTTTCCATCCAAGCTATTACTTTGGTTGAGAAGGATGGGATGGTTTCTGTTTCCTGTTTGGTTTAATTTGTAGGATTTAGAAATATGGGATGACCTTATTTTCTCTCTCTCTGTTAGTGGCAATAAGGAGTAGGTCCCACATGTCATGTAGGCCCACTTGTCTGTAGCTTGGCCTTATCTTCTTGCTCTGAAATCTCGCATCATCCATATGGTTCCCCGTCCGCAGCACCGAGGAGCTCGCTTGCACGTCTGCGGTTCCTCGCCGGCGTGGCCGCCTCCGTGTTCTGTGCCACATATGGTCCGTGTCTAGGAAAATAATTTTTGAAAAAAAATGAAAAACAACCATAAAAATAGTATCTTTTTGTATTATAAGAGAAACACACCAGGGGGCAACGCAATAGCACGTCGCAAATCATAAAGTTCATGCAATTTTTGCACAAAATACACATGTGTGCGCGCGGCTATAGGTTTGAACTTCCGACCTCAAGCCTCACGCAAGCCCCCAACTACTATGTCATAGGGTCACTTTTGATAAAGTGTGGGACCCTGTTTTTTCTATTGACTTTTACAAATCTTCCAGCACATATTTTGATACCAAAATGTTTTAAACTAAAAAAAAAGAGTAAAATGTAAATTTTTGACTCTCATCAAGCATAGCATGTCTCTCCATCCGAGGTCGTTTGAAAAATAAAAAAATAATTTTGAAATATTGAGAACTTAAAACATAACTCCAAGATACTAAAAAATTTCAAAAGGATCAACTACAAAAGTCATTGTAGATATTTTTGAGTTCTGCAACCTTGATAAAGTTTGTCTTCATCTGACTTGACTTAAAAAAAGTTATGATTTTTTTTGGTACTGAACCTTTTTTTAGAGGCAAGCTACATTATTAACCGTCTCTAGAAATCGATTTCTAAATGTGCGTGGTGTTTTCAACCGCCTATAGAAATGTCTTTATTTTTAGAAGTGCTTGGAAACTTTAACCTCTTCTAGAAATAAGATTTCTAGAGACAGTTGGTATTGTCAATTGTACCTGAATATAGAGGACATTTCTAAAGGTGGCAGAAAACACGAGCTGTATCTACAAATCAATTTTCAGAAGCATGCTGTCTCTATAAATAAGTTTAGTGATGGTTTTTGATAGAACCGACTCTACCTACAAAATAGGGAGCCAGTGAAAATCGTTTTTGTTTATAATGTAAGCAACAAATGTCGATCAAACTACTCAATGTTTTTGACTTCTCACGAAGATAAGGAAGAAATTTACTTAGTAGGGAGGTAGTAATTAAAATATATATTTATTTATTTTGTAATTTTGTAAAATAGGATAAAAAGGGAAAAAATCTTTGTTTGAGATTAGAAAATATTTCTTCTAGATCTAATAGTTGCATTATTGTGATTCGTTAGAGAGATATATGGCAAATGACATATTTGATTAGTTGGAACATGTGTTCTATATCTGGAACGTGTTTTCATACGTGTTCCTTATTCAATTGTGTATTTTTTTACCGTGTTCCCTTACAATTGGATTATAGTATATGAATGGTTTTCTTTTTGAACATGTTAGCTAACACAACATGTTTGTTTTTGGTAGTCTGTTTCTGATGCCTCAAACGTGTTCAAGAAAGGCATTAGTTACCTTTATTTGTCTGCTTCCGTGTTGAAGAAGTGTCACATATGAGGTACACACACTCATCAGGCATTCAGGCTAGCTGCTGCAGCAAGGACATAGGTTGCATGGCAGTCCAGGTGCATCGGATATCCAGGATTGGGATTGATCCCTCTACGGTCACAAATCCATGCTCGATGAAACACTGCATGTCGTCATTATCGCGCGCTTATTGATTATTCCATATATATGTGGCAAATGATCACTGGTCAAATCCTCCGAGAGTTACTGCTGGGATCGCTCGCATCGCACACCTGTCTCCAGTTTTCAGGCGAGTCCACCCTATATATAATGCCCCATGCACGAGCTTTGCAAATTGTAACGCATCCAAGACAAGCCGTGGTCAGGGGCCGTACCAGCCATGGACGGAGGGGGTCGGAGCCGGAGTAGCACCGGATGTCATCCGTCACTGATGACAGGCGCCCCCGTCACCTCGTAGGAGAGCGACGCGGCGAGTGCGGCACCGGCATCGGCGCCCCCGTGCGCGAGGCCGAGCACACCGGTGAGGCGCACGACGGTGCAAGGCCCCTGCTGAGGCCGGTTGGGGGCGTTGCAGCTGTTGGTGGCGGAGCAGGACAAGGCACGCTGCCAGTGGTAGGGAAGGAGAAGGTCCCATCCACATATGAGGATAGAGAGGCACGAGAGAGAGAGAGAAAAATTAGGGAAGAGAAGAGAGAAATCCAGACGAGACTAGCAAACATGCCCGTACGTTGCAACGGGATCTAGTATGCTAGGAATCAGACTCCATTCCATCTCATATCGTGGCCTGGGCAATCGCATCCTGGCGGCCGCGTTGGCGTTCCTCTACATGGTGCTCACCGACTGCGTCCTCGTGGACCTGAGCATCGAGATGGACAAGCTCTTCTGTGATCCATTCCCCGGCACAACGTGGCTGCTCCTGTGGGACTTCCCCTCGCGAGTTACACCAACTTCAGCATAGACACAACTGCCGGCGTTCGTATACCTTCACCTCGACCACGACTACGAGGACAAGATGTTCTTATGCACTGACGACCAACGGCTGCTGTCAAACAAGCAGTGGCTGGTCATGAGGACCAACATGTACACCGTGCCAGGGCTGTTTCTGGTCACGACGTTCCAGCAAGAGCTGGACATTATGTTCCCGAAGCACGACATCGTGACAGAGGATGATGAGCCCAAAGCTCATCAAATTATTCAATTTGGTTCATTTTTATTTGATGCAAAGAAAAGCAAGATGAAGGATGCAGCTCTATCGATCGTTGCTCATTTGGCAGCCAAGCTAATATTTGAAGGAGATAATTTTCTCATGAAAACTGAAAAAAAAAGAAGCAGGGAAATTATATTGGTATTGCCGTTTTGGCTCTACTCTACTGGAATTCAAAGATAAATTGCTGACCACCTAATTGGCATCGTTCAGAGGCTTATTTTCTTTGACTTCGCTGGTGCCATATACACGTGTGCATGTGTCAAGCGCAGAGAGGAGGAGACATGTACATGCAGGAGGTCAGAGTTAGTTGTTTAATATTCAAATTTTAGTCTCGATGGTAGCTGTTTTTAGTTTGGTTACTATATGTCAGTCCGATTAGGAGCTTAGAGATATCATGTCCCTGCGTGCACATGTTTTGGTCTTACCAGGTTTTTGGCTTTGAGTCCGATTAGGATTAGAAATTTGGTGTCCTGTGCCTACGTGCACCTGTTTGGTCGAACCAGGTTCAATTGGAATTGTTTCCTACCTATTGCAGAGAAATAGAGATGTAGCTGCAATCATTTTGATTTATTGGCTGGTTATTAATTTGTTCTTGCATGGTCCAACAAGTTTTGGAATCAGACTCTGTATCACGCTAGACAAGAGCTATTCTAACTCGGATGGGCACGGGTTATATATGTAGGTCCGAATAGAAGAAACTCCATCGTCCGGTAGTTTGAGGGAGACGGACTAAATAAATGGATGGACGAAAAAAAAAGAGCCTGAAATTTTGCCTGTTTATTATTAGGTATAGATATAGATTTCTGGAGAGGCGGAGACAACGTCGGGTGCGCGGGGTGAGTTTTTCGCACGGGCAGGCAGAGCTTGGAGGATGGATTTTTTTCGCACGGGGTGAAGAGAAGGTCGATTGTCGCACCAAAAGATAGGAAGAAACAGTAAGCTTGCATAGCGTTGTTGATGTACAGGTCCTTGAGGTCGCTCTTGAGCTCCTGGTTGCCGTTCTCCGGGTCGAAGAAAGCCTGCAGGTACAACAAAACCAACCGAAAGCACATCACAACCCGGACACATGGGCAACCAATCTCAGATATACCAACATACAATAGGGGGTCTATAGTAGAGGCATCCAAAAGTTTAGGATTTACACGAAATACTATCAAATTCCAAACAAAAAAAATGTACCTGTAATCCATTATTCTATAAAGGAGCCCAAGAAACAAGGCACGTCCTGGAGGCACGCAACACATACAGCAGGAACAGGAAATACCAGGGAAAAGAAGCGTTTGGGCGCGGTGGATCAGACTACCTGGGCAGAGTAGTGGGTGACTACGCTGCAGAGTAGACGGGAGATGATGACACCAATGTCTCCCTTTTTCTTGTCTCTTCTGTAGTATAAAGGTAATTTTAACTTTAAACACCAACATTCTAGCAAAGAACAATTCCATGTTTGGAGCCATGTATCTCTAAAAGACTAAATACATGAACTAAAACCCGGACATGGTTGAGATTCCCTTAAATTATTGCTTTGAAATTTACAGTAAAGTAGTAAACACAGTCGTGATTGGCAACAAAACGTCACAGAAAAAAGAAACATGAACTGAGATACTAAATATTACAGGTGAACTGAGATTGTTTGGAAAGAACTGTTGTTTGGAACCCAGCTGTTGGAAGGGAAACCGATACAGCAGAGCACTTAGGATTGGTCAGAAGAAATTTATATATACATATAATTTGATAACTTATGGAACAGGTGAAGGTGACAGATATGACAGACAAACAGAAAAGGATATTCATTTTAGGAAATGAAGCAGGCTTGTAAATGTAGCTAAGGATCGAAATCAAGACCTTTCATCAGAATAGGCTCAAGTGCTTGTGAATTTAGAACAATACAGATGGAATTGTTCCATATAAGAATTTAGGCTCACTTTTAGCCTTGATCTGCAGCCATTGGTTATTCAGTTTCGAAGGGATGCATTCAGGGATTAACATTTGGTACAGACGTTGGATGCAAAATTTAGAAGATATAAGAATTCAGGAAATCTTGGTATAAAAAATTCAGAAGATATAAGAATTTTAGCTTGTATGTAAAATATAAAAGTCTTCGATATATTCTGGATGCGAAATTTAGATATTTTACACAAAGCAGTGGAAGCATATTGCTTTTGTTTCCAAAAAGTATGGGAGCAGCTTTATTTGGTTAAACTGATTCTAGCCAACAAACACACAACCAATCCTCATGATCTATTGAGCACGAGGAATTGCAGAAAAGAACATTTGATGGTTTAATCAATTCTTCCATGCTTGCTTCACAAACAAACAAAAAAACATGGTTTCTGTATGTTACAGTACCTATTTGCACTTTGCAGTGATTTTCACTTATAATTCCTGAGTGTCTACCTATAGTAAGAAATAATTAAGCTCTAGGCAAGAACCAGGAAGAAAAGAATGGAAATTGAGATTGAAAAGACAGCTATCCGCTTTGATTAACACATCGGATTATGAGGTTCATGCGAGTGGAGTGAGAGCAGAGGTCCCAGGATCCCGCACCTCCACAATAGCCCTCATGGAGGGGTGCCTCACTACCGCACAGAGCAAAGTTGCCGAGTGCCGACCGTTTTGCCGAGTGCCAAATATCAGGCACTTGGCAAAGCTGCCGTTTGCCGAGTGCCGCCCTCGCTAAAGAAAAGCTCTGGCATAGCGGCTCTTTGCCGAGCGTCAGGCACTCGCAATGCTTGACACTCGGCAAACTGTCCCTTTACCGAGAGTCAGGCTCTTGGCAAAGCCTGACACTCGGCAAAGGAGTGACGGCGACTTATAGCCGTTACTTGGCGTTACCTTTGCCGAGTGTCCCCTGTTGACACTCGACAAAGGGCCCGGCTTTGCCAAGTGTCTCCCCATGGCACTCGGCAAAGTTTTTAATTTTTTTTCTTTTTGGCCTCAAACTTTTTGTGTAGCCTTCCTACATTAAATGAGACTACATGTTCAAATTTTGCACATTTCTAAGACTTTTTGCTATATTTCTTCAATTTATTTCATTTCATTGTTTTTTTTCGGAAAATGCAAATTTGAACTACAAGTGCATCCAATAATGCAATTCTATGAATGGAAAATTGATATAAATGTTATTGAGTGTAATGTGAGGCCATATCCACGAACATACCCGAACTCTCGCACATCTTCTTCATGAAATATGACCAGGAACTTGCGGGCGAGTTGTTTTTAAATTATATAAAATGCAAACAAAGTCCGAAAATCATGAAACTTGTCGAGGTGTCATGATATCACATGTGGAGGTGTCATGATATTACATGATATGCATATGTATCTTCTCAAAATTTTATCACAGCCTCCACATGTAATATCATGACACCTCGACAAGTTTCATGATTTTCAGACTTTGTTTGCATTTTATATAATTTAAAAACAACTTGCCCGCAAGTTCCGGGTCATGTTTCATGAAGATGTGTGAGAGTTCGGGTATGTTCGTGGATATGGCCTCACATTACACTCAATAACAGTATATCAATTTTCCATTCATAGAATTGCATTATTGGATGCACTTGCAGTTCAAATTTGCATTTTCCAAAAAAAATCAATGAAATGAAATAAATTGAAGAAATATAGCAAAAAGTCTTAGGAATGTGCAAAATTTGAACATGTACTCTCATTTAATGTAGGAAGGCTACACAAAAACTTTAGGGCCAAAAAGAAAAAAAAATAAAAACTTTGCCAAGTGCCATGGGGAGACACTCGGCAAAGATTTTACAAAAAATAAAAAGGAAAAAAAGGCGCTTTGCCGAGTGCCCGGTGACGCGGCACTCGGCAAAGAGTTAAAAACTCTTTGCCGAGTGCCGGTGAGATCTGGCACTCGGCAAAGTTTAAAAAAAATAAAATAAAACGCCTTTGTCGAGTGCTGGATCGCGGGCACTCGGCAAAGCATGGATTTTTAGTCAGCCGCTCGCCCGCCCGAACCCACACAACACACACACCCCGCCACGCCACCCCCGCACGACTGCCGCCGCCCTTGCCCTGACCTGCCGCGCGTGCGACCGCCGCCGCCCCCGCCCCAGCCTGCTGCGCAGCCCCCATGCGTTGCGCCAGCCCCAGCCACCGCCGCCACCGCGCCCACCGCCACGCCCCGCCCCTGCTCGCTGCGCCGCCACCGCCCATGCCCCGCCTGCCCCCGCAGCCGCCTGCTCTACCACCCAAGTAGCCGCCTGCGGCTAGAGGAGGAGAGGAGGAGGAGGAGGAGGAGGAGAAGGAGGAGGATGAGGGCTAGGCGCGCCACGCGGCTGCCTGACGCTGACCGTCGTGCTGCGGCCGCCCCATGCTAGACATCGGCCCTCGGCCTCGCCTCGACGACCCGCGGTCTCCCCCGCGGCCGCCCATGGCATTGCTAGCTCTCGCCGGTGCCCCTAAGGTAAGGGCTAGTAGTAGTGTTAGTAGTAGTTGTTGTAGTATTGTTAGTAGTAGTAGTGTTAGTAGTAGTAGTTGTAGTAGTGTTAGTAGTGAGAGTAGTTGTAGTAGTGTTAGTAGTGAGAGTAGTAGTAGTAGTGTTAGTAGTAATAGTGTTAGTAGTAGTTGTAGTAGTATTGTTAGTAGTAGTGGTTGTTACATTACTTGAGATATATGTGATTGTCGGCCATCGAGCCGTTGGTTTCTTGCAGGTTTTGGAAACCTCACTGTGCAGGGGAGGTGCTGCCGAAATTTTGAGTTGACGGTATTCTATTCCTTTTTTTGGCAGGTGTAGGACGGGGGGAAAGGAGCAGAGAAGGCCCCGATCGTCTTCCTCACCGCTGCGGGTCTGCCTGCACTGCGTTGCCTCGCCACTGCACCAACCCGCCACAGCCCCGCTAGCCTGACTCCGCCACCACCCTAGGTATAACCCCTCTTTCCGTATCAAGGTCGTAGATCGCGTAACCGAGTTAGGCATCTCCCGTTCAAAAGAGATACGGTTGGTGTTATGCAGATCTTTGCATATCTATAACCGTATCTGTTTCAAATTATCCACGTTTTTTGGACAACCCGCAGATGCGTAGATGGGTTAGTTTCCATGGTCTGCTCCGATCTGAGACAGGGTTTCGGCATCACCTCCCTATTGTTCTCCGGATACACACTCTCCCTTCCAGGACGTGTATCGGGAGAGCAGCGGGGAGGTGCTGCCGAAATTCTGTATCGGATAGGAGTAGAGCATGGAAACTAACCTCATCTATGCATCCGCGGGTGGGATTAGGACCTATCCTCACCTATTAGATAGTAGGAACACCATGTAGATGCAATTGATGGTTACATAACTCGCTGATATATATGTTAGAGGATGGATGACCGTGAGTGGATGTACACGGGCCGCTCAAGTCAGAGTGATTACAGCATGGACTGGGTGAACAAGACCGATGCTTTCTTGAACCATGCATTTGGCAAGGCTGCTAGAGGAGAGATGCTAGTTTTGTGTCCCTACAGCAAATGTGCAAACAAGAAAAGGCAAAACAAGGACAACATGTGGAGACATCTTGTGAAGAATGGATTCATGCCGAACTATACCCAGTGGGTCCACCATGGTGAAGCCCATCGTATGAGAGAGGAGGCGGTTAGACCACGCTTGGAGGATTTTGATGCTAATGCCGGGGTAGCAGACATGTTAGATGACTTTCACGAAGCACAGTATGGTGAAGGACGTACGGAGGAGGAGATGGAGGCAAGGGCAAAGGCGTTCTACGACATGTTGTCTTGGGCACAGAAACCCCTTCATGATCGGACAACGCTTTCTCAACTGGATGCCATTGGACGTGCAATGAGAATCAAGTCTCAGTTTAACCTGAGTCGAGAAGCCTTCGATGGTATGTTGGCTCTATTTGGCGGCATGCTTCCAGAGGGCCACATTCTTCCAAAGAGCATGTACGAGTCACAGAAATTGCTTCGTGCACTTAAGATGTCGTATGAGCAGATACATGCTTGTCCGAAGGGGTGCGTCCTATTTAGGAAGGAACACAAGGATGCAAATTACTGTCCAAAGTGCAAATCATCCAGGTACCTGGAGGTAGACGCTAGTGATGGCCAGAAGAGGCAGCTTTCTATCCCCATAAAAGTCCTACGGTACCTTCCGTTCATACCGAGGATCCAACGTCTATATATGACCGAGGAAACTGCGAAACAGATAACATGGCACAAAAAGGGCAAACGATATAATCCTGACAAGATGGTACATCCCTCCGATGGTGAAGCATGGACCTACTTTGATCGCATTTATCATGAGAAAGCTAGAGATGCTCGTAATGTACGTGTTGCGCTGGTAATAGATGGGTTCAATCCTTATGGAATATTGGCTGCCCCGTACACTTGTTGGCCCATCTTCGTTATCCCCCTCAATCTCTCCCCTGGCGTCCTCTTTCAACGTCATACCGTATTTTTGTCGTTGATAATTCCTAGACACTCGGGGTATAATATGGGTGTGTTCATGGAGCCTCTGGTGGATGAAATGATTACAGCTTGGGAGGAAGGGGTATGGACATACGACCGAGCTACAAGGTCAAACTTCAAAATGCATGTTTGGTACCAATATTCCTTGCATGACTTCCTGGCATATGGGATATTCTGCGCCTGGTGTGTTCACGGGAAATTCCCATGCCCAGTATGCAAGGCAGCTCTAAGGTTCATCTGGTTGCAGAAGGGTGGCAAGTATTCGGCGTTTGACAAATGTTGACAATTCCTCCCTCTTGACCATCCTTTCAGATAAGACATCAAGAACTTCACGAAAGGTGTTGTGGTGACAGATCTTCCACCGCAGATGATGATCGGTGCCAAGGTTCATGCGCAGATAGATGCTCTGGAGTGGAATGAAAAAGAAAGTCATTTTACGGGATATGGTGAGGAACACATGTGGACTCGTAAGTCGGGCTTAGAGAGGCTCCCCTATTTTGATGACCTTCTTCTGCCACATAACATTGATGTGATGCACACTGAAAAGAATGTCGCTGAGGCACTTTGGGCAACACTCATGGACATTGAAAAGTCCATGGACAACCCTAAGGCTAGAGTGGACTTGGCAACATTATGTGATAGACCAAAGCTAGAGATGCGGCCTCCTCGAGGCAGCAAGAAATGGACAAGGCCTAAGGCCGATTTCATGTTGAGCAGAGAACAAAGGAGAGAAGTACTTGATTGGATCAAGATGTTAATGTTCCCTGATGGATATGCAGTGAATCTGAGGAGGGGAGTGAACTTATCTACTCTGCGAGTTCTAGGGATGAAGAGTCATGACTACCACATCTGGATTGAGCGGCTTCTTTCGGCGATGGTTCGAGGCTATGTCCCTGACCATGTCTAGCTTGTGCTAGCAAAGTTGAGCTATTTCTTCCACCAGCTTTGTGCCAAGGAGATATCTCGGACCGTCATTGTTGACTTGGAAAAAGTGGCACCTATGTTGCTCTGTAAGTTGGAAAAGATCTTTCCACCCGGCTTCTTTACTCTGATGCAGCATTTGATTTTGCACCTCCCGTATGAGGCTCGAATGGGGGGGCCGTGCAGGCCCGTTGGTGCTATCCAGTCGAGAGAGGTCTAAAGACTCTTCATAAAAAAAGTAGAAATAAAGCCAAAATTAAGGCTTCCATTGCAGAGGCATTCATTTTTGAGGAAATGTCAAACTTCACAACAACATACTACGCTGAGAACCTTCCTAGCGTGCATAATCCACCCCCTCGTTATAATGCTGGCAAAAATGAATCGAACCTTAGCCTTTTCTGGGGGCAACTCGGAAGTGCAAGTGCATCGACCGCTAAGCAGTTGAAAAATGAAGAGTGGCGCAACATCATGCTATATGTGTTGATCAACCTTGAGGAGGTGGAGCTGTACATGGGGTAAGCAGTTCTCAACTAACTTGTTTCAATACGCCGTCACTATTCTGCATCCAACACCCTTGTTTCTCATTGGTACAGGAAATTTCTTCGTCTCTTCTCGAATGAACCAAGGGATCCTACACCCCAGGAAGCTGATACCCTTATTTCACAGGGTGCGGGATAAGGGAGGCCCGATTTCATTTCTTGGTTCAGACAGAAGGTACTGTCTAATTTATCTCCTACTTAGATCGACATTCCAAGTTCCTCGTACGTTCGAATAATATAACGATCTATCCTGCTTGAGCTTGGAGGCCCAAACCGATGCGTCCATGAGTGACAAGTTGAGACAGGTTGCAAACGGTTTTGCCCATAGGGCCAAGTCATTTACCGATTACGACCTGAATGGATATCGCTTTCACACAGCAAGCTACGAGCAGAGTCGGCCCAATCGGAGAACCACAAATAGCGGAGTTTGTATGGGCGGCACTGATGGCCTTGACTATTATGGAAGAATTGAAGAAATATACAAACTTTCATTTCATGGTGGAAAACCTCTTAATCATGTCATATTTAAATGCCATTGGTTTGATCCTGGAGTAACGAGACGGACCCCTCATCTTGGGCTAGTCGAAACTCGACAGGACTCCGTCTATCTAGGAGACGATGTCTATATTGTGGCTCAACAAGCCACGTAGGTTTATTATACGCCATATGCGTGCAAAAACAAATGGCATATGGTGCACAAGATAACGCCACATGCTAAACTACCTGTCCCAAACGATGAAGATTACAACTTCAACCCAAACACGTATGACGGAGAGTTCTTTCAAGAAGAGGGGCTGCAAGGGAGGTTTGAGATAGACTTAACGGAAGCGATGGAAATGGAAGTAGACAATGAAACGGTTGATGATGAGGACGCTAGAGATGAGGTGCACAATGAGAAGGACTTACAAATGCTAGACCGATTACGTTTAGGCAATGACAATGAAGACAACATTCCTCCTTCGGATAGTGTTGATTATTTCGACAACGTTGATAGTGATGATGAGTCTTATGATCCAGCAAATCCCGATCATGTAGATTATTTCTAATACATGTAATATTATGTTGTTTTCTAATTATGTTCTGTTTATTTTGCATCTATGTAATTATGTTATTTCTAATACAACATTGTTTTTTCTTTTTAATTGCAGGTGATTGCACAAAGATGGTGGGCGGCGGGCGTCACAGGACGGTGAACTTGGTGTACCAAAGAACACAACCTGTAGGGGAGGAGGCAGAGGAGGGGGCACTGTTGATGGTAGATAACTCTCATTTTTAACCATCAACGAAACATGAAAAAGGACCTAAAGATAAATACCACATAGATATAGAGGGTACACTAACAGAATTCCACAAGTTTTGGTGAATGTATGTTTCTACAGGGTGTCAGTTGAAAAGAGCCAAGGAAGGCCCACATGTCAGGTTTACATAGAGATAAAGGGGCTACACACACTTTTGGAACCTAGAAGACTCGAGAAGACTCTGGAACAAACGGGAGGGTGAACAGCCTCAAACGCAGGGCGCCCGCCCTCTCCCTTAGGGCGCCCGCCCAGGCCTGGCAGCCAATCAGGATCCGGCTCGCGGATCATGTTCCACCGCCTTTGAGGATCAATAATAATCGTTCATCTAGGTCGGTTTGATCCAACGGCCGAGGTTCCTCTTAGGGGGCTATATAAACAACCCTAGACCCCAAGGTTTCATTCATTATTCATTGATCAATTCATTCAGTTGATTGAGAGGTGTCCCTTGAAAGGATAACCTCTCCTTCATACACCAGGAGGATTAGGTCTAGACTCTCTAATTCAGTCGAGTTGGGCTCTTGTTCAAGGTTTCGGATCTAGTCTTGGAGGCTTGGTAAAGCCTTGTATCTTCACTTCAACATTCTGTAAGACTTATACTTATTCTCTTATTTACATGGCTATGCTTACTTTGAATATATCTTGCTAGTTGAGTTTATCAATGCTTTTGTGTGCTAGTTCATAGAGCGCTTAGCCTTCTAGTTTGTCGACTAGGCTAGGTAACCGAGCTTCTGTATGCATGGTGCTTACACGATGCTCTGCTTGTGAATACACCCTATTCCCTAGTTGTATGGTAGTTATGCGAGGTGACAGCCCCGTCCATATCGAATCGAGCAGGTTCTTAAATTGTAGGACCGTAGTCACATCAATAGAGGTATCATTTGTGGTACTCTTTCCTGTCTAGTGGTGTCCCGAAGTGCACAAGAGCAAGGTAATTCTTAACATAGTTTGGTTTACTTTAACCATGTGATAAGAGTATCATAGGAATCTACCTCACCTGTTGACCTCCCAAGTTAACTAGCTTATCCTTGATGACCTATCCCCTGTGTGTCTTATTGCATAACTCCTATTATTACTTTTATCCCTTGCTCTAGCTGTGCTAGTATGTTAGTTAGTAGTCTTTCCATTGCTATCCATTAAGTCTTTACTCCATTGTTTCCCTATGGTAAAATATAAATAACGACACATGGAATACTCCCGGTAAAATGCTACAATGGTATATTCTGTGTGTTTGCGGAATCCTTCATATTTTATTTGCACTTAATAAATACCAACAAGCATTTTTGACGCCGTTGCCAGGGAAACAATTAGCGTAAAGATTTAGATGATCAACATACCACTAGCTTTAGTAGGATTACCCCTTGTTCTGTTGAGTGTGGAATAGACAGGACATCAGATGCCGTTTCGACCTTCCGGCAAGATTCCACAGGAAAAGAAAGATTCCACAAAAGAGACATTGAAGAACCCAGGGTGCCTGAACATTCATGATTCATCAACACAAGAACCCTGCCATCTCATAGGTTTGTGAATACACATATATATTATTCTAACCATGTGTAGATTGGAGAAAAGGTCGTCGTCACAAGAATTCAAATTACATCTCAAGTGACGGACATAAATGCTACACCACTCACAAATTCCATCTTGCGAGTCATAGTAAGCATGATCAAGAAAGGTGAGATAGTCTTGCTCATGGACTTTAAACTTGATGAGTAGTTATCTCTTTAATTTTTGCATTCCATTGCATGTTTACTTTTAACAATCCATGCATCCACTCTGTTTACTTTAATATGTTTTCTCATTCACTGCATGTTTAGTCCCTTGCATGCATCCATATCGTTTGCATCTAAAAAGAAAAAAAACAAAAAAAAATCCTCACCATGATCATGCTTTGACATCTCAATTTGAGTAAATCTCTATAATGCTTTCATGCTACCTTTATCTGCTATAGTATGCTTTGGTTTGGAAGTACTAGCTATACTTCTAGAGGCTTTTAAATTAAGCGTGGTGCTTAGGTTAAATAGCCTTCCTTAATTAAATTAGACATGGAGTCTAGTTTGGTTATTGAACTAAAAATTACTAGTGTAGACATTGGTTATTTTGTTGGACTAACCCCTGCAGAAAATTCACAAATACAATTTGGGTAAGTCAAGGGATGAACTCACATCAGGGATGAAGCAAGGCATATGTTGAACTCCAACAACTTCATGCAAAAGACACGGCTCATTCATCATCCATGGAAGAACTGTAAGTATCAAATATCACTCCCTTTGTCTTTTGCTACAAGTTACCTTTGCCTTGAACTATGTTAGAGTGCCATGAAATAAAAAATGTAAAATAAAATAAATAAAACCTATGCTAAGAGTCACTCAAAAGCTATCTTTTTATTAGCATAGATGTAATTCAAATAAATTGTGGACACTAACCCCTACATTAAATTTGTTGCAATCCTTCGGGTATGTGTCCACTAACATTTTACAGGAAAGAAAGAATTTATGATGTGCCTGCTCATAGTTTGGCATGAACCTGCCAAAGCACCACTTCAGTAATAGAATAAAGGAGACGAGTGTCGTACAACAGGATCGACATTAATAGCACTCACTCAAAGGAAGCGGATAAACAAAGAGACATGTCATGAGCAATGTTGAAGATATCCTAGCATTGAGTCTTCCAAAAACTCAGGCTAAGATGTCGATGAGAAGCAAAGTGTAACTCACCTCAAATCAGCAAATCTGAGGCCTGCTCTCATTATCTTTGAAGACACCATCTTGCATGTCAATAGAAGGACAAGAATGATGATGCCATTATATCATGGCATGCATCCTTGTGTCAATAAAACATCAATCAAGGGTTAACTGCTAACTAAGTTCTAAAAGACCATAAACAACTACGATTGCAAGATGATGTCCTCAAAGCCATTGGAGATAAAGCCTACATGCAAATACCGATGAAGTTCCTTTCTCGACCATCAAGACAGATGGCGTATCATTAATTGAATAATTCTTCACCATGCCGCTAGAAGACCATCAAGGGGAACTCGAGTCTGCATCTCCAATGAACACCAATTCATTGACCAAGACTTAACAAAAATCAACAATGGATGATGAAGAAAGAAGAGCATGCAACTATCTGCATCATCATCTCCTGGATCGGATAATCCAAAGAAAAGCTGAATGCAAGGGAGAAGTCTTGCTCAACAGACCAAAAATCATGAGCCCTCACCGATAGGAAGAACAATGTCTGAGGACGTGGAGTTATAACACACTCTGAGGGATGCTTCAACATTCAGACTTGACTTCAAGTGTCGAGCGACAGCAAGGTTCAAGCTTGGGGGCGGAAGGCCGATGACTCCTCTAAAGATGATCCAATAGTGCTCTTCCTCCTCTCAAGCTCCCGTCACTCTGACACACTGAGAAGAAATAATGAGTCTAGCAAAAGGTCTGAACACAATTCAAAAAGAAAAGAAGAGGAAGGAGAAAGAAGGAGTCTCTAGAAGACAAGATGCTTATGAACAAGTGAACTGAGGAAGGCAAGTTTCAAGCAGAAGGAAAGGACCACCAAAAGACATCTACCCTACATCACATGGTGTCATCATGCCCTAGTGATAAAGGTAACATCTTAAGGTACGTGGTCATTATTTAAAAAGTTTTACCTTGACTCTGGTATACATACAAAGAAAGGAACAAACATGTTTGAGTTACAACTTGATTGATTCAACCTGACTAAATCAACACGTCTTGTTTCTTAAGCTTGTTCATAACACCACCCTCTAGATGTCATAGGCATAATTAAAAGAGCTAAATGTTGCAACTTTGGGAGATGATTGTCTTAATCTTAAAAAGTTTGATACACTTTGACAATCCTTTCATTGGTTAGGCAATTCCACTCTTTTTATCAAAAGTGTTTGAAAGCTACATCCATGCTCATCCTTCTGATCTTGCCACCCATAAAATAAACAATGCATGCAATATCTTATCATGGTCAATGTGCCTAAGGTTAAAATGAATAAGGTTTTGGTTCTGTTGGTGTTTTTCCACCAATAGGACCCATGCACTTGATCTCTACCTTGTTTTGCAAGCAGGACACACTTTGAGCAAAATTT
This sequence comes from Saccharum spontaneum, assembly GCA_022457205.1. Taxonomy (NCBI): domain Eukaryota; kingdom Viridiplantae; phylum Streptophyta; class Magnoliopsida; order Poales; family Poaceae; genus Saccharum; species Saccharum spontaneum. The sequence goes on from CM039612.1 coordinate 6,570,844, forward strand.
AGGGGAATTGTTGATTTTCCAAATCCTACAAGTAAACGTTCTTAACCTACAACATGCACACTGAGCAAGATGCTGCCAGCTTCTACTACTAATGCTTCACTTCGAATTGCTGGATGAGCAAAGAACATGGGTGACAACATCCTCGAAACCACCATCTAAAGAGGCGCTGTCATTAATATCTCCATCATTGGGGTTAGATGATGCATCTAAGGAGTGAACATGCCGAGAAGTCTTGTTTGGAGGACTTAAATTACCGAACCCTCGCCAGGGAGGTAAACTTGGTAGTTATCCATATTTTCCTTTTCAATATTGCATTAATTATTTTTATTTTAGCATATTTACTTTTCTATATTCACATAATCAATTCCTGCTGCATATTTACTTTATTACACCTATATTAAAAAATAAAATAAAAATGTTATTGTGTTGCATCCTAAAAATGCTAAGCCCCACATGGATAATTCTGTGGCGTGTAACAACCTATAGGGATAATCACCGTGGTGACATAAAAATAAAAATAAATATGCATTCATCTTGTTGCATTTTCTCTTGCTTCATATAAAATATAAAAATACAAAAATATTGAGAAAGAGATTCTGTTGAAATTCTACTTGGAAGAATAATCATGAAGCTCTAGGCAACCAAGACTTTGGTGGTCAATCACTACGCCTAATCAGTTCCACAAGTTTTGTTGTCTATTTGAGCTCCACAGGATTTGAAGGATCAAGAAGAGCTGATAAGCAAGTGGAGGTAATATCCACTTTTGGAGCACTGCTTCAGTAGTCATCAACATCAATTAATGCATCACTAGAGGAAGAACATCTCCACTGCCAGTATGCTACCCTGCAAGATCGAACGACTATGTCAACATGCAGCTTGGGGGAGAGCAACCCCATGTATCTAGCTAAGTATCTCTTTTCCCTTTTTAGAATTTTAAAATTAATTTGGCTTTGCTAAGCACCTAAATAAATAAAAAGATGCATAATCTTAAAACTAAATAAAGATTTCCTTTCATAGCTATAGTCTTATGCTATCTTTAAGTTTGGAATAAAATAAAAAGTGAGAGTGTACAAAGGTTTGCCTGCTAAAAATGAAACCCTAGAATAAACTCTTATATGGAAATGATGAATAGTTGCTCTGCCGTAATTCCTTTCAAGTACCTAGTTTTCAACCTTGAATTCTCCCGAGTTTTGGATATAATGGTTTTGATTTAAGATTTACTCTAAACCTGAACTCGTGGGTAGCGAATGCTTGATCTAAGTCTAGGTAGTTGACGGATATGATATGGGAAGGTTTGAGCTGTTGTTTATCTTGTTCCTAGAGATACTAGAGTTCTAGAGAATTTATCTTTTGAAAATTAAAATTGCTGCATGATGAGTTCCTGTATGAAGAGAGCTTAAATTCCTACCACAGCCATATATACATGCTTGTTAGACTAGGAAAACTTCAACTGATATTTATTGCTTGTGAGCGTTGAGTATGGTCAAGCTGTGTTGACCCTTAGGAATTGGTCATGTGGTTAAAATCAAGATCACGTACACTCCACCCTTATATGCTGCTCTACCCTGGAAGTACACATCCATATATTTTCCATCTAGATCCACCCCAAAATTGTTGTACTCCTATACTGGGAGTGAGCATCAAAATATATTTCCCATTCATTTCAACCCCTACTATTCAATAAAGCTCCAAATATTTCTGTTGCTACCTCCCATCAATATATCCAAAAAGAGGCTTGGGTGCTCTGAAAGAAAAAAATAAAAGAAAGAGGACAAATGTTCCAATAAAAAAACTACTGTCTGAGCACCCCAGGTTCTCCTCAAAGTTTTCAAGTTCAAAATAGAGGTATGTGTTTCTTCAAGGAGCAAAAGTAGAATTAGTCTTTCACCATTGCCATCATATATCCCCTTTCGTAACCACTTCTACCTATTTATACATCCACCATATTCATACCCCCACTATATTCCACCATACATCCACCACATACATAGGTCCACACACATGCACATCTTGATTTGATTGTATGACTCGTTTCTCTGGATCCGTGGTTTGACATTACAATATATGTTTGCAAGTATGTATGATCTATCTCCCCACCTATGAGCTCCACATAAGCCTATTAGTTATAGGGTGAGAGAGAGAAGGCACAATGCTACTATGCCTAATGCTAAAAATACCACATATCTTGAGTGAAGAGAAAAGGCATACATCATAAATGCCTTGGTAAGGATCCACAAATACCACAAATGAGAGACTTGAGAGGGTCATACAAAGGAAACTCTAAGTTTTATTTTGAAAATCTACAAAAACTCTGGAATGAAGGTTGATCAAAGAACTTGAAACATGGTGCTTGATTTAACTGTTTTGTCTTTCAACTACTCAAGACCCAAGTGAAGGCTACAAGCCCCATGGTGGAAGGTAATATGGGTAAGTTTGAGAGTCAGAATAGTTCACTCTAATCTAGAGGAGAGTTCTTATTTGAACGCATGTGTACTTTTGAGGCGTGAAAGCATCGTAGAAACTCCTGATCCATCACTGAGTTTATCTTTGCTCAGGGCGAGCAAAGGGCAAGCTTGGGAGAGTTGTTGATGGTAGATAACTCTCATTTTTAACCGTCAACGAAACATGAAAAAGGACCTAAAGATAAATATCACATAGATATAGGGGGTACACTAACAGAATTCCATGAGTTTTGGTGAATGTCTGTTTCTGTAGGGTGTCAGCTGAAAAGAGCCAAGGAAAGACCACATGTTAGGTTTACATAGAGATAAAGGGGCTACGCACACTTTTGGAACCTAGAAGACTCGAGAAGGCTCTGGAACAAACGGGAGGGTGAACCGCCTCAAACGCAGGGCGCCCACCCTCTCCCTTAGGGTGCCCACCCTAGCCTGGCAGCCAATCAGGCTCTGGCTCACGGATCGTGTTCCACCGCCTTTGAAGATCAATAATAATCGTTCATCTAGGTCGGTTTGATCCAACGGCCGAGGTTCCTCTTAGGGGGCTATATAAGCAGCCCTAGACCCCAGGGTTTCATTCATTATTCATTGATCGATTCATTTAGTTGATTAAGAGGTGTCCCTTGAAAGGATAACCTCTCCTTCATACATCAGGAGGATTAGGTCTAGACTCTCCAATGTAGTAGCTAGAGAGAGAGCGGGTCGAGTTGGGCTCTTGCTCAAGGTTCCGGATCTAGTCTTGGAGGCTTGGTAAAGCCTTGTATCTTCACTTCAACATTCTATAAGACTTATACTTATTCTCTTATTTACATGGCTATGCTTACTTTGAATATATCTTGCTAGTTGAATTTATTAATGCTTTTGTGTGCTAGTTCATAGAGCGCTTAGCCTTCTAGTTTGTCGACTAGGCTAGGTAGCCGAGCTTTTGTAAGCGTGGTGCTTACATGATGCTCTGCCTGTGAATACACCATGTTCCCTAGTTGTATGGTAGTTACGGGAGGTGACAGCCCCATCCATATCGAATCGAGCAGGTTCTTAAATTGTAGGACCATAGTCACGTCAGTAGAGGTATCCTTTGTGGTACTCTTTCCTGTCTAGTGGCATCCCGAAGTGCACAAGAGTAAGGTAATTCTTAACATAGTTGGGTTTACTTTAACCATGTGATAAGAGTATCATAGGAATCTACCTCACCTGTTGACCTTCGAAGTTAACTAGCTTATCCTTGATGACCTATCCCCTGTGTGTCTTATTGCATAACTCCTATTATTACTTTTATCCCCTGCTCTAGCTGTGCTGGTATGTTGGTTAGTAGTCTTTCCATTGCTATCCATTAAGTCTTTACTCCATTGTTTCCCTGTGATAAAATATAAATAATGATACCTGGAATACTCCTGGTAAAATGCTACAATGGTATATTCTGTGCGCTTGAGGAATCCTTCATATTTATTTGCACTTAATAAATACCAACAGGAACCAGCAGCCGAATAGGAGGGGGGCAGCAGCCGCAGGAGGCAGTCGTCTCCTGTCACGCCGCGTGAGGAGCTGGAGGAGGAGCTGCCGCCCCGGACGAGGACGAGGAGTGGGAGAGGCAAGCAGACAAGCACGAGCAGGAGGTGGGCGAGGACGACGAGGTGGCGGTGGTAGGTACGGGTTCCGCTTCCTCTAGTACACCGAGTGTGTACTTGCGAGGTCCCACAAGCCTCCTGACACGACCGATACCTCCTCATCAACGCCAAAGATCCGACCCAAAGGAGCCAAGTAAGTAACTTTACATGTTATCACTACTTGTTCATATGATATGCTCAAAATCGAAATAGGAACTAACAATTTTTCTAAATCACTTGTGCAAGAACTGGGTTGTTGTGGAGGGTAAAGGGCACTCCGTCAATGGCATCCTGGGTCTTCTGTGCAGGGAGCACTACCCTGGCTTGGTGCAGTTGGCCGGGGAGAGGGAGCCGGCCTACATGTTTGACCACTTCACCGCCACCCCCGATGTGGTTTACGGCAACAAGGCGGAGTGGGTGAGGCGGGAGCTGTGGGTAACTCTTCCTCACACTACATGGCATTCATTGTACTTTTCTTCAAATAATTAATGGATACATTGCGTCTGTATGCAGGATTTTTTCAGATGACAGGAGGGAATGCAGGCACATGCGGATTTGGTGGTTACCAAATCCTGCAAGAAACTCATCATGGACCTGCATTACGAGGCGCGTATCCAGGCCATTGTTACTTACCATGGCTCGGTCCTTAGACAGAGGATAAAAAAGGAGGACGCAAGAACCATGCACCTGACCCAGCACCAGTACATTCAGGTAGATACAGAACACTAATATTGATTCCTTTTGAGATTAAGTTATTCTAATTTGATCTTCTTATATGTGTAGATGATTCCCCCTTGGTGCGCCTCATATCCCGACTGCTGGGAGATGATCGTGGACAAGTGGTTGTCCGAAGCCTGGGCCCAGCAGCACAACGATGCTCGAGAACGCCGTCTGATGATGCCAGGTGTACCACACCATCAAGACAGCCGCAACCTCACCGGATATGCACAAGCATGGGTACGTGAATTCATTTATCTATTCTAAAGCTCAATTCTGCCTGATTTCTAATCATCTTGCTCTCTTTCTCGCAGTAGGCTTCACATGGTGGCCAGCCTTGCTCCACCTTGCAGGCATGGGCTATGTCCCACAAGGGCAAGGCGACGTCTGACGTCTCCTACAACCCGGAGGACCCGCCCGAGGCGTACACCAACACTAGCGTCCACACCCACCTCAGCGAGTACACATCAGCGGCAAGGTCAGTCCATGGGCCAGAGTACGATGCGAGCACCCAGGACCTTGACGTAGATCTCGTCATGAGGGTGGGAGGAGGCAAGAAGCATGGGCGGTACTAGATGGTCGACGATGTCATTGACATGGCCTCTACTCCCACTCTCTCCTAGATCCGAGCACAGAGCACGAGTGGAAGCGTCCCCATACGCCCATGGCCGTCACCTGCACAGCACTGGGTCGATGAACTCGAGGTTATTCCTATTTTATTCATCGTACATTGATCTTTTACCTTTGCATTACTGTAACATTACCTTTGAGTTATTGTAGGCCCAGCTGGAAGAAGAAAGGAAGCAACGTCAGGCAGAGCATGAGATGATGCAGGCCCAGCTAGCGACTGAGAGGGCCGAGCGGGAGGCCTAGGAAAGGAGGATGGCAGACTTGATTCAGTTCGTGTCCAGGATGGGGGCCCAAACTGGTCTACAGATGCCACCTATGCTTTTCGCTCCACCTTCGCCTCTTGTTGCACCTACTTGTGTGAGTACGAATTTTTATTGCTTTCATTTGTGCTTTGCATATCTCACACATGCAATCTCTCCTACTTTGTGCAGCCTCAGTCGGCGGGTTTGAATAACCCATCTCATGCGCCAGGTTGGAATCCGCTGAACGATCAAGGAACACCACAGTCGGAGTGGCCAGGTTGGCAGTGATGGTGTTTCTTCACTTTTATTTGCACTTATATTTGGATGATGCACTTGTGATGGACTTGTGATGCACTTGTTATGTTTGGACAACTATTCTGGACTTGTGATGTTGTGATGGACTTGGGCATGAATATGTGGACTTTGGACATGTGATGGATGTCATATTTGGAGTTGGACATGTGATGGATGTGATATATGTGAAGGATGTGATATATGTGTGATTGGATGTGATATATGTGTGATATATGAGATATATTTACTATTTGTTGTGATGGAATGCAAAAAAATACAAAAAAAAGTTCTGGGTTACTTTGCCGAGTGCAATGGCCCCTGGCGCTCGGCAAAGAACTTTTTCAAAAAAAATAAAAGACACTTTGCCGAGTGCCCGAACCAGACGGCACTCGGCAAAGAATTTACAAAAAATAAAAGAAAAAAAGAGCTTTGCCGAGTGCCTATTCTAGGACACTCGGCAATCCTCCGTCAGGTATCTGGTGCCGTGACAGCGCCTTTGCCGAGTGCTCGAGAAAAGGCACTCGGCAAAGAACCTTTGCCAATCAATTTTTCCCCGAGCGCTTGGCAAAGGCTTTGCCGAGTGCAAAGGGCCCTTTGCCGAGTGTCCCTAGCACTCGGCAAAGAGGCCAGATCCAGTAGTGCCTATGGAGGGATAGGAGACGGGGCTCCAAAGGCGAGTAACGCTGATAGAGGTGGACAGCCAGACGTTCAGGGAGTGCTACCGGCAGGGCAACAGGATCCATGAGTCCACGAGTGGACCTCCGACAACGACACTGTTAGGCAGGACAGGCCTCGGAGGTGCTGGTTCTTCTCCAACCTGGACAACCACTGCGACATGGGCCTCAAGCTATTCGTCGACGTCATTGGTAGCGCCTAAGCACAGCCACCGCCCGCCGTTGGCTCCATCCTCTACGGATAACGCCACCGCCAGAATCGCCGTGTGGCGCCTGTAACACCCCAGGTGTTAGGCTTGCATTTGGCACTTGCATTGCATGAGCCCAAGCATCATTTGTTCATATATGAGCATGGGACATATGTGATGCACTAGTGAAACATGTGAAACATGCTAGTGCAAAATGTGAAACATGTGTATGGAAGGTGCTTGAAACATCTACAACACCTCCTTGAAACATATGCAACATACTTTTGTTAATTGTGTTTCAAGTGTGTATGTTAGGTGCTCATGCTTGGTAATGCAAGTGAGTATTGATGTCACTTCTTTCATGTGTCTCACATCACTCTCTATCTATAGTGACCCCTGGAAAAGTTTCATGAAGTTTGGAATCAAAAAGTTTCTATTCCTATTAGAATTGCACCATTAAGTGAATGGAATTATGACTTCCATGGGTGCACATATAGATCGATCCAGACGTTCAGAGTTGTGAAGGAAGGTTTCGAGAGCTCTGCGGGGGCGGAACGGGTGCGCCCACTCCGGCGATCGTCGGCAACGAACCAGCGGGTCTCCGTCGCGTCTAAGCGGGAGATTCGACTCGGGACTCGATGCTGCGTCGATTGACCGTATTTTTTCCTCATCCCGCCTCCTCTGCTTCGAGTTCCCTTGGCTCTGGTGGGGAGAAGGTTCGTGAAGCAGCTCTCCTTCCTCAACCCTTCTCTCTCTAGCGTTTCCCGTAGCGTTCGTCGGTGCTTTGTGCTTTTGCTTGGAGCTTCTACTTGCATTCTGTCACAGAGATCTGAGTTTTCCTGGAGGAATGGGGAATCGTAGGTTCACGCTAGCAATCCCCCCCTTTGCGGTTTCACCCCAAAGTCAGAAATCTTCATTGAGTTCTAGCGGGCGGGGAACACGGCATGAATACATGGTCAGCACTCCGTCTCTTTCATCCAGCATGGTCCGATCTGCGCCTTTGGAGGTGGCAATGGATTTGGAAGATTGGTTGAATGCGGAGCATTTTCCACCTTTGAGTTCTCGTCGGAATATCACGAAGGTTGCCTTCGGCCTTCCAAAGCATTCACAACCTTGAGATGAAATTGTAGAAAAACGTTTGCAATTCCAACATCTTCCTCCGATTGCTTCTCTGGGTGCAAGCTCGGTTGTTGTTGGTAATTTGCCGCTCAATTTCTCATGGAGATCTTCTGGGGATGATGAGAGTTGTAACCGAAATACAGATCAGATTATTGAGGATTTAAGACCTCCATGGAGTTCTTGCGGTAAGGATCAGCGGAAGGGATTGTCTGGTGTTGAGCAGGAGAGGTGGAGATTGGATCCGCCATTACCGGACCATGGGCCTACTCAGTCAGGCGGGAGGAAGAAGAAAGAGACACAGTGGGTTGGGCCGAATTGTGTTGGCCCATCTATTGACGACCTTTTCTCTCACTCATACTTTCCTCCACTCGTTCACACCAGACCACAACTCTCCACTTCTCGATGGGTCTGGGTCCTCGCCGCTAGGGTTTGGGATCCGGAGGCGGAGCATTTCCCGGCGAGTGCGGCGGACATCAGAAGGTTCGGAGATCAAGCAAAGCGTCTACGCCGAGTGCAGCCGTCCACCATCGACGGCAGGTCCTTTGTTGAGGTAACCAAGAAACAGATGGAGAAGAGGTCGTATCTAGGTCGTGATATCAGGGTTCCAAGAGATAATCTTCAGCGCCGTGATAGTCGTGATGATTATCAGCGAGATGGTAGGGGGCAACGTGATCTGCAGATCCAGGGAGATAGAGATCTGAGGCAGCCTCGCCAGCAATCTAGAGATCATGAGTCGAGGGATTTGCAGGGTCGCAAGCGCGGGGGTGAACAGCAAAGCGAAAGAGACGTTCGACAGATGACTGAGGCTGATTTGCGTCACAAGATTGAAGATCGTCGCAAGAACTACAACCAGCATCAATCTTGGGAGCACAATCAAGGTCAGTACTCAGGTCCCCCCATGAGATGTTTTAACTGTAATCAAGATGGGCACCATTGGTCAGTCTGTAGGAACCCTCCATTTTGCTACAGTTGTAGAGATACTGGCCATAAATCAAATCAGTGCCCTATGAAATCCAGCAAAGGTCTACATCTATGTGGTTATGGCATGCCAGGTCAGCTCTTTTATTCTCTGAATTTACCAGAACCAAAAGCTGAACAAAAGCAAGGAGAGGGTGAAACTATTAGAGCTATTGTCTCAGTTCTGGAAGGTAGAGGTACAAGGTATATGATTACTACTGAACTCCAGTATCTGATGGATTCTCAGTGGAATTGGAATGTCAAGAGAATTTCAGGTAGTGAGTTTCTGGTTAGCCTGCCATCTAAACTTGCTTTGAATGTGCTCACCAAGATGGGAAAAATAAAGTTCATCACTTCTGATATCATTGCTACTGTGGAAGAATCTAATATGGACCCAGAAGCCTTCCAGGTCCTTCAATCAGTGTGGGTAAGAGCTGTAGGCATCCCAAAAATTGCCAGATCAGAGTATGCAGTGTTAGAGTTAGCTCAGTTGGTTGGGGATCCTGAAGAAGTGCACCTGCCATCCTTACAATGGAAATCTGTCTGGGTCAAAGTGGCCTGTAAAAACCCAAATCAAATTGGAGGCACTTCTGAGGTGTTCATTAACAAACAGGGTAGGAAGATCTCTTGGTTTTTCTCAGATAAGCTTAAGCAGTATCCTCCTAACAAACCAGATGAGGATTTTGATCAAGATGATGATGAAGTGACAGATGAGGAGGACCCGGAATCCCAAGAAAGTCATGGTTGGCTTGAGTCAGGGAAAACCCCTCCAAAAGATTATTCCAAATCAAATGATGCTGGTCCCTCTGATTACCAAGGTAAGAGGACAAGTAAGGACAGTCCTGCTGTACTGGATGATGTGGTCAATAAAGATTTAGAGATCTCTCTGACCAAAAATAGAGATATTCAACACTATGAAACTATGAATGCATCTTCTGGGGGTATGAAGGTGTCTGAAGCTATAATCATTTCTCAGGGACAGACTGATTCCCTTAACTCAGACATCAGGGATGCTACTACGGTTCAATCTGTTCTGTCTAATGATAAAACCAACCATGGCTGTCAGAAAGTGATGGGCTTCACAGATATTTTTCAGGAAATGAATGATATGGCAGTTAAGTTAAATTCTTCTCAGCAAGTTGTTTCAGCTCAAATGACAGTAAACCCACATCTTTCTGACCCAATGAAGAAAGCATCTGGGTTGGCTGCTGGGAATCTGAGTCATGATACCCCTAATGAATCCACCCCAGAGCTGGTCAACCTCAATCCTGTGAGTTCTACTTTGGTGACAGATATAGGTGTTTTGGAGGTTTCTAAGGACATTGATAAGTGGCAGACTGTAGTTCAGTCTATGGAAGATATGGCCGATCCTCAGTTGTGTGTGACTGTGGAAGAAAAGGTGGACGATCCTGTCATCACAAAAAAGGCCAATGCAACTAATATCCCAAGCAAGACCAGACAAAGTGCAAGGATCCAAGATGCTAATGGTCATATTCTGAAGAAGGCCATTGTCCGTAAAGCTAATGCAAAAGGTATAACATCTTCTCCTATTCCTTCCCCCCCTAATCCCTCCTGTCCTTTGGATCTTCTGGCTAGAGTTTGTGGTTTCTCTCTTGGGTATGATGACTCAACCAGAATTGCAAACATCTCCTTGATTCAAGCTAAAGAGGATGCTTTGCTAGCCCTACAGAACACCAAGCAGAAGCTTTCTCCTATTTCTAAGAGTTCTGGTGAAAATGCACATGGAGATAGACTAGTTGGTGAGAGTTCCTTGATTTTGCAGAAGAATGAGTTAGAGCTGGGTCAAAATGGAGCTAGTATGGGTTCTAATTTATCAATAACTGATCAAGGATGAAGATTCTTTTTTGGAATGTCAGGGGCTTGGGTAATGAAGGCAGAAGAAAACTTTTAGTAGAGTTAATTAATAAGCATTTGTTTGATTGTATTTGCCTTCAAGAAACAATTAAGAGTTCTTTCAGACAGCGTGAGCTCGAAAGGTTTGCGGGTAAGAAAGATATGTGTTGGTCTTGGGTTCCCTGTTCTGGTCACTCTGGTGGTCTTCTGATGGGAGTAGATAAGGAGCTAGCTATGGTGTCTGAGGAAGTTTTGGGTACCTTTTTTCAGAGCTGTAAGCTAACAATGAAGCTTGATGGTTTTCAATGGAAGTTGGTCAATGTTTATGGTCCTGCACATGATGATAGGAAGAGTGAGTTCTTAGAAGATATCCAAACCTTTGTACAGAGTTCTGAAGTGCCTATTTTGCTTGGTGGTGATTTTAATATGGTGCGGAGGGTTGAGGAAAAATCGTCAGGAAATGTTGATGCCAATATGATGGATGCCTTCAATACAATGATTAGTATGACTGAACTTAGAGAGTTACAAAGAACTGGTAGCAGATTTACTTGGTCGAATAAACAAACCCCTCCTATTCTGTGTGTTTTGGACAGGGTTCTGGTTTCTAATACCTGGGAAGACAAGTTTGATCTAACCTCTGTACTTACTGCTCCTAGACTGGGTTCTGACCACAACCCCATTATTGTTGACACTGGAGGTAGTACTTTGATTCAACGACATTATTTTAGATTCAGTGCTCATTGGTTAAACCAAGAGAGTTTTCATCAGTGGGTAAAAGACAAATGGCCTTCTAGATACAAGTATGATATTTTGGATCATTGGCATGTTATCTCAAACAAACTCATAAAAGCTATGAAGGGTTGGGGTCAAAATTTGGACAGTTATCAGAGAAAAACTAAGCAAGAGTTAATGGCCAGGATTAGTATGTTGGATGAGTGGAGTGATAATAGAGATCTTTCACAAAGTGAATGGGAAGAGAGGTATTATTTAGACAAAGCCCTTCAACAGATTTTGACAGATGAGGAAATACAATGGCAGAGAAGAGGTGGTGAGAAGTGGTTGCTACAGGGTGATTCCAATTCCAATTATTTTCACAAGTGTGCTAATGGAAGGAAGAGGAAGATGCAGGTTACTATGCTGGAGATTGATGGACGAGAAGAGGTAGATCAACAGTGTTTGAAGGATCACATTACAAATTACTATAAGCAGCTGTTTGGAAAAGCAGAAGTGGCAGATATGCATTTGGACCCTGATTTGTGGCCTGTCCACCAGCAGGTTCAACAAGCTGATAATGTGGCTTTAACCAGACCCTTCTCTCTAGAGGAGTTAGATATAACAATCAAACAGATGAAGAACAACACCGCTCCTGGCCCTGATGGGTTCTCAGTGGAATTTTTTAAAGCTTTTTGGCTTTTAGTCAGAGAGGATGTCAAAGAAATGTTGGACAATTTATATAAAGGACAGCTAGAGCTTTGGAGGCTTAATTATGGGGTTATCATTCTTATTCCCAAAGTCAAACCAGCTCTCAATGTTAAACAATTCAGACCCATATGCCTTCTTAATGTCATTTACAAAATTATCACAAAGTTACTCACGATCAGGTTAACCTCAGTGATTGATAAAGTTATTAGCCCCTATCAGACAACTTTTATTCCTGGTAGAAACATCCTAGAAGGGGTTGTTATTTTACAAGAGATACTGAATGAGCTGAAGGTTACCAAGAAAGCTGGAGTTATTCTGAAGTTGGATTTTGAAAAAGCCTATGATAAGGTAGACTGGAACTTTTTGGAAGAGGTGCTTCACAGGAAAGGTTTTTCTGATACTTGGATACAATGGATTAGTAAGGTGGTTAGAGGTGGCAGGGTATGCATAGACTTCAATGGTGAGAGAGGTAACTTTTTTAGAAGTTTCAAAGGTCTGAGGTAGGGTGACCCCTTGTCTCCCCTGCTGTTTAATTTGGTGGCTGATGCTCTTTCAGCCATGTTGTCTAGAGCTAGCAGTGCTGGGTTGATTCAGGGCTTAGTCCCTCATTTGATTGATGGAGGTATCACCCACTTGCAGTATGCTGATGATACGGTGCTTCTGTTACAGTTCTCTGTTGAAAATCTTACAAATGTCAGAATGATTTTGTCCTGTTATGAAGCCATGTCTGGTTTGAAAATAAACTTTGAAAAGAGTGAAGTCTTTACAGTTGGTCTGTCAGGAGATGAACAACAGCAGGCAGCCACCATCTTGGGGTGTAAGATTGGGACATTTCCTTTGAGATATCTTGGTATGCCGGTGAGTTACAGTAAAATCACTAAAACCCAACTGAGATTTGTGTGTGACAAAGCTGAAAAGAGATTGAGTACTTGGCAGTGTGATTATCTATCCTCTGGAGGAAAATCTATACTAATTGAATCTTGTTTGTCTAGCATTCCTATGTACACAATGGGTGTTTATGAGCTCTATGAAGGAAATTACCAATTACTTGATTCTATTAGATCTCGTTTCTATTGGCAAGGTACAGGGAAGAAGAGAAAGTATCATATGGTGAAATGGGAAGCTCTTAGTAGACCAAAAGAGTTTGGAGGTCTAGGTTTTTTAGATGTTAGAGTGATGAATAAATGTTTGCTGGCAAAATGGATTGACAAGTTAGAAAAAGGAAATGATAGCTTATGCTGTTCCTTGCTAAGGAAGAAATATTTGGGACAGAGAAGTATTTTTCAGATAAATAACAGAAAAGGTTCTCAATTCTGGAGATCTTTGTTGGAGATGAGATTTTGGTACCAAAAAGGTAGGAAAATGGAGGTCAGAGGTGGTCATCAGACAAGATTGTGGCATGACTGTTGGTTGGGTGACTGCCCATTGAAAGTCAGATTTCATAAGCTATATCAGATTGCAGTTGATCAGGACTTAGAGGTTGCAAAAGCTTTTGTTCAGGGGCAATGGACCATTCCATTCAGAAGACATTTGAATGATAATTTAAGGATGGATTGGAATGAACTACTAGGTATGTTAAATGAGGTTCAGCTATCTAAAGGATCTGACATAGTTCGCTGGCTACTGGAAAAGTCAGGCAGTTATACTACGAGTTCTTTGTACAAAATGCTGACATATGGAGGGGTTACTGATACTAGAGCTATGTTGATCTGGAAAAGTTCCATCCCACTGAAAGTGAAGATTTTTTTTGGATGGCGGTCCACGACAGAATACAGTGTGGAGTCCAGCTAAAAAATAAGAAGTGGTCAGGCTCTGAGAAGTGCCTTGTGTGTGATAATCTTGAAACTTCTGATCATATACTCTTTCAATGCCCCCTTGCTATTTTTCTGTGGTCTTTCTTGAGAGATTGCCTAGGATGGCTTGTGTCACCGACCAGCTGCGCCTCGTTGTTCTTAGAGATTGTGGAAAGATGTCGGGGTAAGAAGCATATGACAATCTTGTTCCTATGTGCAGGTGCGCTATGGTCCATTTGGAAGACTCGCAATGATGTGGTGTTCAACAAGAAGATTATGTCATCCCCGGTGGCTTTGATCTATAAGATGCTGATGTTGTCCAAGACTTGGCGCCCTTTACTCAAACCGAAGCTGGTTCCTTTGGCGGACGAAATGATGCTTAAGGTCTCGGTTAATGCCGCTACTGTGATGTGATGTTCGTTTGGGAGTACTGAGTAGTCGGTAGTTGCTCTGAGTTAGACTTGTTTTGAGATAGTCGTTTTCTGTCGAGAGCCTTTTGGTGGAGTTGTTTCCTAGTCGAGATAGTGTGTCTTGCTATCTGTACTTCGTTGTAAAAGCTGGTGTCCCCAGCGTCGGATCAAAGGTCTTCGTTACACTTTCTAATAAAGTTGGGTGAATGCCTTTGATCTAAAAAGTGAATGGAATTATAGATCATCAGCCAAACCTTGTAACCTTGCTCAAATGACTCTGGATGAACTCTACAACAAAAGTCATAAAGGGTTCATGTTGAGCAAATGCCAAGAAAATGCCTTAATTGGCCTAAAGCCCTAGTTTAGGCTTTATCGAGTTGCTACTTTGACCAAAGTGAAGGTTAACTTCTGTACCAGTTATGAGGTTTGACCTTAAAGAAAATTTGTAGTTCATCTTATGTAGAACAAACTTTGTTTATTGGTCAAGAGCTAGTTTGGCTTCTAACCTAGTCAAATAGAGCTCACAATATTGAATCAGCTACTGTTTTTCAAAGCCAAGTCCTGAATTGACAGCAGAAAGTTGACATATTGATGCATTTGTATCTTCTAGATTTATGTGGTAGCTCAATTTAATTCCTTACTATGAGTTGAAGTAATTTTCATGGTGGAAACAATGAATCAAGTGTCACTCAATTTGGAGCTCAGTTGGACCTTCAATAACAGTTTCCAAAACAGCAAAAAGTTGTTTTATCACTAATTGACCTTGACATGTTGACATGCCGCGTTCTCCTATTTTTGTTAAACAACTCAAGTCGAGGCAAATATAAAAGTTGGAGTAGACATTATGGAGAAGAGCATATAAAAAGATGGCATTAGTTGGACTTCAATTGGACCATAAATTTTGAAGTTTGTTAATTGCCGTCAATGCTTTGACAATGCCATTCTGGAAGTTAATTACCTACTAATCCAGAGCCCTAATGGCTGAGTACCCTTAACCAAAGTTGTAGAGTTTGTTGTGGGCTTCAACTTTTCTTTAAAGCCCATGTCCAAATTTCCACCCGAGCTAGCCCATAACGGCGTCTCAAACCGGCTGCTCCGTCGCGCACCACGTACTCGGGGAAATGCCCCAATGGGCGACACGCGCCCAGTGCATGGCGGCCATGCACGAGCCGAGCACCCCACCGCCCGGCCACGTGTCCCAGCACACTAGGCGTCGAAGGGGATCCACTCCCGGCTCACTAGGTGCCTCTCCCACACTCGCTCTTGCCTCTGGCTCACCCTCCCTTACCTCTGCCGAGCTCCAGAGCATGCGCCCGTCATGGCCACCCGCGGAGCTCCGCGCCGCCGCCGCTGTTCCTCCAACTCCGGGCTCCCTTGCATCCCACAGCGAGCACCACCGCCTTCGCAGCGTCGTGCTCCGCCCCGCGCGCACGCTCGCCCAAGCCCTAGGTCACCGGAGCGCGCCACCGCCATGGCCATGGCTGCCGTCGGCGCTCCTCCTCAGAGCCCCCACATGGAGTCACCGTTCTAGTGCCCCTCCGACCTAGCCACCACCTCTATCAGCACTGCTACCCCATCCTCCTTCAGACGTGCCGCTTCTCCGAGCTCCAGTGCCGCCGTCTGTGGTCGCCGGCGTGGCCGCAGCCTCCGACCCGCCATGCTCACGTGGCCAGGTGGCCATGAGCCACCTCCGGCCGAGTCGCGACTACCCACGGGAGCGCGCGGGCTACCTGGTGCTCCCTCACCCCTCAGCCATCGCCGGCGAGCCCCCTCCGGCCGGCACCGGGCGTCTCCGACGAACTCCCCTACTCTGATTCACTTTAGGGGCTTCGCGCTCGAATTCGAGAAAATACAGGGGCCTAAGTGCACACCCGCAGACTCATGTGAATAGTACCGCATAGTGCAGTTTTTCTTTTTCCTTTTTCTTTTATACATAATTATGGTTGAAAACTTGAAAATTAATATCTCATGCTAGGAAATTCGTAAAATATCAAATGAGGACTTTTTGGAATCCTTGTGAAATTCTCTATGCAGTGGATCTATAATATGTCATGTTTTAATTTAAAGTTTTGGTTCTAAAAATAGATCTATGCTTCTAGGTTTTCAATGCTAGTTGTATTTGTCATTTTCATAACTGCAGTTGTAGGGCTCCAAATGAAGTGAAATTTTTGTGGCATTCTACTCATGTGATGTTTGATATGTGGTAAAAATTTCATGAATTTTGGTTGCTGTTTGAGTGAGTTATTAGTGTATCCTGCTCTCACATGAATTATTGCAATAGCCATTTGTCTTTTTCATAGAGGTTGATCTACGTGTTCAAATGGCTTGAAATTTGGATAGTATACTATTGGGAGCATGTGTAGGCCACTGTAATTTTGGTAGAATTGATTATGCAATTTTGATATGTGTTCATGATTCCACCTAATTATCTAAATAAATTAGGAAAATGCATTAAAAGAATTTATTTGGGAATGGACACTATGTTTTCTGGTGTTAATTAGTCATGTGTGACATGTTGGTAAAGTTGGTTTTGTTCAATTATATGTTTGCAACATATGTTAATAATTATTTCTTGCAAATGTGGTTTCTGGACAGATCTGGAAACTTAGCAAAGTTCTTCATGATAATGTGCTTTGTTGTAAATCTTGTTTATATAAAAGTTGTAGATAATTTATGTATCTAGCTTTTGTTAAAATTTAGTGGCATTTGGCCAAGTAGTTTATGAGTTATAGATGTTTAAAGTTAGGTCCCAGATTTGGTTGCTCTCTGTTTGGAGCAGACCAGATTCTGTAGTTTCATCTTTTCGACCAATTAAACTTGGGAATCAGGCTTAGGTGATATTAAATGAATTGTAGACAATTTCATAATATTTCTATAATGTCTTGTTGCACATCATTTGGAGTTGTATATCTCCAGTTATGATTAAATTACTTAGCTGCTGTTCTGATGTCCAGAAAGTGGCAAATTCTAGTTTTAGTGCTTTGATTCACTTTTGCCCTGCTTTTGTGTTGAAGTGTGACTCATATCTTTGATGGTACTTGGGTTGGTATCCTGTAATCTTATGAGACTTGTGCCTTGATTGATGTGCTTGTCGTCTTCTATGTTATGCCTTAATGAGGATTAAGTTGATTAGCTCTAGGTGCCTATGTGAACTTTGGTGTGCTTGTTTGATTACTTTGTTTATTGCACTTCTATGCATTCATCCATATGCATTGTTGCACCTCATTTAGGTATGCTAGCTGAAACATGTGAAGGACGTGATGTGGAGCGAACTAGAAGATGGTGTTGGTGGACCTATCTCGGAGATGGAAGGATCGGACAAGTGCTAGAAGGAGGGAATGCTCGCCAAGCGAGTTTCTTTTGACAAACTCTGACTTGAGTCGGATCCCAGGCAAGCCCCGGAGCATTATAAGCCTCCTAATTTCTGAAATGCAATTGAGTACTATGTTATATATATTGTTGCATTAAGTTATAGGGGTTGGATGAAAACACTTGTTGCATTGATATCCCATCCTTGTCTAGAAAGTATACCTTGAATCCTATTTAGGTTCAGCTTCGAGTAATTGCTTAGCCCTGCTTTAAGCGGTAGAAGTCGGGTGATTTCCTGTCACCTGCGAGCTTTAGGGATAATTATATATGGCACGGTTGGCTATATTTGCTATCATGGAAAAGAACCATGTGTTAATAAAATAAAATGAGACCGGGCGGGATGACGATAGTGAAGCAACAATGCATGGAGGTCTTGGGTGTGGACCTATCCCTGTCTGAGTTGTTTAAGGACTAATTCGTTGTACGTCCTTGAGTCATGTTGAATGCAGTCTAACACTTAGCTGGCCGGATAAGTCATTCCGACCGCGAAGCCGAGTAATACAGTTCAGGCCGGGAATCGAAGGGTCAAGCGCGCATCTTGGAGGAAGTAAGGATGTGCTTGGGGACATTGGCGTGAGACCAAGGGGGGTTTAAGTCCCTATCACCTGGCAGAGTGTTGCCCTTGGGGATGCGGCATCAGTCGAACCCACGATTTCTTGAATTGTACCAAAGGTGACTTGTGCGACCCTGGCGCGGGGTCTGCGCGGTTTGTGTTAGAAATACCCCTCCAGCTGGATAGGAATTCGATTTGAATCGCCGTTGCTCCTGGTTAGTGAGCACTTGACTTGAGCAGCGGCAACGTAGATTCAATTAAATAAACGGATGGTTAATTGGATGATGATTTAAGTGTTGCCTTAATTTATACCCGCTATGGTTAATATTGTTTGCTCCTAATCAAGTGAGTGCTCTAGTACAGGTGCTAATATAGATGATAGGTTAATGATTATTAACTTGATGCTTAAGCATTAATGATTACTTATCTGTATTAAGCTTTTATGTAAAATGTTGTCAAGCTAGCCCACTTTATATCAACCTTGCATACTCCTTGGTGTCACTTTATTTCTGGTTTATGACGGGTAAGTCTAGCTGAGTACATTCTCGTACTCAGGGTTTATTCCCACTTGCTGCAGGTTGTGATGTACCATGGCTACTGCAAGAATTGGTTAGCTCCTGCCATAGTGGCGGAGTGTGATCACGGGCATGATCCTTCTAAGTTATCTTGTCTCTAATGCTTTTGTTGAAAGTTGACCTTGGTACTAGCATGTATTTGAAATCAGAGAAATGTTAGTTTCAAATTACCTTGCTTTCGCTACTTTTCAATTTAAGTTGTAATAACTATGTTGAACTCGGATGTATATTGAATTACTTGCGAAATGATTGTAACATGTGACTTGTTATGTTGAATCACTACGATCTTGGCTTGTATGTTGGTTGGTTTGACATCCCTCGTGATTTCATTGGACTACCGGAGTTATATGGGCTCAAGTGTGAGAATTTGATCACTTCGGTGATTGTTTTTATACTTGTGCTCATATAATTTGAACAGTTTCGTGACAGCGCCTTCACCTAATACCACTACCAGCAACCGTCCTATGTCCCAGGCACCCCCTTCGGCAACCCTTGCGCAGGATGCGCTGCTTGACTGGCTGCTACGGTTATCTGCGAGAGGGGTGTTTGGATGCGACCGCCGGAGCCTCGCTCGGAGTGCACGATTGAGGCTGCTAATGCGAGAGGGGCGGCGGGGAGAAAATTTGGAGTCTGACTCACCTGGATCACATGGAGGCAGTTAGAGGAGGTGGGAATTTTTTTTGATTTCATGATTTGGAGGAGATCGCATGGGGGCGGGTAGAGGATGTGGTATTTTTTTCTTTTCTTTTTTTTGAAAAAGGTCGGCCCTCATAGCCTTGTATTATGACCAACTGACTTAGCAAGTTCACGAGTCACATGAATGTTTACACAAATTGGGAGTGGTCCAGTCCAAACATGCAACTGTCCTAGATCCTAACTGTCGATGAGATATGGTCAGCAGTCTACCGAGGGTATGCCCAAGGTAGTAGATTGTCGGCAGACAGGTGCGCAAGCTACGAACTAGATGGTGACGTAAGACAACACACGAGGTTCTATCCAGGTTCGGCCGTCGTGAGGGCGTAATACCTACGTCCTGTGTCATATTGTATTGCTGTATGTATTAAGATGTGTTTTGAGGGGGTCCCCTGTCTGCCTTATATAGTCTGGGGGGTAGGGTTACAAATCTGGAAACTAATCCTAGTCAGTTACAATTGCCATAGCTGGCCAGATAAGGATTCCTATTCTAACCGACCAGGATCTTGCTTGATCTCCAAGTTTGCTTTCCTTCCTTGCACGGGACGCCGAGTAGATCAACCGGGCCGTGCGTCATCCTTGTCATGGGCCGAGCCCACTGATCTGAGCTAGCCCAAGTTTAGCCGTAGGGGTATAGGGGTTAATACCCCCATAGCTAGTCCCTGAGCACTATGCATTGTGATGCGACACGCCGTCTTGACCTTCTCCGAACAGTGAGGCTTGGACTCTTGTCATCTTCGACCAGTCAAAGCGCCATCCAAGTGGTTGTTGGAAGCCTCCGACTAGCTTGAAATCCAGTCGACTACCGTTGTCATCGGAGAAGTAGGTTGTCCAAAGAATGTATGGTGCTCTTGAGAAAAAGAAAAAGATTTCCTTCATGGTGAAGTGTGCCCACTTGTATTTCTAAAAAGAAATGTAAGCAGGGTAAACAAAGCTTAGTGGTCAAAAAATAAGCATAATCACCGCAAGGTGAAGTGTGCCCACTTAGTCCCCGAGCCTGGGAATAGGTGACGTATGCACGTGATGCCAGGGTCTTAAAATAGATTGTCTTGGAAACTAGATACTGAGATGCACCGATAGGTGCATCGTACTGATGTAGTCCCCGAGCTTGCTGGAAGACGAAATATGAGTCTTGTAGCAAGGTCTAAAAAAGCACTGACCTCTGAACTATATGTGAGTCAAATTTCACATGTAGCCGAGGAAAAAAGGCCTCAAGCTGTGGTCGGGGAGTGGTCGACGAGTCCCCGAGCATAGCATAAGGCATGGTCAACGAGTCCCCGAGCGTGATCAGGGAGTGTATCGTGCTCGGTGGTCTGAGATGGACTGCAAGCCCAAGACCAGTCCCCGAGCATTGCGTATCTCCAACACCTTCTTCTCTGTCATATTCTATCGTTCTTTCTCTCTCTTTTTTCTTATTTGCATCATTTTTTTGACCTGACCCGTTAGCTTAGAAAGTTGCCTGATGTAACATGGCAGTCATGCCGTTGTCTTGTCAATCAAACTGTGGACCGGTATTCACACTTCTTAACGTCACTCGTGTTAGGTTGTCATCCCCAACATGACACCAAGAGTGTGGTTGTATTATACTCATGCCATTTAACTAAATAAAGATATTATAGTATATATCCACAAGCGCACACATAAATACACCCATAGTAGCATTTCACCCAGGTTTTCCTAAGTATCGTTATTTATAATTTTACCAAGGAAAAGAAAATCGAAACGGGACTATATAAATAATTACAATGGCAGTAGAGATAATCATTTGCACTTAATCAATAATAAATATCAAAACAACTAATCACTTGTCATGAAAGGGGTAAGACAAATAAGATAAATGGTAAATGATAATCATGGGTATTCCAGAGACAAGAGGGAGTTAACATTATTCAAGTCAAGTAGTCATGGAGATTAATTTAGAGATGTAAATCAGAAGTATTTCTTATTCAATCAGTCTATTAATCAATCTAGCTATACACAATCATCTATGATATAATCAATGTGTCATCTATGAATAAGGAACATTACTGAGAGAAAAGTCAAGAACATAGTAATGATCTCTTCCCTGTAATCGCGTTCTACTAAGTTTTATACTCGAGGAGTGGACTACAAAGGACTTAACAGGAATGTCACACCCGCGATCTACCACATGGCCCGGAGCATAGAGTGCATTCGCAGACAAGCATAACTAAGCACCACGCCTACAATATGCCAGCCACTCAATCCTATCTAGAATTGGATCAAGCTTTCTATGAACATATTCATAAACTCTCTACTAATCATAATCTCAAGAACAGAATAATGTTGAAATATAGAAATATATTGAAGTAGCATAAAATCAAATGATGATTACAACGAAATTACCAAGTCTCCGACGAACGATCCTGATCCCAAGTAGTTTCTTGCCTCTACTTGAATCAATCTAGACTAAACTCTAAACTTGAACTAGAACTCTAACTCTCTTTCCCTCTGGAAACCCTAACTTCTGGCCTTGCCTTCACAAATGAGGAAGAGATGATCTAATTCTTCAACTGATTCCTTGAGAGGGGATCCTGGAGGCTATTAATATAGCCCAGGGCGTGAAACCGCAATCCTTGGATCAAACCGACCTTGACGTGGGGTTTAGATGCATCCTTAGAGGCGGTATAGGTAGCTTGCAAGAGAAGGAGCCAAGGCGGCGTAGGGAAGGGCTGGTCGGCCTAGCCCTAGGGCCGGTCGGCCCCACCTGGCGGGGGGTTGGCTCGTGTCACCTCGTGGAGTCGGTTTAGGTCTTCTAGAATCCCTATCCGCATCCGTGACTTAGAGATTAGGCCGATTGCTTTGGTTTCTTCTCTTAGAAGGAGATTAGTTATGTATTATGCAGCTTAGCCCCTAAAAACACAGAATCATCAAAACTCGTGGAATTTGTTAGTTTAAACCTCTAAACCTACTGTGGTGATCCTTTTTTATCATTTATTCCTCTTATGTTGACGGTTTAAAATGATAGTTAATTACCGTCAACAGCTCCCCCAAGCTAAACTTTTGCTAGTCCCTTAGCAAAACTAAATCCAGAGATAACCAAGTTACTTTAAATTATCATCCTTCAAAAATACACAAGCCATCAGAAAAGAATTATCCTCAAAAAGATTTTGAAAATTTGCTCTAGTTCCTTAGCCATGGGGTTTTAACTTTCACTTGAGCTTTGGATAATCAGAAAATAGAAGTAATCAAGTCAAGCACTATGTCTCAAATTCTTCATCTCTATTTCCATCCTAAAGTTTTTAATTATATTTTCAAAATAAAACTCAGAGTCTGTATTGTATGACACTTACAAATCTCTCAATATGTGACATTGGAATTCCTTACCAAGGCAATGATGGTGTTTTGTCTTCCCTCAAGGTATTTTGGAATAAGGTAGAATATCATTGTGCCTTCTCTCTCACCGTATGACTAAGAAGCTTATATGGAGTTTATGGGTGAGATCACTCATACATACTTGCAAAACATATATTGTAAAGTCAAACAATGGATCTAGAGAAACTAGTCATACAATCAAATCAAGATGTGCATGTGTGTGGATACAAGGAATAGGTTAAATATATGGTGGAAGTAATAATGAATCCTAATTCTACCTTGCTCCTTTAGAAAGATTGATCTCTCTTAAAACTTAAGAACTTAGACAAAGAAAGTCTTGGCTATGCATAAATAAATATATATATATTTTTTCAGAGAGGCGAGTGTCTAGCACCCATTGTTTTGGTAGGACACTTGTCCATGTTTTACTCTCTATATATTATTTTTTTTACATAGCTCAGACTTCTTGTCTGTCATGAAACAATTGAGAGATAATAACAATAAACATTTGGAGCAATAATAACTGAGGCTATGAAATGTATGAATAGGTGGAAAAATCCTACAAGGCATGTTTTTGTTGTTCACTCACAGTGTAGGAGTAAAACATTTTTATGGTGGTTCTAAATGGAAAGGCATGTTGTTGCATACTTCTAGTGTAGAAGCAGCAAATTTAAGTGGAGTGTACGTGATCTTGATTTTAAGAGTATGACAGGTCTCTAAAGGTCAACAAAGTTTGACAGTACTCAATGTAAATACAAGTAGCAATAAAATAAGTGTTGGTTTTCTATCCTAGCATGTATGGCTATGATAGGAATTTAATCTCTCTGCCATACAAAGATTCATCATGTGCATTTAAATTTTTTCAAAAGTGAACTCTTGAGGACTTCATTGAAACTTAGAACAAGAAAATGACAGCTCAAAACTCTTTCACTTCTTATCTCCCAACTACCTAAGCTTTGGATCAAGCATATTCCTCCACATGTTTAAAGATTTGGCAATGAATATTTTTGGAACAGAGGAATAATTCTTAAATGAAGTTAGGTACTTCAGAAGAATTACAAATGAAGCAACTATTTATGATAGTTCAAGTTTTTTTTATTCGACACAAAAACAAGTTCATACACACTCTATTTTTATTTCAAAAGGCTCGCAAAGAAAAATAATCTAAACATATTAATATATATTTTTGTATTTTTATCATATTCCCCATTTTCTTTTTTTAGATATAGTAGTAATACTAATATTATTAATAATAATAATACGGGTAAGAAAAACTTACTGTCTGAGAGTCCTCCCCCAAGCTGGCTCAACTTCAGTCATTGAGGTGGTGCTGGTGGCGGGTAATCGACACCCATTTGCTCGAAGAAGTAGAGGAGGCCTTCATATGTATGTATCCCTTGTTCACGCATCTCCCCAAGCATGTTGCTCGTGCTCTCCTGCCACTATGTATGCTGATGTAGCGTGTTTATGATACCTTGTTGCCCCGTCTCAAGATGAGTGAGACGGGTATCAAAGTTCTGGAAGTCTGGCTAGTGGTACAGCTAAGGCTGAGGATGAGGCGGGTATTGCTCCGGCTAGTACCCGTGGTAGCCATGAGAGGCATGGTATGAGTACGGTGGTGGTGTAGGTGCTGCATCATGGACTCCCCTCGCAGAGAAAGACATGCATCCTCTCTGGATGTACGCCGAATCTTCGTATTCCTGCGGAACATAATTAGAAAAATTACCTTGCCCCCAATTTTCTTCTAGCGTGGGCGGATCATAGGAAGTTTGATCTTCCCATGCCCGGTGTCTCAGTTCAGATGGTCCTGGTTGGTCAAATCCTTGATAGTGAGTGAAAGCTGGTGCAGGGGGTGCGCCATCTTCCCCTGTGTACCTAGGCATAGTGTTTCTTGTTATTCTGGCGGACAGACTTCTTTCAACTCCCCTGGTCGGTCTCTGCAAATCAAGCAAAAATGTCTCCACGGCATATAGACCAAGTTGTCTGTTCGGCAGTTCATATTCATTTACAAATCCCTTGTATGTTACAAAGATTCTATTGCCCTTTTGTTTCAACAGATGTGCTTGACTGAAAAAGTAAATGTCAAGAGATCGGCCGGGTGTGGAGATGTAGGTAATACTAGCATTCCCTAACAAATTCATGTTTCCGGCAAGACGTGTAATCCAAGAAGTGATGGTGATAGGGCCTCGCAAAGTGTGAAGGATAGCCCAGAATGTTACCATGAGCCTAACAGGAGATATTTTACGTTTTTTGATCATAGCATACATTAATTTCATCTCCTCGATCCTAACTATGCGACCTTCCCTCCTAGGAAAGAAAGTGATCCCTAACCATTTATGCATAATTCTCAAAGTGGGATTGTGAATGTCATTCGTGCATGGGTCAGAACAGTAGTCTTTGCCCGAAATATCTTCCTAAAATTGCTCTTTATGAAAATCGCTCAATAGTTCATCTATTTCTACTCCGCAAGCATCAGGGAATCCTAGTCTGAGACTGAATTCTTTCCAAGTAAATTCATATTGTTCGTTAAATAGCCTAAAGGAAACATAAGTCTCGGTGAAAGATAGAGTGCAGATGAATTCTAAATTAAGTAATTTGCATCCATCCTCTAAAATACTCCAATTATTATCCCATCTAGTATTGCAAAAAATAAGATCGAATTCAGCATCCATACCTGTTTTTTGTAAGAAGTAGGGGGTCAAAGGTTGGGGTATGCTCGAACTCACGATCTTTGTACAATCTCATCAGATCCTTCTCGTAGGTGGTGCGAAGCTTTATATGATGCTCTTGAAGGAGTACGTGGTGTTCTGGCTGGCTGGCGGATGAGGACTGGGGCACGGATGACATGTCTAAGTCAGAACCAGCCCGTGATGATGATCCGGTCTGGGAGTGGGTTCTCTTGCGAAAAGAGAATGCTTGTAGCACCCGGTTTTAAGAACAAAACCAGATACGCACCATATGTGAGCCCAAGAAGTCAAATCTCACATATAGCTATAAATAAGGGTAATATCAAAATACAATGCTTAATATATAACGTACTTAATACAAAGAAGATAACCTTAGGCACAAACAGCGGAAAGACACTCCGATCTTCAGGCGAAAGCTCCAACTCCACAGGGACAACTGACTGGTTGATCATAAGCCTAACTGGTGTGGTTGAAATAGCAAGAGTGAGCACATGTCGTACTCAGCAAATACAACATGGGGTTCATGAGGCTCAAAAGGTTTGACACGGGTTTACTGCAATAGCTTTTAGTGAGTCATCTTTTAGCAATTGAGTAGCAATAAGTTTACCATAAGCCCAAATAACCTCATGATCATGTAAACAAGAATAATGTATAGCAAGAAACAATAATCATTAGTGAGCATCAATATCATCAGTATTATCATTATCATCAGTGTTCATCATTTATTCTGTAAGGGTCCAAGGCCACTCGTGACCGTGAGCACGGCTGTTATAACAGTTTTACACTCTGCAGAGGTTGTACACTTTCACTGTGAGTCGTGATTTACCCTTTCGTCCGAGGTAGCTAATCTCTTGACCCACTTCCAAGGAAGGTCGGCAGGGTTCACTATGAAGTCTTTCAAAGGTTCGTCTAACAAGTTAGGGCCGCTAGGTTTCATCAGTCAGTCCGTGTTATACACCACGCAGGGATCCACAGTCTGCTTTTCCCCATTTGCGCCACAAGGGTAACCTCTAACAAGCTAGAAAAGGTCCTTCTATATGACTAAAGCCAGAGCCATGTAGCCCTCACAGTTGTACTGTAAGTCCCGGATGTTCACTTACAGATAAGTCCTTATGGAGAGAAACTAGAGCACCATAAGATAGCCCAATGCTCTAGCCCCCTTTAAGTACATTACTAAAAAGTCATCTTTTAATGTTTATTGCATATTCCATTAGTCAAGTTACAAGACCATGGTTATTCAAAAAGAGCACTAGCATCACTACCCAATGCAACAATCCCATAGGTGTCAAGGTACAAGATACAAAAGCTAGGATATCCTTAGTGGTAACAAGGTAGACACATGCACATGAATCAAGTGTATTAAAAGTGAATAGGAAACAAGAATGATCCCATGCTATACTTGCCTTAACTTAGATCCTTCTTCAAGTCCAAACCTCAATGAACTGCTTCTTGATCACCACGTATAGCTCACCGACTAGACAAGATCATAAAAGCACCACACAAGCATCCATTCAATCATATACGAAGCAAACAATAGAAATAAATTAGAACAGTACACCAAACATATGAAATAACGTGTGAAAAGGTTTTAAAGATGTTCTACACGTTGCTACGAACACACAGACGTAAAGATCACGAAATTCAGATTTAAAACGTGAAAGTTATGAATTTTCTATGATTTCCTATAGATAAATAATTACTTTAATATAAACTCGAAAATTAAATTTTCCAAACCTACTGTACAGTACTACCAACATGTAGAGCTCGCAAATACGGACCTAACGCAATTTGAACGGGTCAAATCGGAGTTAAAACGTAGAAGATATGGCCTAAACAAGATAGTGGCTGTTTTGTAAATACCTAGTTTCGAAAATAAATCAAAATCTGGTTTTTAACGTGATCTAGACGGTAGAATTCAAGTAAATACCTCTTCTTCTTCTTGGAGTAGAACGCCTGGTGGCTTCGTCGGACGGCGATAAGAGAAGGAGGAGAAAATATAATTTACTATACGAGAGATTTCCCAAACTAGGGGCTCCTCTACGGTAGTTTTTGGTGTGCTTTGCCCATGGGATAGGTACATATATATAGGGGGAAAACTCTCCACCTCCATGTCAACTAGTGATATGGTGCTAATTGACGTTGCACCATCCACCTCCGCTAATAGGCCTAAGTAATCATTTAAGCCCATTAGTAAATAAATGTATGGGCCTTTGAGATTTATTAGGATTATTGCACACGGGCTTTGTTGGGAAAAATGAGAGATTTATTATTTTCGAAATTAATTATTTTCATGGATAAAATAATTCCAGAAAAGTCCAGAATTATTATTTAAGCCGCGAAAAATACTCCGAAAGCTCCAAAAATTCAGGGAAATTTTCTAGAGACATTATGGAACATGAGGAACCCAAATAAAGTATTTGGAGCTCATGATAAGATATTTTGGAGCATCTAAAAATTAGATTATGCTCACAGACAAGTGGAAACAAGTTACAAAAAAAGTCGGAAAAATTCCCAAGAAGTTTGTAGAGATTGATTGATGGACGAGAAACTAAAATGAGTGATTTGGGTTACAAAGAAAATTTTTTAGGAGGCTCCAAACGAAAACTTGAGCTGAGAAACATGGAATTTGATTGCAGAAAACGATAAAGGCTTGCTAGAGAAGAAAGATCGACCTACTAAACGCATTTTGAAAGAACAACTTGAATTCATTTTGATCTTTGGTCAAAACCAAGCAATACAAAAACACAAATGCATCGGCATGTATGCACAACAATGTTGATACATCCTAAGATGAATTTTAATTTAACCAAAAAAAATTTCCTATGTTTTCATGAGCACATAATTAAATCATTTTAACTCTATTTTCAAAGAAGCAAATTTTAGGGTGTTACAATGCTCCAGCCGTACTCCTAAGTGTTTTCTTGAGTCCACTCATCTTGTTACACAGACAAAAATGCAAACACAACTGGTGGAAATAATGAGGGGTTAGAATAAATAAATAGTTAGGAGTCAGTGATCCGAAAGTCAGTCGTCCAGAAGTCAGTCGTTCAAGTTGGAAATTTTATATCTTGACTTCTCCTAGTACTTAGATTATTTGGGCAGCACTTCTCCTTACTAAATGATTTTCTAAACAACTTCTAGCACTTCTCTCTTACTAATTCTTATCTCAATGTGGCTCTAAAAATTTCAGAATACTTCTCTCCACTCAAGAACTTGCAGAATCTACTCAAAAACTAAGAATTCTCAAACCGTACTTGGATTTTGGAATTTCGAGTTGGGGGTATGTTTTTCTGAGTGTTTTGCGGTGTGTGGAGTAGAGGGAGAAGCAGCCTTTTTATAGGCGCGAGAGAGGGAGGCCGGCCGGCCTGGTGGTGGGGCCGATCGGCCCCATGTGGGGCCCACTCATCCATCCCTTCCTCCACTAACTTCCTTGCTTCGTGATTAAGAGATGCCTTCACCTGCCGACGCTACATGTGATGTGGTGGTTGAAAAAGAATGGAGGAGAGTGACGGTGGTGGAGTGAAGTGATGTGAAGTGATGTGAGGTGATTGAGGTGGGTCCCATGGGTTCGTATGTCTCCTGTATTTGCACCGTATAATCACACAAGTATGCAAAGAAAATTTACTTTTATGAAACTATGAAAAATTAGAATTCTAATGATGGTATTTTTATATTTTTCTGCCACCATAGTGATTATTATTTACCAGAGGTTTTCACGCTCGGTAAATATTAATTATATGGGGCTTTAATAATTATGCCATGAGAATGATTTTTATTATTTTTTCTATGCATGAATAAGTAATATGCTATGCAAAAATTAAATGCAGATAAATACCGAGTTACCTCCCAGTGATGGTTCGGGATTTTTAAGTCCACTGAATCGGACTACTCCAGCTGGATTTATTCTTCGGGGGTCATAGTCATCCCTGTGAGTGGTGACTGTGTGACTCCTTCATCTATCATCTTCGTAGTGGAGCTTATCTCAGGTCTTGGTCTAAATGGAAAACACTCTTCTTGTCCATCAATGTTGAATTTGACTTCTCCAATTCCGACGTTGATGTGGGCATTTGCGGTACTCAAAAAGGGTCTCCCAAGAATGAGTGACACTCTTGAGTCAGGTTGCATGTCCAAAACCACAAAGTCGACTGGTATGAAGAATTCTCTGATCTTGACTGGAATATTCTCGGTGATTCCCATAGGGTAACGGAGTGACTGGTCCGCTAGCTGTAGGTACATCGAGGTTGGATTGAGCTTTGCATGTGGAGGTTTATCGAAGATCGCCTTGGGCGTCACACTGACACTTGCTCCAAGGTCACACAGCGCATTGTCAAAATGTTGATCTCCAATTGAACAGTCGATAGTGGGGCATCCTGGATCCTTCTTCTTGATTGATGTGTTGAGGATGGCCGCACTACACTCTTCTGTTAGCTTGATCACTTCAGTGGTAGGCAGTGGTCTTTTATTGTTGAGGATTTCTCGAACATACTTTGCATAGGTGGAAACCTGCAACGCATCTAACAAAGGGACATTGATATATAATTTTTGAATAATCTCAACAAACTTACTGAATTGTGCATCCATCTTGAGTTTTCGATCTCTGTGTGGGAAGGGTAAGATATTGGTGTCTTGGAAATCTTGCACTTGTGGTTGAACTTCTTCTACTTCATCATTCTTTTCTTCTGTCACTGTGGGTATCACTGGTACTGGTTTTCTCTGTGCCCCTTCTGGATAAGGTGGGTCTTTAGTGGTTTTACCATGTCTGGTGGTTATACCCTTGACCTGCTCATTGTTAGTGGCAAAAGAAGCAGCTAACCGTGATAATTGATTTTCTACCTTTTTATTATGATCAAGTTGGTCTTT
Organism: Saccharum spontaneum; assembly: GCA_022457205.1. Classification (NCBI taxonomy): domain Eukaryota; kingdom Viridiplantae; phylum Streptophyta; class Magnoliopsida; order Poales; family Poaceae; genus Saccharum; species Saccharum spontaneum. Next base: position 6,601,274 of record CM039612.1, read on the forward strand.
TATAGCAGAAGAAAAGTCATCCATTTTAGTATTTATATCCTCTAGAATTTTATCATTAGAAGCAAGTTTCTTAACAATAGTATTATTAATTCTAGCTTGTTCCAAAATTAAATTTCGTAGAGGGGGTTGCTTAAAATTGGAAGAATTATTAAAATTGCCTGAGTACTTAGCTGGATATGTAGTCTGTTGCTTTTGATTCCACCTTTGCTTTTGCAGCGTGGAAGAGTTATTGATGATGTTTGCATCTTCTTGATTCTCCGGAATTTCCATTCCTAGGTACTCTTCACATCTGGTCTGAGCATCGAATGCATCTTGAATTGCTTGACGATCTTTCTTGAAATTGGCTCTTTGGTCAAGCCAGTTCAACAGTGTATCCATCTTTGTTGATAGTGCACACACTTCTTCTAGAACTTCTTCAATCTAGCGACAGCGTTGAGTGTTGTCTTGTTTCCAACTCTGGTTCTTTGCTATCTTCTCCATCAGATATTCTGCTTTTCCAAGAGTGAGTGACATGAATGAACCTCTAGCAGTAGCATCTAGTTGCTCACGCGATCTTTGGGTTAATCCATAGTAGAATCTGTGCATGAGTAACCAATCTTCCATTCCATGGTGTGGGCATTCCAAGATGTTCTCTTAAAAATGTTCCCATGCCTCTAAAATGGTTTCTCCTTTTGCTGCTGAAAATTATAAATCTTTCCTCTTAAGGCATGAGTTTTACCTATAGGGAAAAACTTTGACAGAAAGGCCTTCGAACATCTATCCCATGTGTTGATGTCTTCTTTGTTGGTGTAGAACCACTACTTCGCTCTCCCTTCTAGTGAGAATGGAAAGAGACGAAGGAGTATGATATCTTGGGCGACGTCCTTGATGATGATGGTGCTTCCAATCTCCAGAAAATTCTGTAGATGTTTAGTGGCATCTTCTTCTTCCTTTCCACCAAATGTAGTAGCTTGCACTAGGTTGATTAGACTTGGCTTGAGCTCGAATTCAAGGTTGTCTGTCTAGAGTGTTGGTCCGGTACGAATGTTCCTTACACTTGGAGCTGAACATTCAAGTAAAGTCTTATTAGCCATAGCTTCACTACTGGTGTTGATCTTCCTCTAGATTTGGTTGACTCTTGGATTAGAAATTGATAAGTCACAACTGAACCTGTATTACCCTGCATAAGATATGAACAAAGACGAAACAAGGGTAAGCCTATCAAGACAGAGGTACTAGTTGTGATTTTTATTATGAGTAAGTGGTATTGATTAATCTCTTATTGCCATAAAGGTAATTCCCTTGAAAAGTAAATCCCTATGCCATCCCGTGTCGGAAAGTGAAGTTTTTCATCTCCCCGGCAACGGCGCCAGAAATGCTTGTTGACACTTCTTAACGTCACTCGTGTTAGGTTGTCATCCCCAACATGACACCAAGAGTGTGGTTGTATTATACTCATGCCATTTAACTAAATAAAGATATTATAGTATATATCCACAAGCACACAGATAAATACACCCATAGTATCATTTCACCCAGGTTTTCCTAAGTATCATTATTTATAATTTTACCAAGGAAAGGAAAATCAAAATGGGACTATATAAATAATTACAATGGCAGTAGAAATAATCATTTGCACTTACTCAATAATAAATATCAAAACAACTAATCACTTGTCATGAAAGGGGTAAGACAAATAAGATAAATGGTAAATGATAATCATGGGTATTCCGGAGACAAGAGGGAGTTAACATTATTCAAGTCAAGTAGTCATGGAGATTAATTTAGAGATGTAAATCAGAAGTATTTCTTATTCAATCAGTCTATTAATCAATCTAGCTATACACAATCATCTATGATATAATCAACATGTCATCTATGAATAAGAAACATTGCTGAGAGAAAAGTCAAGAACAGAGTAATGATCTCTTCCCTGTAACCGCGTTCTACTAAGTTCTATACTCGAGGAGTGGACTACAAAGGACTCAACAGGAATGTCACACCCGTGATCTACCACATGGCCCGGAGCATAGAGTGCATTCGCAGACAAGCATAATCTAAGCACCACACCTACAATATGCCAGCCACTCAATCATATCCAAAATTGGATCAAGCTTTCTACGAACATATTCATAAACTCTCTACTAATCATATTCATATCAAGATGTAGAACAAGAACAATCTCAAGAATAGAATAATGTTGAAATATAGAAATATATTGAAGTAGCATAAAGTCAGATGATGATTACAATGAAATTACCAAGTCTCCGACGAACGATCCTGATCCCAAGCAGTTGCTTGCCTCTACTTGAATCAATCTAGACTAAACTCTAAACTTGAACTAGAACTCTAACTCTCTTTCTCTCTGGAAATCCTAACTTCTGGCCTTGCCTTCACAAATGAGGAAGAGATGATCTAATTCTTCAACTGATTCCTTGAGAGGGGATCCTGGGGCTGTTTATATAGCCTAGGGCGTGGAACCACAGCCCTTGGATCAAACCGACCTTGACGTGGGGTTTAGATGCATCCTTAGAGGTGGTATAGGTAGCTTGAAGAGAAGGAGCCGAGGCGGCGCAGGGGAGGGCCGGTCGGCCTAGCCCTAGGGCCGGTCGGCCCCACCTGGCGGTGGGTTGGCTCATGTCGCCTCGTGGAGTCGGTTTAGGTCTTCTAGAATCCCTATCCGCATCCGTGACGTGGAGATTAAGCGGATTGCTTCAGTTTCTTCTCTTGGAAGGAGATTAGTTCTGTATTATGCAGCTTAGCCCCTGAAAAACACAGAATCACCAAAACTCATGGAATTTGTTAGTTTAAACCTCTAAACCTACTATGGTGATCCTTTTTATCATTTATTCCTCTTATGTTGATGGTTTAAAATGATAGTTAATTACCGTCAACAACCAGCATCTGTCACGATGTGTCAGCGTGGGCCCTCCCACGTTGTAACCGAGGGAGCACATTTACTGGCGCTGGTACCAGTAAAAAGTGGAAACTGCACAGCGTGTGCCGCGTTTCACGCGCATGACCCCCGAGTATCTCGGGGAGGTGGAACGACGCGATTAATGGGATAAATAGCCGCTGTGTAGTCATTCCCCATTTACACCCGACAGTTGCTTTTATAAACCAAGTGTCTTCTTCATACAGCCCACAGTCCCCATTCCCCTCCACAGCCGCCATTAGCGAACCTTGCCGCCGTTAGAAGCGACGCGCTCTCTGTCCACCAACTGAGCCGAAGCCAAGAGGCGAGAGAGGATGGCCAAGACGGAGGCGATGAAGAGGGCGGAGGTGATGAGGAAGGAATGGTGGAAGTCAAAGTCCACCGAGTCATCCATCAACGACCTCGTTGGCCTTGGGGTGCTCCATGACAAGGAGGCTGGAGAGCATCGGAGTCAGAAAGCGTTCCCGATCCCCGACCCGGTGAGATCGTTGTATTTGAAGATTTTTTCAAGAGGGGATTTGGGGTTCCTGTTCATCCGTTCCTTCAGGGCCTTTGCCTGTACTATGAGATCAGGATTTGCAATCTGCATCCCAACTCGATCCTTCTTGTCTTGACGTTCATCCATCTGTGTGAGGCTTCTGGGGGATTTCTGCCACATTTCGACCTCTTCCGCTATCTTTTCTATCTTCAAAAGAAGGGTTCCAGGGGGGTTCACAGATTACCGGTGGGGTGTACCTGACACTCCGTGATGGGATGAAATCGGAGTACCTTAGTTGCCCGTGGAATACCTCCCTTGGTGAATGGTACAAGAAGTGGTTCTACATCCGAGAAGAGCCCAACACTACCACCTTTTGTGACGTTGGTTATATCCCGGAGAAGAGGATCAGTTGGAACGAGCGGCCAGAGTATGCCGGACAGGTGAGGGCACTCATGGCGCTACTCCCGTGGAACCGTCTGGACGGTCCAGCCGTAGTTGGGAGCTTCGTTAGCCGACGAGTACAACCGTGCCAAAAGAGGGTGCATGCCGGCTATGAGTACCAGGGCTCGGCCAACCAGATGAGGATGCGTCAGAGGTGGCTGCACGAGGATGAGATCAATCAGAGGATCGCAGATCTGTTCAACCTAGCAGACCCGGTGTACCAACCTCTGAGCGTCATCGTGCACGCGTTCAAGCTCATCTGGCCAGCTCTAAAGGTATCTCTAACCTTTGCCTTTTATGTCCCGTGTATAGTTGATAAAAACAGCTATTGTAAGTCCTATAATCCTCATGACTATAGGCGCACGGTGTGGAGAGGCACGCACTATACGTGTCCTTGGCGCCCAAGATGGACCATCTGAGGAGCGTGGAGCCCCCCACCACGGAACGTGGAGCGATGTTATGCTCACGTTAACGTGGAGAAGGGAGATGGAGCACCAAGCACCAGGACAAGCACTGGCAGCAAGAGGACGAAGAAGCACCCAGCCGCCCCCGACCAATCGAAGAAGCGGCCGAGAAGTTCAGAGACCATGGCGATGCTAGAAAATCCGACCAGCAAGCGCCGTCGGATAATTCAAGACTGGTCGGATGAAGATGAAGAAAATGACCTGACCGCTGATATGCTCAATCCTCGTCAAAAGAAGGATGGAGAGCAGACGGTCCAAGAGGGGCTGTCGAGACCAGCAGCGGCACCGGCGCGAGGAACGTCGACAGCGTCAACCACAACTTCAGCACAGGTGCCACCACCAAGTGATGGTGGCCAAGGCTTGTCAGGCCAGCAGGGGGCCAGGGACGACCGCCGCGGCGTGTGTTCTCAGCCGCCTATCGTCAAGCAGACATATAAGTATTCTGCACATCAGTAATCATTAGTAGTAAAATAATAACATGCAACATTAACTGTGGTTGTTTCAAACTGTAGCTCGGCATCGACGGAAGTCCCCGAGGAGCTTGCTGCTGGTGGGAAACCAATGACAGCTGGCGAGAGAGCAACCACCGAACAGGTGGTGCCAAGTCCCAGCCCAGAGGAGCCAACAACAGTGGAGGCGACCACCGAGCCGAGAGCGTTCAAACAGGCGGCGTCTGAACAGGTGGCGCCGGAAGCGCCAAACGTCAAAAACACGACCCCGGAGGAGGGTCAAGTCCTAGAGCCAGAACAAGGAGCTCCAGATCAGTCAGGGGCCACCTTGAGCACACAAGAAGGTGGCCTGCCAGACGTCGCAGCTCAGGGGAAGGGTCCGATGGTCATGTCGAGGCTCGAGAGCAGCCAGCGACAGGAGGGGGCTGAGGCTGGCGAGCAACATCCAGGACCTAGGAATGCTGAAACCGTGGAGTCCGAGGACGACGATGTCCTTGAAGAAATCCAGGGGCATCCCAAGGATGGGCGTCAACACGTCTACGTCTGCCGTCAGCGTGGGGACCATTTCATTTGCCATGAAGAAATCCCCACGGCTGACAAGACGAGGAAGGTGGAGTTAGTGGCAAAACGGCTAATAGCCGAAGTGCAGGTAAGCCACTTTTAACGCCATTGTAGACCAGTATCACAATGCATGGGATTATGACTAATACTGTGTGCACCTTGTAGGATATCATGAAAATGGCAAAGTACCGAAAATGGTGCTTCGACCAGATTGAACCGACGTTTAAAGAAAACCAAGAACTGACAGCCGAGATCGGTCAGCTATGGGAAAAACTCAAGGCCACCGAGAAGGAGAAGACAGAGCTGGAGACATCCCGATGCAACGCCATCGTCGAGCTCAGCCAAAAGGAGCGTGAGAGGGCAGGTAAGTTGTCCAGCCATAACGTCCAAGCACTGAAAAGTGTTGTTAATACATATGCTTGTACTGACCAGCATATTTGCAACCGTGGCGAATGAAGTAGCGAGCCTGCGAGAAGAGAACTCGTGCATGGTCGGAGAGTGCGCCCCACTGTCAGCAGAAAACAACTAGCTGGCGATAGACCAAGCGCAGCTCCGGGAGCAATCCAGCAAATATGTAGAGGAGCTGAAGGCAAAGAACCTGGAGCTAACCGGTAAGTGGTGGTTGTCGTGGTCTTGCTGTGTCAACTCAATATGTCGCCATAGGATTCCTCCCTAACCAAGTTGTTGCTCTGCAGAACTAAAGGTGAACGCGAAGAAGCACCTCGAGGAGGTTATGAAAGACCACGACGCCTACTCAGCGAAGGCGATCGAGCTCGGGAAGGATCAGGACCTCTGGAAGGGCCGATGTAACCAAATGGTGACCGGCATCAAGCCAGTACTGGACCTCATTGACCCAGAACTCCCGGTGCCTGAGGCCAGAGGACAGCCACGTGGAGTGCTCGACAAGTGCCAGCATGCCTTGGGATGGCTGCAGCAGTTTGTGAAGGAGGCCGGGGAATATGCGGGCGCCCATGTGCTCAGCATGGTGCGTGCGCACTACCCGTTGATTGACTTCAAACACTTTGAGCTGGGGTATCCCAAGGAGGTTGGCCCGAAGCAAGCAGATGAACTATGAATCCAACTGCTTGACTTGTCGGCCTCTATGATGGGCGACATCAACTTGTGCGGGACACCGTCACCGCCAAGGCAGGAGCCAGCATCGTTGAGTCAGCTATCGGGAGCTGCGGTCTCGACCAGCCAGTCCCCGGTGCCAGGATCTTCTTTCGTGGCATGACCGGAGGCTGCGGTCTCGACCAGCCAGACCCCGGTGGCGCCATCTTCCTCAGCCAAAGAGGCACCACCATCTTCAAGCGGTGAAAAGGCGAACAGCAGCGCCCAGCCCAAGCACCGAGCGTCGGCTAGCCAGTAGCCTGTAGCTGTAGAAAGTAGAACAGTTTTAGTTTATTGTAGACTTGTGCCTCGTTAGGCAAGCCTGTAATAATGTACTGTTAAGACAATGTAAGCTTGTTGTGTTTTCGTATGAAAAATCGTTTAAAGCTTGAATATTGTGTGGACGAGAACTAAGTTAGAACGTATAAGTGTTCTATTTTAGTTGTAACAGTTGAGAGACACGTCATCCTGTTGAATCCGAACGGCCCTGGCCGGATCTGTGGTCTGAGAGCGAGGCACAGAGCCTGTTTACGCATGAGAGCACACAAGTCAGACCAAGGAGCGCCCGCCGACCACCTGGGGCGTAGAGAGCAGGTCCCGTGCACGCATGGGAATAAGTCGGAGATGGTGCTGGCTCCGAGAATTCGAGAAAGGATGGTGGTTTGCAGCTGGTCTATGATAAAACATTGAGAACGAATGGTATCCAGAGAAAACACATGGAGTAAAACATAAATGCTTTATTGAAATAATCAAAATACAAAAGGAGTACATATCTTTCTCATTCGGTGCTTCAAGGATAGAAACGCCTAAGTTTATCAATATGCCAGGAATTGGGCAGCATGGTGGCATCAGGATAAGCCAGCCTATAGGTAGTAGGCCGTGTAACCTCTGTGACCTCAAATGGTCCCTCCCACGGTGAGGAAAGCTTGTGCATGCCGTCTTGGTTTGTCTTCCATTTCAGGACCAGGTCTCCGACCACGAAGAACCTCTCTTTGACATTCTTGTTGTAATACTTGCGTAGTACGTCAAGGTACTTGGCAGTACGCACACAAGAATCAAGCACCGCTCCTCAGAGCAATTTACCTCAAGTTCTCGCGACTCATCAGACCTGTCCTCGTTGAAATTCTTCGACCCTTGGAGATCGAAAAGCGATGTCGGCAAGGATAACTGCTTCTGCACCGTAGACCATGAAGTAGGGAGAGGCACCCGTATTTCGACTGGGTTGGGTGCGAAGACCCCAGACCACAGCCGGTAGTTCCTTGAGCCATCTGCCAGGCACTTTATTGTTTTCTCTGTACAACCTTTTCTTCAACGCATCAAGAATCATGTCGTTTGCTCTTTCAACCTGTCCATTAGCCCTGGGATGCGCCACCGACACATATTTGACAACAATGCTCCTTTCATCGCAGAAGTCCCAGAATGCGCTGCCAGTGAACTGAGTCCCTAGGTCTATGATGATGCTGTTGGGGAGGCCGAAGCGATGTATGATCTGGTCTAGAAATTCGACCGCTTTTTCTGAAGACGCCTTAGTCAAGGGCATATACTCGATCCATTTGGAGAACTTGTCGATCATCATGAACACGCATTTGAAATTTCCAGGGGCCGGCTTGAAGGGGCCAATCATATCCAGTCCCCAGCACGTAAAGGGCCAGGAGGCTGGTATGGTCTGGATCTCATGTGCTGGTACATGTATGCGTTTTGCGAAAAACTGATAGCCGTTGCAATGGCGTACCAGCTTCTCTGCATCGGCCATAGCGGATGGCTAGTAGAATCCTGCTAGGAAAGCTTTACCAACCAGGGTTCGTGAAGCGGCATGATTGCCGCAAGTGCCACTGTGAATTTCTTCGAGCAGTTCAATACTTGCCTCTTGAGTGATGCACTTCATCAAGACTTCTTCCTTTGCGTTCTTGCGCATGAGAATGTCATCGACCAGTATGTATTATTTGCTACGGCGTATAAGTCGCTCATTTTCTGTTCAGTCAGTATAACCAGTTCCATCCTGTAGATATTTGATAAAGGGTACCCTCTAGTCACTAGTATCAGTGGTTGGAGGCGAAGTATGAGTGGTCGGAGAGGGTTCCGTAGTGATTGGAATAGGGACCATAGCCACCAGTTGTTGATCTAGGGGCTTTTCGACCATGTGATCTTCTTATTCCTTGATTGATGAGTTAACAAGATCTTGAACGAACACGCCATGTGGTACTTTGGATCGGGATGACCCTAACTTAGACAACTCATCGGCTGCTTTGTTTTTATCCCGGACCACATGTGTGTATTCGATGCCATAGAATTTGGCTTCTAACTTTCTGATTTCCTTGCAATAAGCATCCATCTTCTTGCTAGTCATGTCCCAGTCTTTATTAAGCTGGTTTATGACTAGAGCCGAGTCGCCATAGACGTACAGGCGCTTGACGCCAAGCTTGACCGCAATCCGCATGCCGTGAAGGTAGGCCTCGTATTCTGCAGCATTATTAGATGCAGAAAAATGAAGTCTGAGGACATAGCGGAGTTCGTCTTTATTTGGTGAAATGAATAGCACGCCTACCCCAGCGCCATCGATGTTGAAAGAACCATCGAAATGCATCTTCTAGTATTCGAGTGGCCCCTAATCGGGAGGTGCGCTTAGATCTGTCCATTCGACTATAAAATCGACCAGGGCCTGGGACTTAATAGTCATATGGCTCTGGAACTCCAGGGAGTAGGGGCATAATTCCATTGCCCATTTGACAATGCGTCCATTAGTGTCTTTGTTCCGGATGATGTCGCCGAGCGGAAAACTGGTCTTGACCACCACCCGATATCCGTCGAAGTAATGTTTCAACTTTTGGGATGTAATCAGGATGGCGTAGATCAGCTTCTAGATTTGGGGGTACCTAGATTTGGACTCATTAAGTACCTCGCTGATGAAGTAAACAGGGCGCTGGACTTTGTAGACGTGGCCGGGTTCCTCAGGCTCGACCACGATGACTGTAGAGACCACGCGATCAGTGGCCGCAACATAGAGAAAAAGGACGTCATCTCTCTGAGGGGCAGTAAGGACTGGAGGAGAGGTAAGGAACTCTTTTAGCTGTGTGAAAGCAGCGTCTGCCTCCTCCGACCAAACAAACTTCTCTGATGCCTTGAGTAATTTGAAGAAAGGCAAGCCCTTCTCACCAAGTCGTGAGATGAAGCGGCTGAGGGCGGCCATACATCCAGTGAGCTTCTGGATATCCTTGACATTTTTCGGGGGCTGCATATCTAGAACAACCTTAACCTTAGTTGGATTGGGGCATATGCCATCGTGACTGACGACGTTACCCAGCAATATACCAGACGGGACTCCGAAGATACACTTCTTAGGATTAAGCTTCCATTGGTACGTGTTGAGAGCCGTGAAAATCAGCCTGGTGGAGCTTTAGAGCGGGCAAGCTATTGCGGAATAGAATGTCGATAGAACTGCCACCGTCTATAAGGACCCTCTCGAACCAGACGCTGTTGATGCAGGGATCGAGTACGAGGGGAAACCGGCCAGGTTCAGGAATTACGGACCACCGGTCTTCACGGTTGAAGGAGATTTCTGGGTGAGATCAGGCTGGAAACCTAGGGTCGGTGATGAGGTCGTCGGCGTTGGTGATGCTCATGCAAGCTCGTTTGAGCAGTTTGCGCTCGCGCTTAGACTCTAGAGACACCTTTCTGCCAAAGATGGAGTGGACGGTTTTGGTGGGAGCGACGTATTGATGACGAGGATCTCTGTCATGTTCGTCATCGTCATCATCACCATCTCATCGCTGTGCGTCGTCATGGGCTTTTGCGGCATCATCGGCGGTGAGTTGTTTGGCGTAGATGTTCTTGAGGAAGCGACAATTCTCCATGGTGTGATTGGATTTGGGATGAAGCTGGCAGGGACCCTTCAAGGCCTTGTTGTAGTCATCCTGGTAATCACGGCGACCACTTGGCTTCTTAACCACGTTGACTTCATGATCGTCCTCATGGGGACGCTTGCCTCTAAAGGCGTCACGGCGATCACGCCGCCGATCACGGTTGTCTCGGTGGTCGCAGTTATCATTGTGCCGGTCACGACGATCACGGTTGTCGTTCCGACCATGGTCGTCGCGGTTGTCGTCTCGACGTAGTGGGTGTTCGGGGCGTGATAGCCCCCCCACGTCTTCCTTGACTATCTTCTTAGCGTCATCTGCATCCGCGTAGTTTTTGGTGGTAGCGAGCAACTCGGAGACCATGGTCGGCCATTTCCGGAGCAGCTTGCTTCTGAGGGCGTCATGGTGACGGAGGCCCTTGATGAACGCTGAGACTGCCTCGTCGTGAGAGATCTTGGGGATCTTGAGGCGCATATCCAAGAAACGTCGGATGTAGTCGCGTAGCAGCTTGTCCTTGCGATCGCGTATGCGCTCGAGGTCATACTTATTGCCCGGCTGGTCACACGTGGTGATGAAGTTGTCGATGAAGGCCTGCTTGAGTTGTGCCCAGCTGTCGAACTGGTTCTCTGGCAGACTCAAGAGCCATTGATGGCCTGCTTGATCAAGAACAACTGGAAGATAATTAGCCATTACGTGTTCATCGCCCGAAGCTGACTGGACGGTGATCTCATAAAGTGTGATCCAGTTCTCGGGGTTCTCCTTGCCATCGTACTTCCTGAGCTTTTCAAGCTTGAAGTTCTTCGGCCATACGACTTGTCGGAGGTGAGGAGTGAACTGTTTCAGGCCGGGAAGACCGTGCTTGGTGTCATATTCGATGCGACGGACGTTCTCATAAGCTTGATGGTCATTAGCGCGGCTAAGGATGCGGCTACGGGCGTCACGAGGAGGGAGTTGCTGACAGAGATCGTGGTTGGGGTCTTGATTCACTTCCTGATCTCGATTACCGCGGCGATTGCGGTTGTCATCTCGACGACCATGACCACCTCCGTGGGCAGCGTCACCGTTGCCATCGTTATTGCCATCGCCGCCGCCTCGAGGGTTGATTGGGGGTGGACCATATTGGTGACTTGGGTGTTCTGAAGCATGACGACTCCGGCTATGCAATTAACGTGCTCAAGGTGATCTGAGCTCGTTTTGCTAGCTAGACAGTTTGGCCCATAGCAGCAATCAGATGTGCTCGGATGTCATCGCGGACCAACTAGATTTCCAGTTGGTCAGGTAAGCGGTCCAAGTTGGCCATGGCGACAGCCACATTGGCACTTGGAGTCCTGAAAACTTGGCGCTCGCCAACCCTGTCGAAGGCGTTGGCTAGATCTCTTGGCCGGGGTCCCCTTTGACGCTCTTCTTCTTCTGCCTCCAGGCGACGGCGTTCAGCGCGGTCAGCGTTACGCTGTTCGCGAAGCTGCCGTTGTTCATCAGTTTCTCTCACAACTGCGGGCTCGTCATTGCTGACGTTGAGCACCATGTTACCACGTCTTGGTGGGAACCTTGGGATCGAAGGGAAACTCGGAGGATACGGTAATGGATCCAGATCATATTCGTCATCGAGATGTTCAACCTCGGTATGGACAGAGCGCGTAGATCTGGTACTGGAGTCGCCATCCTCGGGAACTGTATGAACAGAGCCTTCACGATGTTCTTGGACTCTGACCATGTTGACAACGTTGCCTGGTGATGGTCAAGGTATATGCAGGAAGCACAAATCTGAAACATGGTCTCGCTCCGTGGGACCCATGAACAGATGAGGCGTACGATACGTGTACTCAGAAGCAGCGTTCTTCAGACCATATGGGAGGGCCTGGCAGTCCTCCGTCAGGAGCCTGAGGCCGGGTGTAGGAACCGGGCGAAGGCGTACCGTACGTCCTTTAGGAGTAGCGGTGACCACTAGATCTGTTTCAAGCCGTGTTGGACGGCGAGCCCGAACTGGTCGGGTAGATCTGTTGTGGTGAAGAGGTACCTGCTCGGTAGATTGATTTTGAATTGAATCTACTAAAGTCAGGGTTTGAGAGAGCTTGTGGCTGACTTGGTCGATAGCTTCGATTAGGTCGGTGTTGTCGATCGTCCTTCCTTTGTAGCGAGGAAGTGGTCGACGAGTTGTCGGCGTGGTCGGAGCCGTTGCTGGGGTGGTCGAAGCCGTAACCAGCGTGGTCGGAGCCGTTGCTGGGGTGGTCAGAGCCATAGCTAGCGTGGTCGGAGCCGTAGCCGATGAAGACGTGGTCGACGTAGATCGGATCTACGCCTCCTCCGTGGCAGTGGCGGTGAAGCTGTTGATGCCAGTGGTCTAGGTGTTCTGGCCGACGATGAACGAGAGACCGTCCGCCACGGTTGCGGAGTCGGGGATGATGACCATCTTGCTCGCCTGGGAAGCTGTACGCACACCCCCTACCTGGCGCGCCACTGTCGACGAGATATAGTCGGCAGTCTACCGAGGGGTATGCCCAAGGTAGTAGATTGTCGGCAGACAGGTGCGCAAGCTACGAACTAGATGGTGACGCAAGACAACACACAAGGTTTTATCCAGGTTCGGCCGCCGTGAGGGCGTAATACCTACGTCCTGCGTCAGATTGTATTGCTGTATGTATTAAGATGTGTTTTGAGGGGGGTCCCATGCCCGCCTTATATAGTCTGGGGGGCAGGGTTATAAATCTAGAAACTAATCCTAGTCGGTTACAATTGCTATAGCTGGTCGGATAAGGATTCCTATTCTAACCGACCAGGATCTTGCTTAATCTCCAAGTTTGCTTTCCTTCCTTGCGCGAGACGCCGAGCAGATCAACCAGGCCGCGTGTCATCCTTGTCATGAGCTAAGCCCACTGATCTGAGCCAGCCCAAGTCTAGTCGTAAGGGTATAGGGGTTAATACCCCCACACCAACTAAAGCCCAATCTAGCTAGCTCGTGCGCAGACGAGTTATTACAGCGTGAAACAAGATAAAACTCTGAACAAATAAAATGCTCCTGTAGAAACTTTCAAATATCACGGAAAAGATAGCCACCGGGCATAGTTATTAGGACCGGACCGGACATCGAACCGGTGAAGCCGTCAGTTCGATGGTTCACTGTTCCAACCGTTAAGAACCGGTTGAACCGCCGGTTCGATTGTTTTGGACCGGATGAATTGAACCGCTCACAAATACTTCAAACCGGTGTAATATAATGATATATCATAAATAATTTTTTAGAAAAATAGCAACATATATTTGATCACATATACAAATAAGATGATAAAACACAGTTATATAACTTGCTTCCCACTAATCTACACACATGCTCCAAGACATCGGTGCTCTAGAGTTGTTTTACAAGATATGTAAAAAATATGTATAAATAATATATGGAGCACTTAGAAATTGGTGGCAAAAATGACTAGAATAGTAATTCAAATATTCACTGCTGGAAAACAATCTCGAATGCTAAAAAAGAGTATACCATTACGAAGAGCTTGTTGAGATAATCAAAATAGATATATTATTTGTCTAATTTGGAGCTTATTTGAAAAAGTTATGAAAATTCAAAATTTAAAAGACACGTCATTTCACGCCAGCATTACCGAAAGGTCAAAGTGCCAGGAGCAGCCGGCAGCACCTCCACGGATGCAACATTCAATTCCAAAGTGAGCAGCACTGCAGCAGCCATGCGGGCCCACCAATGGCAGGTGCAGGCGCTCCACCAGCTTGGATAGGGCCACGCGTCCACGGCTCCACGCTGCACAGCAGAACTGCATGCACGGCATCAGACTCGGGCGGTTCATATGGAACCGTCCGGTTCACCGATTCTCAGAAACCGGCCGGTTTGACAGGTTTTTACCGGTTCAATTACATAAGCGGTCTTTTAAGTGAACCATACCGGTTTAGGCTCTGGTTCGGTCTTTTAACGGTCGAACCACCGGTCCGGTCCGGTCCTAATAACTGGGCCACCGTGTGCCAGGTCCAGGCCAGTGGATGTAGGTGCATTGGCTGGAGAAGGGAGATAAAAATACGCGTTTTTTCCACCAATATGCAACGGAAAGAAGGAAGAGAAGACGTATTAAAAAGCTGATCACGGAGGAAGGAGAGGTAGTGGAGGATGAAGGAGGTCTGCAGGCGCTGATCACTAATTTTTACACAAATTTATTCTGTTCTAGTGCAGGTGGCCGCATGACTGAATTTTTGCGTCATATTCAGACTTCAGTCACAACTGAAATGAACCAAATGCTGGTGCGTGATTTTACAGAGGAGGAGGTGAGGATGGGTTTAGATGCGATTGGAGATTTGAAAGCCCCCGGAGCTGATGGTATGTCCTCACTATTCTATAAGAAACATTGGAACATTGTAGGGGCTGATGTTACCAAAGAAGTGCTGCTGTTTCTGAGTGGCGGATCCATGCCTGAGAAGTGGAACGAGACAGTGGTAGTGTTGATTCCAAAATCAAAAAATCCAGAGCGCCTAAAAGACCTCAGACTGATCAGCTTGTATAATGTTATTTACAAGATAGCATCCAAGGTCTTATCAAACCGGATATCATTGCCCAGAACCAGAGCGCTTTTGTTCCAGGCAGGCTCATCTCTGATAATGTGCTTATTGCTTATGAAATGGCACATTACCTGCAAAATTGGACATGAGCAAAGCGTATGGTAGGGCTTGAAAATATGATGCTGAAAATGGGTTTCTGTCAACATTGGGTTAAGTTGATCATGAACTGCATCTCCACTGTATCCTATAGGGTGAAAGTTAATGGTGAACTACTGAGGAAATTGTTCCAACAAGGGGCTTGCGACAAGGAGACCCACTTTTCCCTTATCTGTTTTTGATTTGTGCTGAGGGAAGCGAAGGTGAGACGAAGGTCAGTGTCGCACCAAAGAAAGTATCTATTTTTTTTGTCTCTTCATTTAGTTGTGAGAGATAAAGTTTAGAATCATAAAATTTTTAGATTCCTAGCATATAAGCACGTCTAACTTCTGAAATTTACAGTTACACCTATTTAAATATTTGGTCACAACTATATACTACCTCTGTTCTTAAATATTTGACACAATTGATTTTTGATGTGATGTTTGACCATTCGTTTTATTCAAAAAATTTATGTAATTACCATTTGTTTTACCATCATCTGTTTTATCATTAAAAATATTATAAGCATAATCTGTGCTTTTTTATATTTGCACAAATTTTTTGAATAAGATAAATGGTTAAACGTTGAGTCAAAAGTCCATGGTGTCAAATATTATTTAAGAACGGAGGGATTTGATAGCGTGGTGTGACACCCCTGATGTCTAAAAGAGGTTTAGCACAATTGGTCAAACGCAAATAATGCATATCATGGTATGCGTCATATCATTCCTTATGCTTGTGCATTAAAATGTGTGCATGTTGACTTAGTCAACTTTCATTTTTAGGGTCACCACTTAAGTCCAACTTGCATAACATGAGTGAATTATGATTTGTATACTTTAGTTATGTCATCTGTACCATCATGATATTTTAGGATGCCTTTGTTGAATTTTTGTGCTTATGGATGTATTTTCATAAAATGCATTTAGGATTTATCCCAATTAAATGATGAATAAAAGGGTAAAAAGGGAAAATATGAAAGTATACCAAAATGTTGCACTTTATTCATTTACATGATTTTGGAATCATATACATGTTTGCTGTTCAAACCATATTTCTAAATTCAAATTTGAGCCCATTTTGACTTAGGATCACATGTGTAGGAGTAATTACGTTTAGCTGTTTTGAAGTGTCAATTAAAATTCAAAATACCTAAAAACATATCTGGTAATAATATAAAAATGGAAAGAACAAAGTATATAATTGCAATGGTTATTATAATGTCATTGTTGTATGAAAGCTTCACTTGAATTTTCAAATTCGTGGTCCAATTTTGGCCAGATACTGTTCCAGCCACTCAAATTTTCCACTTAAAGTGTTCTGAATTTTCACACTAGAATGTTTCTGGCCGAAATTTGGAACTATTTACCTCTCAAACCATAGAATTTAATTTTTTTGCAAATTATAGTCCAGTTTAGTTTCTTACAGGGGAATCTATTTATGTGACAAATGCACATGTAAATGTTAAGTTGTTTCAGTAAGGACGATCAAGATGACTAATTGACTACATTTGGGGATGAGGTTCTATTTGGTAGAAATAATAAATGCACATCATGATTCATGAACCATCTATTTTATATTGTATCTACCAAGCAAACCACGCAGGCAATTCAGCTACCTATGAACAAAGTACCTTTTACCCCATTATACTAGTTTTTATAGAACTAACTGAAATGTAACTTAATTTAAACATTTTATTAGCTTTATATATATTAAAAATAGATATATAGCCACCCCGGCCTTGTGAATGCACAGGTTGATGCCAGTAATAATTCCTTTATTTTCTCGAGCGGGTTTACACCCGTTTTTCTGCCAGTAATAATTCCTAAAGAGATGTGCTGGGGCCCGGGGGTGGGGTGCTGACTTAAAAGGAATGGAAAGAAACGTAGATATGGCGCACACATGATCTCTGTCGACGGTGCTTTATTAGGCTATCCGCACTCATGGACCTCTATATTCATCCTCTATACGTTCTAGTCAGCAAGATTCTCTCCTCTATACTTAATTCTCCCGCACCCATCCATCCTCTATATCATCCTTTATCCACTCTATCCACTGTGGGACCCACTTGTCACTTTATCTAAATATATCCATGTGTGATCTAGTTTTGAAGGATTTATTGAGACGAATTTAATGGTGCAATAGAAATTTAATTTAGATTTTTGGTTTGTGAGTTATAGCATTTTTTTCTTTTATTTAGCTAGTGGGGACCGCCACTGCCCACTATAGAGTAAGCACTGTACCACTCTAAATATAGAGTGAGAGAAAGGATAGAGTATCGTTTTAGAGTACCCAGTGCAGCAGTTTTTGTTCTATATTCATACTCTAAAGCTTTAGAGTATCCCTTTAGAGTACCCACTACGGGTAGTCTTAGGCTATCCGCACTCATGGTCCTCTATATTCATCCTCTATACGTTCTAGTCAGCAAGATTCTCTCCTCTATACTCAATTCTCCCGCATCCATCCATCCTCTATATCATCCTCTATATCATCCTCTATCCACTCTATCTACTATGGGACCCACTTGTCACTTTATCTAAATATATCTATGAGTGATCTAGTTTTGAAGGATTTATTGAGACGAATTTAATGGTGCAATCGAAATTTAATTTGGATTTTTGGTTTGTGAGTTATAACATTTTTTTCCTTGGTTTAGCTAGTAGGGCCCGCCACTGTGCACTATAGAGTAAACACTGTACTACTCTAAATATAGAGTGAGAGAAAGGATAGAGTATCGTTTTAGAGTATCCAGTGCAGCAGTTTTTACTCTATATTCATACTCTAAAGCTTTAGAGTATCATTTAGAGTATGCCACTGCGGACAGTCTTAACTGTCTATAAAATTGATATGGTTAGATATGTCATTCTGTGGGTATTAGCACCTCGCGATCACAATGTGTGCCTATATATACGTTGTGCCAATGCAGTCCATTCGAGGGAGTATCATAGCGTGGCTGAACTAGTGAAGAGTGAAGATGAAAGGCCTAGACTCATTCTGCAACCAAACAGTGTACCCCTATGTTTACAACCTGACTTCCTCCTACACCGACCAGAAAAATGAGGCCACCATGGTGACCACCACCGTTGCCATGTTTATGCTGGCCGTGTTCTTCTTCAACCTCAACCTCTTCAGCCGCTTCTCCGACGTGAGCGCAATTCTCAACCCCAGCGTCCGCCTCCTCCTCTCCACCGCCCTGTCGCTCTTCCTGCCGGTCATGTCCTACCTCTTCTCCGAGGCCAAGAACCAAGGTGCAACCATGGCTGGCTCCAGTTATGGCCAGCTGGGCGACGAGCTGTCGCTTCGAGCTAGGACGATCCTCATGTGGATGCTTCTGGTGGAGCTCCTCCGCAAGAAGGTGGAGGCCGTCCTGGTCAGCGTGGGCATGCAGTGGTACTCGGGCACCATCGATCGCTTCGCCCGCATTGTTTGGCTCGGTTACCTCGTCTTCTACAATGTCAAAAGCTCTGGCAAGAAGGCGATCTACGGCACCTTATGGGTCCTCACTGCTGCCAAGTTCCTGCAAAGGGTCGTGGCCAAGGAGGTGCTGGAGCGTTCCTTCACCTATGGAAGGAACATCCAGCTGCTCAACTCATACATGGCCCAGCAGATCATCAAAGAAGAACAAGAGGAGCACGTGGGATCGTCGCGGCTGCTCAAGGAGTGCAAGTACACCGTGATGGGAGAAGACAACCTGGAGAGGACGGCTGGTCGGCATGGCTACCAGGTCAAGGTGAAGAAGGAAGCCGTTGTCACCGTTGGTGACATTTGGACGCAGGCAGCAGCCGAGCCGGACGGCCTCCTTCTCCGGAGAGAACGCCTCAGAAGGCTCTGCCTCTCCTTTGCTCTCTACAAGCTGCTGCGCCGAAGGTTCGAGGACATTCCCATAACAAGAGAGGAGACCCGGAACTGCCGGAACCTCATCTTCAAGGGCATGTTGGAGGAGGAGGAGGCGGAGCAAGGTGCAGAGGTCGCACTGTTCCAAGTCTTCAACGATGAGACCCAGTTCGTTTGCGAGTACTACCATTCCGTCCTACCCGTCGTGTTGTCCAGCCCTTTCTTCTTCCTAGCCAACTACATCTTGTTTCCCATTGTAGTCTGGGCCTTCTGCCTCCTAACATTCATCATTTGTGGCAATGGGAACGTGCCCTACGCCTACCATAGCATCGCAAGTGACAACTACATCATATACACTGGCCCGAGGACGCTGGTCAGATGCCTCCTCAGAAACATCACCCATTCACCCCAGGTGCTATTCGCCAGCATCGACCTAGGCACCACCACTCTGCTTATCCTGGCCTTCATCTATGAGGAAGTCATGGAGTTCCTCGTCTTTATCCTCTCCAATTGGCTCATTGTGTCGCTCCTCTGTGAGTACACCGCAAAGCTCCACTGGCGGCAGAGCCGCATCCTACGTCGCCTCATCCGCGGCATCCTGCGGATGCGAAGCATGCTAAGCCAGCCTAACCTCCGCTTCAAACAGCTCTCCGTGCTAGGGTCGTTGTCGTCGCCTTCGCCCTTCATGGTGGCAACCAAGGCAGTGCCCAAGGAAGTAATGAAGTCCATCGTGGATTATTTGGTGTCTCACTTGGATGTCTATGGCATTGATGGCCATGCCGACCATCTCAATTCTTCGGCCTGGTCCTCCACACTGCAACTGGAGAAGCACAGGCCATACCGTCCCCTGCTCTTGCCAGTGTGTCAGAGCAAGAGCGTTGCTGAGTTCATCCTCACCTGTCACATTGCCACCGGCCTAATGGAGGTGAGGTACCCACAGGACGAAAAGGAAATGGGATCTCATAGCAAGGTGGCGACAATGCTATCCAAGTACTGCACTTACTTGGTGGGCTTTTACCCGGGGCTTCTTCCGGACGACAAGAATGGGACAGAAGACGTTTACAAGAAGATGAAGGAGGACATGAAGAAGATGCTTGGAGGGTGCTGGTGGTACCACCTGTCGCTGCAGGGAACCAGGTACAAGAGGCTGACAGAGATTGGCAAATCGCAGCAAGGGGCCGTGACGTCAATGGTGCACAATGGGGCCAAGTTAGGGACAGCACTGATCGAGAAGGCCGAGGAGAACAATGTGGCGCGTGAGCGTGTGTGGGAGCTGCTGGCCGACCTTTGGACGGAGCTCATGGTGTATGTGGCGCCATCGGCCGGCGACCTCCACGTGAAGGCCCACAAGGAGGCACTGGCGCGCGGCGGTGAGTTCATCACCGTGCTCTGGGTGCTGTGTACTCACACTGGCATGACCAGGCCGGCCCTCGCACCGTGGGAGGTAGCACATCATGCGTTCGTTTGAACCATAGAGCATTGGCTTCCGGTGTCTGCCGATTCTTCAAGGACAGCTTGCTTGGGATGGTTGGTCTGACGTGCTTCATCCCGTCATGCTTGTTAGTCTTGGCTCTGCTTTGTTTCCATTAAGTTACGATGTACTCTTTTGAATACTTCTGCTTGGTGTGTTTGGATTTGTAGTTGCCAATCTATAACCATTTTAGCTATGGCTTCGTTGCGTGTTTAAGTCTGTAATAAGTGGCCTGATTTTATCATCCCTTGTGGGTAAATGAAACCGATATACTATCCTTCATCTAAAAAATGCTATGGCTTCGTTTCGTTTGCGATATGCAAATGTAATCAGATTGATTCGACAGTCCAGCAAGGAAAAAATTGCATGCAGGAACAGATATGCCTCCGCCGGTCTCCACCAAATCTGGGTTGGTCAGGTTGCACCACTAAGTGCTATCTTGTTTTTTTTTTAACTAGAAGAATGCATTGCATGTTAAAAAAAAAGTCTATACGCAGCCACCCGCTGTAAACTACCTAGTGGGTTGACCCGCGTAATTTACGCGGCTAGTATGAAGAATTCAAATGATCATATGTATTCTTATTCTCATGACTTTTCATAAATTTACAATTCTACTTGCTATCTTCCCATTTATTCCACATATATGCCTTTTTAAATAAAAATGATTCAAATATGTGTCTATTATCACATCGTTCGCGTTTGTTGGTGCCCTACTGTTATCTTCTTTGTTCAATTTTCTATAGATACTACTACGTGTATAATTAGCTCTTTCCAGTTCAATAACTTTTTGGCTTAATGTTTCAATAGGTCTAGAAGCTGTCCATATAAACACACCTAATAGTATTAGATTATTTTATTTCATAACAGTATAGATGTATACAATCATTTTTAATTTTTTATATTGAATGACTTTTGTTGTCTTTATTTTTTTAATAATGATATATATATATATATATATATATATATATATATATATATATATATATATATATATCAAAGGAGTATATTGGATTAATTTCTTTATAATGGCATGGTGGATTATATTTAGTTAGATATAGGGGTATTTTGGTTCAACTTTTATCATAATGACAGTGGTGGGTAATTTTTATTTTTATTTTTGTTCTACGATTAACGTGGGATTTTCTAGGCCTACAGAGACAATGTGGAGGCTGATCCTTTTGTTGGTCAAATACTAAGATAATAGATAGATAATGCACGCATGTACACCATATATATTTTAAGATTGACAAACTGAACCGAAATCGAGAGGCACGTCGCATGTTGCTACCGAAATATGTAGGAAGCAAACTATCTTTGGCTGAAAAATATGTTCGATCCACAAAATGCATGATTTTTGCTAACCAGTGGACAAAATGCTGCAATATTTCTCTATTAAGTATCATATTTTCCAGCCTAAAATTTTTTATATGGTTCAACCAATAATTTTTTAAGATATACAGTACTTTTTTCTTCTATAGATTGTTTCCTCTAAGTGGTTCATCACCGCCTAATAAAGATCTAGTGGTGCACCGTAGCGTAGCAAGGCCCGTGGGAATAGTGAGAGTAATGATAGATATTGGTCGTTAAATATAGGTTTAAGAGAAATTTTATGGTGGTTAGAAAAAATAGGAGCCGTCCATCGGGTGAAAACCGACGGTGAAAAAATAGGCGGTACCGACACCACGGTACCAAGAAGTACCAAACTAGCGGGACCTGTAGCAAATATAGGTGGGACCGGTACTCAAATTAATTAACACTTTTAAACAAATAAAGGGTAATTAGGTAATTTCTCATAGGCATATCCAGTCGGAATCCCATCCATCTCGGGTAGGAATACCATCCATCCTCTCCATATCCGGTCGGGTAGCCACAATTACTGTATAATACCCTGCTCTAATTAATTATATAATTAAAAAATAGTTTTATAAATATTTTTTTGATTCAATGGTCAGGATTAATCATAGAGCAACGGTACCTAACGGTACCACCGGTACCGTCCAACCACCGGGTGGCCCTGTCGGACTACCATTGGAGAAGTTCATTTTTAGGGGAGTATAGATTTGGGTCGTGGAACCTCCCTTAAGATAAACTTTTGGTTAAAACTTATTTGGAGGTAAAATTTAGATACTTGTCTCTGCATATCATCGATCAATGTTGTTAGAGGATATTATTACATTATTGTGTACATCAATGATCGAACTTCAATTATTATAGATACTATTGTACTGTAGCAACACATATATCTCAAATATTACTTCGCTTTAGCTAAAGAATCGGATGCTAGAATGAAAGCGTCAAAAAGTCAGAAAAACATAATGATGAAGGCATCAGGTCCTCTCTTTTTGAGCCAAGATTCCTGCTGATATTGATAGCAAAAGAAGGATGCCATGGGCTCTCCGCCATATGTGACGAAGTTATGCTAGTAGCTTAAATGCTGAGGCTTTGCTCATCTTTTGAATATTTTTATTTCTTTGGTGGCCCCTGTCATTTGAGCCTTTTGATAAAGAAAAGGAGAGGAGAATAAGCACTAAAGAAAGACCAACTACTGCTATGGTGTTACCCGAACATCATTGGAGCCATCTTTCGATTTACAGTACATGCAGGCACACCAATATGATATTGCAGAACCTATGAAAACGTCGCTCAGCTCTGCAAGGGCACGGAAATTTCAGTTCAAGAACGCGCCCAGAGGAACCGGCCCACTCCTACGATTCATGGGAACATAAACAAACAGAGATGTTCGGATTCAGAAGCACTACTACACAACTGACCTTTCATCGATCGCTCAAAATGTCTTTAGTCTCAGCGATTTCAGCGTCCGGAATTAAATAGGGCTTTAGTCCCGATTGGTGTTACCAACCGAGACTGAAGGTCCCTCCTGACAGCGCCTGATAGAGCTGTCGGGAGGGACCTTTAGTCCCGGTTGGTAACATCAACCGGGACTAAAGTCCTGCCTTTAGTCCCGGTTGGTGCCACCGACCGGGACTACAACTTTTGTCCCGGTCCGTGGCACCGACCGGCACTATAGGACTGGCTTTAGTCCTGGTTGGTGTTACCAACCGGGATTAAAACTTCCCCTATAAATTGAATCTCCCTCTTCTTCCTCCCTGCCCGAGCCCGAGCTTCCTTGTTCATGTTCTTGTTGCTTGTTCTTTCATTGTTCTTGCTTGTCTCATCTCTAGCGATCAATTCACTTCAAACGCTTCTACGCCATCGTCGATTTGTTTGAAAGGTTGTTAGCTTCATCCTCCTATATTTTAGCAGCATCATATGTAAATCCATGTTGTATATGGCTATTTTATTTCATATTGCTAGCTCCAATCACTTTTCATGTTTAAATTTTTATGAACGATGCTAATTATAGTACCTAGAAAGTAGTATACACATATAATGTTTAGTTTTATTATAGACTTTTTAGGATACTTTTTACTTTAATTTGTTCATGTTCTCATTTTAAAATATTAAATAATGTTGATTCTTTGTAATTTTGAAACAAATTAATTTTAACTTTAAAAATTCTTTAAATTAATTTTATTTAGAGATAAAATTACACCTTTTAATAGAAAAATATAAATTTTATGATTTTGCTATCTTTTTATTAATGTCCACAAATTAATTTTATGAAATGATGAACCACTTATAAAATTTTGAACTCAATTAGACAAGGTTGTGCCGCGCTCTTTTCTCATGCTAGGCTTTTAATTATGTGATGTCATATAATGCAGATAATGACACGCCATTGGATGTACAATGCCGATCGCCGCTCCAACGAGTTCATTGAGGGCGTGCGAGAATTCTGCAGAGTGGCAGAGGAAAACAAGCGGGATGGTTTTATGTGCTGCCTATGTGTCGTGTGTATGAATTTAAAAGAATTTTGTAGCTTAAGAAGTATTCACTTGCACTTGTTCAAGTCGGGTTTCATTCCAAACTACATTTGTTGGACCAAGCACGGAGAGACCGGAGTTATGATAGAAGAAGGTGAAGAAGAACAAGCGGACTCTGACGATGTTTTTGCTCAATACTGTGACTTCGCGATGGAGGAAGGTAAAGAAGAGACGGATGCAGAAAACAGTATCACTGAAGATGACGATGCTCTTGGTGATGTCATTCGCGACGCACAGAGAGATTGTGAAAGTGAAAAGGAGAAGGCTAAGTTTGACCAAATGCTAGAGGATCACAAAAAGTTACTCTACCCGTCGACCGAACATGGGCAGAAAAAGCTAGGCACGACACTGGAGTTGTTACAGTGGAAGGCAAAGAATGGTATATCTGACAAGGCATTTGGAAAATTACTGAAGATCCAAAAATAGATGCTTCCGAAGCCTAATGAATTGCCCACCACTACATACGAAGCAAAAAAGATCGTCTGCCCTTTAGAATTACAAATCGAGAAGATACATGCATGTCCTAATGATTGCATCCTGTACCGTGGCGAGCACGAGAATTTAGATGAATGCCCTGTTTGCCGTGCGTCATGGTACAAGATCTTGCGAGATGATCCTGGCGATGTTGATGATGAAGAACGTCCGAAGAAGAGAATCCCTGCCAAGGTTATGTGGTATGCTCCAATAATTCCACGCCTAAAACGACTGTTCAGAAACAAGGAGCACGCAAAGTTATTGCGATGGCACAAAGAAGACCGTAAGGTGGACAACATGTTGAGATACCCTGCAGATGGGTCCCAGTGGAGAGAAATAGATAGAGAATTCCCAGACTTTGTAGACGACGCAAGAAACCTAAGGTTCGCATTGAGTACGGATGGATTTAATCCTTCTAGGGACCAGAGCTCTAGTCATAGCACTTGGCCCGTTACTCTATGTATCTACAACCTTCCTCCATGGTTATGCATGAAGCGGAAGTTCATTATGATGCCAGTGCTCATCTAAGGCCCGAAGCAACCTGGCAATGACATTGATGTCTACCTGAGGCCATTAGTTGAGAAACTCCAGCTGCTATAGAGCAAACTAGGTGTGCGTGTGTGGGATAAGTACAAACAGGAAGAATTTGACCTGCGAGCATTGTTGTTCGTGACAATCAATGATTGGCCAGCTCTAAGTAATCTTTCAGGACAGACAAATAAGAGATATAATGCATGCACCCATTGTTTTGGTGACCTTGAGGCTGTCTATTTAAAAAAATGTCGAAATGTCGTGTACCTTGGCTATCGTCGATTTCTTGCTAAGAACCACCAGTTAAGAAAGAAAGGCAAACATGTTAAAGGTACGGCAGAACACCGGTCCAAGCTAGGCAACCGAAACGGAGGGGTATCAGTCGATAAGAAGTACGGAATGACAATAGTGGACCTCAACAATATTGGGTATAGAAACGATCCATTCGTTCTTGCTGCTGATGTGAATTAGGTGTTCTATGTGAAAGACATATCTACAAAACCCAAGAGAGGGAAACACGACGAGAAAAAAACCAACGAGCCAAAGCGCCACATAGTTCTTACAGGGAAACGAAATATCGTGGGAATTGAAGACAAGTTAGACGTGTCAGAGGATTATGAAAAGGATGAACGAATCCCACCCTTCTGTGTGGCCAAAGACCCAAGCATCCTGCTCGCTGCTGAGGACACTCCATAGTTACAGAATGATCATAACCAAGGGCATTACGTCAAGAAAAAGTTTACCACTGTGCCCGCTTGATATAGGTAGTGATCTCAAATTAATAATGTGTATTTGACATCTTGTGTAATATAATTGTAACATTATGTGTTGAAAATTCAAATTTTAGTAGTTCAAACTTTGCTATATATGGGAATTGTGGATTTTCAAATACACTTTGCTAACACTTTGTCAAATGCAAAAATGGTCTATATATGAAATGTAGATCTTGATGAGTGGAACAATATTGGTATTCATGACTTTTCCAGTCGAGACCATCCAGGGTTCCGAAAACCGGCGTTTGGCTATGAATTCTTTCAAAATTCAAAATTGAGTGGTTCAAACTTTTGCAAATGAAAAGTTTACCATTAGACCAAATGTAGGTCTTGATGAGTGGAACAAACTTTGTATTCATGAGTTTTCCATTCGAGACCATTCAGGGTTTCAAAAACCGACGTGTATCTCTGAAAATTTTAAATTTTAAAATTTAGACGATCAATGTCACGCATTTGGATAATTATTATTGAAGAAATAAAAGTTTAACGTCCAAATGACCCAAAAACAAAGTTTCTGTCGAAAGCCAACAATTTTATATATTTTAATTGCCCATTATATTTTTGCATTAACACAATATTCATTATAAATAACATTTATTTTGGATAATATAAAATATTTGAAAAAAATTGTGTTTAGAATTTTTGTAATGCACAATAGAGTCAAACTAAACTAATGTGTATTTTTGAAAAAATTTACTATGCATTTAGAAAGATGAAAGGAAAAAAAGGTGAAAAATAAAATTCACCAAATTCTGGCGCCTAAACAGGCGCCAGAATTTGGTGGAAGGACCTTTAGTCCTGGGCCTGGCCACCGCCCGGGACTAAAGGGCCTTTAGTCCCGGTTCCAGCTAGAAACCAGGACTAAAGGGACCTTTAGTCCCGGTTTCTGGCTGAAACCGGGACTAAAGTACCTTTAGTCCCGGGCGGTGGCTAGGCCCGGGACTAAAGGTCCCCTGCCCTACAAAGGCAGGGGCTTCTTCCTCCTCCTCCCCCACCCGCACGCGGCCCTAAAATCGCCGAACCCTAACCGCTGCCGCCGTCTTCGTCGCCGCGTTGTCCTCGCCACCCTCTTCCTCGCCGCCATCAACGCCCCGCGCACCGCCACGCCGAGCGCCACCCCGAGGACTGCCCCGAGCACCGCCGCCGCCGTACGTCGTCGCACGCGCGCGCCTGAGCTCCCCGGCGCCTCTCTCTATCTTCTTCTCGCCGACGAGCCACGCGTCCTCTGGCCCCGCGCGTCCTCCGGCGAGCCGCCCGTGGCGCCCTCGTCCTTACGGGTCCGGCCGGGCCGCCCGCCGCCGCCGCCCGCGCGCGCGCATCGTCGTCTCGCTCATTGTCCGGGCCGCCGCGCCGGGTTGTCTCGTCGTCCACGTGTCGTCTCGTCGTCCGGGCCGCGCAGGTGTCGCCGCCGCCGGCGCGTGCGCGCGGCCCACCACCGGCCCCAGCGCGGCCGCCCCGCGCCGCCCCACGACGACGACGACGCCGAGAGAAAAAAATGCAAATGAACACTCCAAAATTTATGGAAAAAATGCAAATGAACACTCCAAAATTTATGAAAAAAAATGCAAATTAACACTCCAAAAAAATGCAAATGAACACTTCAAAATTTTTTTGCAATGCATATAATAATTAAAACACTTATTTCGGATCACGCGCGCGGCAGCGCGCGCGTCCTCCTCCTTCTCCGCACCGTCCTCCACCGGCCTCGCCTCGCGTGCGCGGCGCCACTGGCGTTTGCGTCCACCGCCCTGCCGCTGTCTCCGCCGCCGTCGAAGACAGAGAGAGGGAACGTAGGGAGAAGAGAGAGGAGGGAGAGGATGACGCGTGGGACCCACACGAAAAACATGGAAAATATACATTACTAAAAAATGATGTAAAAAAAGAAAAAATTTGAAAAATGCATTAGTATATAATAATTATATATTAATTAGTATACATATAAATAGTGATGTAATAATTAATATTTAGGGATAATTAGGGATACACACACTAACACACATATATATTAATAATGTGATATATATAAATGTGATATAATATTTCATATGTATTAACACACACTCGTATAATACATTTGTTCCCTCTTTCTTCCTCCTTCCAGATCGACGTCTCTCTGCCGCCGTCACCGAAGTCCCCGTCGTCTCCGCACCGACCGCCGTCTCTCCGACGTCATCTCTCCGTCGTCTCACCAGCTTCAAAATACAGGTATTGTTTAAATTAGTGCTATAATTAGTGGTACAATTAGTGGTATATTTGTTAGCAAATGATGTTCATAATCAAATGACATACACTAAACCCTAAACCCTAAACCCTAAACCCTTAACCCTAAACCCTAGGCCGTAAGTTGACTCTATAAACAAATATAGAAGGTGATGATGGGGAGAAGACCCTAGGTGAAGCGGAGAAGACATTCATATGTTGGAAGAAATGGTACATCATTATTCCTGGGGCGCCGCCACCACAACCGAATCCTATGTGTGGATGATTGTGAACGCAATTGCTTTTCAATAATTATGTACTGTATCTAATTACGGTTCACTCATGTATATACCTAGTTCGTTTTTCTTCAAATCCAGGACCTCCCCAAGTCCGTCTATCTATTCACCACATGACCACAGTGCCGTGGGACACGACGACGACGACTATTTCATACAAGACAAGGTTGTATCCCCACCGCCGGCCATATCTCCTCCACGACGTACTCCAACGCCGCCAACGGCCCAATCTCCTCCACAACAGCAAGCTCCAACCGCGCCGCCGCCGCCTCCGCCAATGCCGACAACGGCCACCTCATCGGCACTGGCTGGTCCATCGAGGAACAAGAGGCCCGCTGGCCCACAGAGATCGGTCCCACCACCTCCGCCGAAGAAACAAGCTGTGGTCACAAAGATCCCGAAGATGACCAAGCTTTCATACGAGAAGACTGATGAAGAACTTAATGCTTCAGTCAAGGCAGAAGTGAAAGCGTTCTTTGAAAAGACCAAAGCTGACGCACGAGCAAAGCAAGAGAAGCCATACCTAATGTATTCTCGTGTAAAACTACGTCAAGTGGTGCAGGCTATGCAAGACGAGAAGCGTGCCGCTAGTAAAAACCAGCGCCGCCACTATCAGACTTTGAGCGTACTATCACAAAGAAAATCAAGGAGGACAAAACGAAATTGAAGGCGGCCGGGAAAGATGTTGCACAGCTCGGCCAACAAGCGCAGCAATCAGTGCCGCCACTAGTGGTTGAGAATCAATATGGTTCCAACATGAACTTGATGCAAATGTCGGTACCTGATGATGTGGACTTAGATGAACTCGCCAAGTGGATGAATGTGACTGGGCTTTCCTTAGAACAACTTCTCGGTCGGGAGGAACTGAGAACTGGTAAAGAGTCCGAAGTTGTTGATGAATGGCGGAGGAAGTACGTATATGGCAGGAGTCTATGCGACCCTGCAAAGGTAAAAAATCTTGGTACACAAATGTACAAGCTGCACGAGTACTACTTGAGATTTTGTGCACAACATCAAATTGAACAATATCTGGGCGTCCAAGTCAGAGACCGTCACTACTTCTGTGGAGATGACATCATCTGGGTAGAGTTTAGTGAAGTACACCAGCTTCTCTATATGGATGCTCTCGACAAATCTCTCATAAGCTGCTACTTTCTATAAGTGATTCTTCCTTTTAATCAATAATCCAACTCTAGCATATGTACGTATTCGTAATAACTATGCTCACGATGTGCAGACACATGATGAGAGAACTTAGATTGAAACAAGACGATCGAATTGGTTTTATCGATCCGTATGTCGTGTACAAGGACACAAAGACTAAAGAACCATTCAATCTGAAGATCAAGGAAATAGAGAAAAAACCTTCGGAGGTTCTTTTATAACCAAAGGCATAAGGAGTTGATACTCTTTCCTTACAATATGGGGTAAAGTGTTGTGTTATATCATGTCTTAGTCAATCCAACATTAATATATATATATAAGTTGACTCTATAAACAAATGCAGGGATCACAAGATACTCATTGAGATTAAGATCAAGGAACTAACTATAAATGTGTGGGACTCAATGAGAAAAGAGCTGGCAATGTACCAAGACATGATAGACATGATCCAGAGGTAAGTTCTATCATTCTTTAAATATCGATGCCTGCTCCTTTACTTTACTATGCTATACCTAATCAACGACCGACTTATTGGGCAGGGCTTGGGCTTGGCTACAACAAAGATATCGTACGGATCTGAAAGTGCCACTTCCCCCTCCTATTCTACATAAGTGGGTGCCCAAACAACCGTACGGAACCAATTTATGTGGATACTACGTTTGCGAGTACGTGCGGTGTAGCAAATTTACACCTACTAAAGAGATGCTAAAAGTAAGTAACATGTGTATATAGTAAATTCATATATTATTTATTTGTTAAAACTAAATAAATCTTATGTATATTAATATCTTTTCCTTTAATTAATGCAAATGGAAGGAGTGGGAATTGAAAGAACAAGTGTTCAAGCACACAATACTCGTCGCAATCCAGGAGACGATCGCAGGTTTCATCAACGATCATGTCATCCCGGAAGACGGCGAGTTCCACCACAACCTTAGGTTGGATTTGAAGAGTCCAAACAAGGACGAACACTTGTATGAGCTTTGAGTGGCGGGCAAACATTTGTGTAACTCATTAACCGGCGGCCGAACACTTGATTACTTGTATATTATTGTAAATGTAATGTGTATGTACGTATATGTATAACTCTACTATATATATATATATATATATATATATATATATATATATATATAGTTTCATACTTTATTTGTGTGCAATAATAACGCTCTCGTATAGGTGCAACGTATACGGATAATAGCAGCGAAGAATAAATTGGAAAACAATATAACTGAAAACCAAAATCAATAATGAAGTGGAAAGAAAAAGGAAAAAAAAACCTTTAGTCCCGGTTAGTAATACCAACCGGGACTAAAAGGTGCTGCGCCACGTTGATGCCTGGCAGCACCTTTACCAACCGAGACTAAAGGTCCCTCTTTAGTCCCGAGCCTGCGAACCGGGACTAAATGTCCCACATTTAGTCCCGAAACCTCAGTTCCGGCTCGCAGCCTGGGACTAGAGGTCCTTTTGGACCGGGACTAAAGCCCCGTTGTGCAGCAGTGAAGTATGGATGGATGTAAGATTAACGAGTTTAATCTTCCTGTACGATGTACATAAACATGTAATTAATTAACCAAGGAACTAACACAAATATTTTTACAATGGAATTCAAGTTTACTAGATAAATACCCATGTGTTGCACGGAAACATAACAATGATATGGTAATTTAAGTATGAGCGTGTGTTGTATTTATTTTTAAAAATAGTATGAATGTGTTAGAAAAAAGCAATTTTCTGTAGCAATTAGGAGATTGGGAGGAGAGGCGCCGGATGTTGTGATGATCCCGTACACCTGTACGTGTCTTTTGAATAATAATTAAACTGATAAGCCCAGCCCGTCCGTGTCTTTGGGATTATAAATAATGTGAGGTGCTGATCGTCCCTACAAGACTACTGAGTGCTGACCGTTTCCAGTGCTAAGTTACGAACTGTACAAAATTGGCTCTGACGAGGACTCCGTAGAACTGTGTGAATTTGGATTTCAGACTCCGGGTGGCCGGATAGTGTACAACTGTACATATTTGGCTGGATAGAGCTCGTATGTTTTTTCTTGAGCCTGTACGTGTTTTTAAACGGCGAGGTGGCACCTGAGCCTGGTAGGTGCCTTCGTGTTTACAGGTGCATCCGACCCGGACTCCTACTTCGAAATTAAACTGGTCCTGTACGTGCTTGCCTGTACGTGCTTGCGAGTTGTGTGTCCGACCCGGAGTCCGTGGTGTTTGCGAGCTCGTACGTGCCCGTTGCTCCCGTTGTTTGGTCCTGTACATGCCCGTTGCTTGGTCTTGTATGTGTTTGCGAGCTGCCGTGTCCGACCCGGAG
The DNA here is from genome assembly GCA_022457205.1 of Saccharum spontaneum. Classification (NCBI taxonomy): domain Eukaryota; kingdom Viridiplantae; phylum Streptophyta; class Magnoliopsida; order Poales; family Poaceae; genus Saccharum; species Saccharum spontaneum. Next base: position 6,633,137 of record CM039612.1, read on the forward strand.
TCCGTGTTGTTTGCGAGCTCGTACGTGCCCGTTGCTTTTGGACGCAGAACGACACGGAAGGGAAACTGCGGAGCCAAAGTGGAGTCGGATATGATTTGGTATCACCAGTAGATGATTACTTTACAGGCTTTTTATTTAGGGGTATAGGGGTATAGATTTGAGTTGTACAGGCAGAGATATGATAAAAACTCTATCATCTACAACCAACAACTCTAGGTACGGTAGTTGTACACATTACACGATATTGTTACGTATGTTTAACAATAACCTGCATGCATCTGGGAAAACCTTGGAGAAGATAGTCCGATTCAACTCTTAGAAATCTTTTAAGAGATGCGTCCATGTTAATTAATCTTGCTAGAAAAAAAAAGATCTTAAAAACTGATTAAAAAGAAATTGGACCTCATCACAAGGTGGACACTGCTTGGTGTTCTTTTTAGACCGTGCTTGCTTACAATAAGATGGTGGAGTTGAAAACGGAGCTTGGCGTGGATGTTGGTGGTACCACCTGTCGCTGCAGGACAAAAGTTTGACAGGGATTTGTTGTTGCCATTCTAGAATCATTTTAGCTCTGGCTTCGTTTCATTCAGGATTTGCAAATATAATGTAGTTAGATTTTTTAGTGGAAAATAATGTAATCGGATTGGCTCTCAATTGCCCCAGAAAGATATAATTGCATGCAGGAACATACACGGCTGACTTTAATTATTGTGCGTATAGTTGTACTACAGCAAGGCATATATCTTAGCTATTATTACTTTGCTTTAACTGAAGAATTGGATGCTAGAATGAAAGATGGAGGCATCAGGTCCTATGCTTTGGGGCCACCATGACTAGCTTTCTGTTGATATTGATAACGAAAGTAGGATGGCATGGTTCCCTCCCTTTTGGAATTATATGTCTTCAAGGTGGTATGGATAACAAAAGTTATGTTTAACAGCTAACTAGCTTAAGTTCGGTTGCCATCTGTTAAAATTGTGCCATACAGTGCTTAATGCAAGTTACTATATGCATATCTGAAACTGTCATAATCTAAATTGTTCTCCTAGTATACTGAAATACTGTTACATTGGACACTGATAAACCCGAAATGCAGTGCCGGCTAGGAGGCCTATGCTCGGACTTCTGATCGGCGGCGGCGCTGCTTGCGTGCACCCATGTCGTCGTCCGGTGGGAACAACTCACGAAGCACCTACATATTACTGGTGAAGATTTTTTTGTACGCCTTCAAGGCTGACGTGGATGGAAAGGACATCTCGCTGGTTAGTCCCAGGCGCTTCAAGATAAGGTGCTCACCTCATGGATGCCGGGATATGAGATATACTCTGCGCCGCTATCCACTTGCTCCTCTTGGGTAGCACGGGCGGTGCACATCCGCCATGGGCCGTCTCATCTCCGGGCAGCTCCAAGAGTGGCGGCTGCCTCGCCTTTGTGGCTCGCTTAGTGAAGCACTTGAGATGTCTATCAGCAAAGGTCACCTAAGGTGTTGGAGTGCGGTTGACGGCATCCGTGCAGCCATGACCATCGCGTCTCCCGAGGTAGCAGCCTTGACAAGCGCAGGGTCGGGTCGGCGCACCTTGGAATCTATGATGACGGGCTGTCCCCGTGGCGGTGTGACCTGTGGTGGCCCCTACATAGGCAACGACGGAGGCGAGTCCGTCATCCACTGGGCAGTCTTTGCTGGAGAATGGGTGTCCACTAGCGGTGCGTCCACTTCTTGAGAGGCATCCACCGGAGAAGTCCAGCACCCAAGCACTGGTGTTCCTGCTAGGGGTCAGGCTCACGACGAGTGAGGCGGCGAGCTCCTCTAGCATTGGGTCGACCCATGCAGGAGGCCCCTCACATGCGCACAGCTCCAACGCCAGCGGATCTGGCTTGAGGAAGTGGCGTGCAGCAGCAGCTGCAGCGATAGCGGTGTTGTCATCGTAGTTGGCTGACGCGCCCCTCGCCGACTTGCTCTAGTGTCACTGTTGGTGGTCACTAACGACCAAATCTGACTGCCAGTTGATGTCCAAAAAAACAGGAGAAATAAACAAACTTTCAACACATATGCATTTACTATTAACCTATTTCCAAATGTATTGGAGACTTAGTGTTTTGCAGGGCATATATATCACATACATGGGAAAATGATTAGAATGCGCAAACCAAAAAGCGTAATGCAGATCCTATATCAAAAAGCCAAGCAAAGACCCACTCCAACAAAGAATCTAGGCCGAGCACCGACGTGGGAAGGATCCAGGCCCACCCAAGAACCGACCACGTGAAGGAGGTCACGGGGCAGCCCAACCAGGGTGCGGGCGCACAAGGGGTACGGCCGCACCCCTACTGCTGCCTCCTGGGCCCAGCTTCCTCTAGCAGTTGCATGCCGCCATGCTATGTCGGTCCATGGTGGTTTCCAAAAATACCTGCGCCAAATTGACCATAGATTAGTATAAATAGAGGGCTAGTGCGCACCTCTCACACACACTTCATTTGGAGCTACACACCTCACTACAACTTCTTGTATTTTTACTTTAGTAGTCTTTTGTGAGCTAGCAAAGTTATCAAGGAGGCCTTGGCTCCTTGGAAGAAGAGAGGAATCTTGGTAGAATACTATAAAGAGTTTTTTCATAGTCATGCTCTCATATCTTCAATATAGTAGTGCATATGAACTAGAGTATAGTTGTCTTGTTATAATCTTGATATATGAACTAGCATAGTTTGTGTGTTATGATCTTAACATGTTCAACTCTATGCTTAACCATTCATATGACTTGTATAACTAGAAGTAGAGCTAGGTTGAGGCGGCAGTTGGTTGTTCCTTTGGGTTTGCCCATGTCCTATGCTTGTTGATCCGTAGGGTCGAAGTCCCGGAGATATGGGTAGTTTCTTTGTACATGGGCATGGTGCTCGGGTGCACGGGAACCTTCGGATATGATAGTGCCCTCCGGTTGAGGGGTAGGCGGCAGGTGGTGACAGCCCTATCCGTCCGTTGTAATCCCCCATGTTCGGGTACTATGTAGGAGTCTTAAAGTCTCTCGCGCTTGCTAGGAGACGAATTCTCGAAGATCTCCTTGTCCATCTTACACTTAGTTCTAACTCTAATCATATAACTTGTATGATCATTAACGGTTCTTTGCACGGCTATATTAGAACATGCTAGCTCCACGTAGGAACATTCTTTTATTCTTTATTTTTTCTTTTATCCTTGAGGTTGGCCAAGATGTGTGTCCACTATCCTTGAAATACCGTTTTTACTCCTGTCATGAACTATTGGCTTAATAATGCAAGTATGTAATCTTGTTCATATTCATGCTAGACTCTTTAGACCTTGCCCTCCTTTGGGAAAATATAAATAACGATACCCTGAATACTTCCGGGTGAAATGCTACAACGATAGATCTGTGAGCTTGCGGATATTTTCTGTAATCGTTAAGAACTATCTTAGTTGGTGTTTCTTGGCGGCGTCGCTAAGGTTTACTCAATCTTAGTGATGGTGTTAAGAAATACCAATAGGCATTTCTGGTGCTGTTGCCAAGGATGGACTTAAAACCTCCACACTTGGTGATTACGCTAAGAAATGCGAACAAGCATAGGTTAAAAGAATCTAGTAGGACATGATCATGATCACATGCATGTATTGGTAGCCACAGTTTATGCAGGCTAATTCTGCTTATTTTCTTCCTGTTGTAGATGAAAACAGGATAGTGTATGACCAGCTACAACCTGTCGAAAAACTACACCGATAATCCAGATGCGCTCCTACGGAAGAGCAGGTCCTATACCGCTTCTTCCTCCGCTACTCCGCTGACAGTTGAGCTAGTCACCCCCGCACCATCCGCTACTACCGCTATGGCCAAGACATTCCGTGATTACTCCACCCCTACCATTACCAATGTGCCCGTTGGGCCCGCTATCAACACGGGAGCTGGAAATTTCGAGCTATGCACTGGCGTGATCAAGATGGTGCAGGCAAACCAATTATGTGGTTTGCCTAGCGAGGACGCAAGTGCACACTTGTGACACTTCCTGGACCTGTGCGACACCATCATCATCAAAGATGTCACACCAGCTAGCATAAGGCTCCATTTGTTTCCCTTCTCCCTCGCGGGGAAGGCAAAATAGTAGTTCTATAAGGAGAAGGAAGCTGTCAGTACGTGGGACAAATGTTCCGCGACATTGTTGGTATATTTAACATGCACACAGATAAATCCGTAAGCGCACGTATACCGCTGTAGCTTTCACCCGGAGATATTCCAAGTATCGTATGCACAGGAAAATGTGTGAGGAAAACTACTATCTAACTTAACCCAAAGTAGCAACAAGACTTAAGAAGATCGGGAGTGTAGAGGAAATTGCCAAGGTCTTCTCGTTCTAATCTCGATAAGCTATGTCTTCTATTGTTCTATCTAAGGACATTACTTAAGAAAATACGCCAGCAGAGGATGCTTTCCTTAGCAACCAGGTCCTACTTAGTCTACAAAAGGGAGGTGGACTACAGAGGATTCAACGAATGTGTCACAGTTGCGTTCTAATGCTACTTTGCGATCTACCACCAATCCAGAATGCAGGGTGAATCCACAAGTAACTAGGTCTAAGCATCACGCTTACACCTACAATTACTACTTTAACCTACAGTGTCCTATAGATTAAAGTACTCAAAGGAGTTGCGAGCCAGGAAAATAATATAAACAATGTTGCTTACTGAAATAAGTTGATTACTAGAGAAATCTCAGATGTAGGTTGATTTCCGCCAAGGTACAAGCTATAGAGGGAGCACCGATAGGCCAGTACCTCCTCCAACCTCTTCCCTCTCTCTACCTCTCTATTTCTAAAGACTAGGTCCTAATGAGAACTAATCTTCTCTTAAATGCTGGCTCTTGAGAAGTTGATCCTTTCATGGGACCCCTCTCAATTGATCCTGACTAGAGAATATGAATTAGGGTTTCAAGGATGCCTTTGCCTCAGGGGGTACATGGCTATTTATATAGGCCGGAGCGATGAACTAGAGCCCTCGGATCAAACCGACTTCAATCAACGACATAGATGCAATCCTTACGGCGGTGGAGGACAAACGTACGAAGGCGGTTGACAAGTGGGACCATGGGTGGCTAGCCAGCCATGCCCTATGCCAGGTAGGCCCCCCTTCGGTGGGTCACCTTCTCGTGTCTTCTAGATTCTTCTTAATTGGTTCCCGCATAGAATATGCTTTTTAATCCGACATGTGGATCCTCTCTTGCTCTTTTCCTGATTAACCCTTGCAGAAGCATAGATTCATCAAAACCTGTGGAATTCTGTTAGTTTAATCCCTAAGTCTATGTTGAAGATTGATTAATGCCCTTATTCATGTTTGGTTGATAGTTTATAATAGTAGTTAACTACCGTCAACAACTCCCCCAAGCTTAACCTTTGCTAGTTCCTTAGCAAAGCTAAACTCAATGATGGATCAGGAGTTGCTTTAATGCTTTCACGCCTCAAAAGTACACATGCGTCCAATAAAAAATTCTCCTCCAAATTAGAATAAACTGATCTGACTTTCAAACTTGCCCATATTACCTTCAACCATGGGGCTTCTTAGCCTTCACTTGGGTCTTGAGCAATTGAAAGATAGAATAATTAAGTCAAGCACTATGTCTCAAGCTCTTTGTTCCACCATTGTTCCAAAGTTTTTGTAAGTTTTTAAAATAAAACTCAAAGATTCCATAGTATGACACTCTCAAGTCTCTCAATATATGTGGTATTTGTGGATCCTCACCAAGGCAATAATGATGTTATACCTTCTCTCTCATCCTTCAACTAAAACTTATGTGGAGTTCATAGATAGGGAGAAAGTTACAACATACTTGCAATGCATATATTGTAAAGTCAAACAACGGGTCCAAAGAGAGTTAAGTCATACAATCAAATCAAGATGTGCATGTGTGTGGATTTATGGTGGATATCTATGGTGGCTAACCTAATTCTACTTTGCTCCTTGAAAACATATCTCTCTTTTTGAAACTTGAAAATATTTGCTAGAGAACAGGGGCTATCTTATTCATCTTATTCTTTTTTTCAGACGGGCATCTGAGTACCCATTATTTTCTCTTAACTTTTTTTTTCATGAATAACTTTTGCATAGTCCCATGTCACTTTTCTGTAATAAAACTTTTGAGAGATAGTAACAAGAACTTGGAGCATTTATTTGGTAGATAGAAAACCTAGCATGTTTTTGTGTTCACCCCAAGTATAGGAGTAGAACATTTTTAGGTGGATCTAGATGAAAGGCATGTTTTTGTGCCTACCCCAAGTGTAGGAGTAGTGCATATGTGGGTGGTGTGTACGTGATCTTGATTTTAAAAGCATGATAAACCTCTCATAAGGGTCGACAAAGCTTGACAAAACTCAATGCAAAGCAAGTAGTAAATATGTGAAAGTTTCTCTAGACTAAGTAACACGCATGGGTCTGGTGGGAATTCAAGCTTTGTCATACAAGAACTCATTATGTAGCATTTTTATGTTTTTTAAAAGATAAATCTCCAGAACTTTAGTGTCACTAGGAACAAGATAAATAGCAGCTCAGACCTTCTCATATCATATCCGTCAATTACCTAGACTTAGATCAAGCACATGCTACCCACGAGTTTCGAGTTTAGAGTAAATTTTTATATCAAAACACCTTTGTCCAAAACTCAGGAGAATTCAAGGCTGAAAACTAGGTACTTGAAAGGAATTACAACAGAGCAACTATTCATCATTTCCATTTAAGAGATTACTTTGAGTTCTCTTTATTTTATTCAGCTCTTAAAAACAAATTAAGCAAACTAGCCACAACTTTTATTTTGTTTTCAAGATTTAAGCTCACACCTTACTAATAGTATATAACTTACTAAGATAAATTTTTATTTTGTTTTGTTTGTTATGCATCTTTTTATTTTTTATCAAACATATATCAAACTCTAAAATAGCAAAATTGAAAGGGAAAAGAAATACTTAGTTAGATACATGGGGGATGGTCCTCCCCCAAGCTAGATGTTGTCGTGATTGAATTTTAAGGTGATCCTTCTTAGAGCATGTTTGTTAGCGGATGTCCTTCTTATTTATGAATGGAGTGAGATGACTCCAGCCGAGTAAATTTGCTCTTGATCATACGTACCATCTTACAACATACTCCGACAAGAACAGCAAAAACTCGAGGCTTGGATTAGGATAAGGGGTTAGCGGTCAGCCATTTAGAGATTAGTTGTTCTTGTGGGTGAAAGATATTCTCTAATTGACCGAGTTCTAGCAGGATGTCTATCTCATATTTTTGGAGTTTTCTAAATTTATAATGCAAGAAAGAAAATACGTATGCATGATATATTTTTATTTTTATGCCACCATGATGAATATTCCTGTGGGTTTTTTACACACCGTTGATTTACTCACTGGGGCTTAGAATTTATATAATGCAATAATAAACTTTTTATTTTCTTTTCTATATGCAATGCTAATGCAAAAAAGTAAATATGCTAAAGTGAAAATAATTCATGCAATGCTAAAGAGTAAATATGGATAACTACTGATTTTACCTCCCGGCGAGGGTTCAGTGATTTAATTCCTCTGAACAGGACTTCTTACCATGTTTATTCCTTAGGTGTATTATCTGATCCCAAAGGTGGAGACCTTGTTAACTGCGCCTCTTGAGATGGTGATTCTGAAGATGGTGTCACCCATGTTCTTTTCTCGTCCAGCAGTTTGAAGTGAAGCATCAATAGTGCAAGCTGACAACATCTTGCTCAGTGTGCATATTCATGGGTTCAGAACTTTCACTTGTAGAACTTTGGAGAATTGACAAACCCCTCCACACTTTGCTCGAAGTGTGTCCTGCTTGCAAAGACAAGGTAAAGATCAAGTGCATGGGCTCTGTTAGTGAGAAAACACCAACAGAACCAAAACTTTATTTACTCTTCTCTAACCTTGGGCACATGGAAAAAGATAAAGTGGATGTTATGTGTTTTGTTCCATTATAACATGGGTGGTAGATCAGAAGATTGAGTATGAATGTAGCATTTAAGCACATTTGACA